>CALSBV010009973.1:8307069-8323155 GCA_943590825.1 Bovichtus diacanthus
ATAGAGAGCAAGAGAGAGAGAGAGACAGAGAGAGACAGAGACAGAGACAGAGAGAGACAGAGACAGAGAGAGAGACAGAGACAGAGAGAGACAGAGACAGAGAGAGAGACAGAGAGACAGAGAGAGAGAGACAATTTGATGTCAGACAATGAGGGAATTATTATAGCAAAGATTATTATAAAAAAAAATAAATAAAAGATTATTTATCTCAATTGCTGTTATATGTCTCAGTCTGTTGGACACATTATGCTGTGGCTTCTGATAAGAGTATTGTATGTTTTACCTTGTCCAATGTAGACAAAGTGGCTCTGTCTTTTGCAGCACAGCCTCTGTGTGAACAGGTTTCTGTGATCTATGTGTTTGCTCAACACTCCAGTCACTAGAAAACACAAGAGAAACATCAGGGAGTTAACACTGTTATGCTTTTACTCTGTGCGTACTTTTTTTTAATGATGGTTTAAAACATCATATTTTCAAAAATGAGCACATTCAGATCCATAAGGTCACACTATTTTACACAAATTAAACATGGGACACAATAGTGCAGGAATTCCTTTCCTTCAAGGTAATTTGTTAATAAAAAAGCATCAATTAGCATTTATATAAATGTTTAGAATAATAGCTTTCCAAGAACAACACTATTAATTTCTTTATTTTAAAATAATATTGATATCATGCATGACTACCATTCATATTTAAATTTTCATTTTGTCAATATTTGTCAATATTGTCAATATTTAGTTCAATGTAAAGTGAATTAAAATGACCTTGCTGTGCAGCACCACCCTCTCTTCTACACTCATGTTAACCAGTCATATGTTAAGGGATAAGCAAGTATATTTGAGCAGATTGCTGTCAGTCAGTCAATAGCTGCCTCTATACATGTCACAGCAGCAGAATAGAATAGAGCAAACAGTACTTACAGGTCAGGTGGAGGGCAAACAGGAGCAGAAGAAATGACCTGGGTACATCCATGGCTTTAGTCCGAATCTGCTCCTCAGCTGCCAGATACTGAGTGTCCCTCTGCTCACTGATGCCTCTGATATTTATATGGGATCAAGCTTCAGCCCCAAATGTCACCTGAAATCAAGCTCTCAAAGTGGTGTGGGGTCAAAAAAAAGTGAGAGCTAATCAAATTTCCATGCTGAATGCTTTGTGGGATGGAGTTCTTACAAGCAAGGGGCCTGCACTTCAAAGGAAATCTCTCCAGCTTTTCTGTTTCTGCTGCGAGGGACCCAGAGGCTCGAGTGTGTCGACCGGCCCGAGCTCACCCTAATGAAGTGTTTAAGTAGCCTCCAGCCATTAAAGCGTCGCTCATTCAAAGGCATTAATCATCTTTTATCTCAGGGGGAAGGTGTTTAGCACCTCCGACTTAAAACAAAACCTGGCCCAAACACATAAACAGGATCAGCGTGGGGGCCTGAGCCTCCCCTTCAGAAACCTCCAGCACCTTTGTGTTTATTCAACATGACACCAAATGGCCAGACCTCTCAGAGCTGCCCTTCAAATCTCAGCTTCTTTGTGTCTTTAGAGGAAAGAGGCTCGATTAAGTATTAGAATAACATACATTTTCAGACATGTCAATCTCTAATTGCATGTAACATTTTAAGGTTAAAATGAAACATTAGAACACAGTATACTGGCAAAAGGGCAGAGAATAAACCTCAAATAAATACATGTAAAAGGCAACCTGAATACCCTGTTTTGTTCCTTCTTCAGACGTATCGCATCATGTTCTAGAAACGTCTTATTTTAATCACAGGAGAGACATTTAACTATTTATATTGTTGGCATTTGACTGATTCTCCATTCATATCTTAATAAGGTGTTAGTCCTTCTTTGAAGTGTTGATATGACCCCCTCATTTTCACCGGGATCAACAGATCAGCGTTCAGATAGCCATCAGCACTCAGACCCCTTGATTAAGGTGACGCCTTCAACGGTTTCAATTGTTGATTGCTTTCATTAAATCACAACAAATCTTACTGAAATGATTCATAATCCTGGTAAAACCCAGGTGAAGTCATAGTAATTACTTGATTTCATTATGCAGATCATATGATATGTTGTCAAAAAACTATAAAACTCTATGAGGATGACACCCTAACCCTAATTTAAGGGCACTTAGGTGCACTTTTTTTCTTAAGAATCTTAAAATCAACGCCCTGTTTATTAAAATACTCCTTTTTTTTTCATTAAATTGATGTTTTGCAGATGTAAATCTTTCTTTTATTAAATATAATAAAATATATTGTATACAATTGGTGTCACTTTCTGTCCATACAATGGTTTAGCTGAAACATCCCTAAGACATTCAACTGTCCTTAGAGTGTAGGCCTGTTATATTTGACCTTCTTAAATGCATTTTGTTTTTCATCTGTTCTCATCTCTTACGCCTCTTTATCAATTGCACACATTATACATTGCATGGTGGTTTTCTGTCTCCAGTCATACCTTCTGGTGCTTTGTGTCAAGCTCTCTGTATCATAGCATTGATATAGTAGTTTTCTGTCGTGAAAAATGTATTTTAAAAATGCCCCCTTTTTTTTACAAACACCTGCTCGAATGCAGCCTCTCTCCCCTCTCCAGTTAACCTTTCCTCAAGGCATAGCCAACATTGCACGTGCCGAGATGATCGCTGGATTATACTGAGTTGCTGGGGATGTAGCCATGCAGCTTATGCATGATGAATGTGCACTGTCTGCAGAGGCAGAGGTTGACGGGAGTGACCAGTAACAGACGGTCTGTGCTGGTGTCATGGTCAGTATCTGGTGCACTGTGTAACTGTGTCGCCCACTCTTACACGCTCTCTGTGTTCACTTCCTTTACCTTTTGGTTGCGGTTGTGTGGGTAAAATTGCATTTTTTTTGATTTGGTGGAAAATGGTTAAATTGTTATTTGTTAACAGTGCAGCTTTCAATCACACAGCACCTCTTACTAAGACAATTTATTTGATAATAACATTTGAATTATAATGTAAAAAGGTCATTTACAGTTAGTCTTTATTAAATGTTCAGACCACTACTACTACTTTAACTGCAGTTATAACCTTTCCTCACGCCCATGACCCCTAACAGTGATGATGCATTACTACATCGTAGAGATAATCCCATCAGTGTCCTGTTGAAGCCTAAAAGAAGCCTCTGTAATGCCTATCTATTCTGTGTCTGCGTGGGAGGAGTCCAATACTCTGGGATTATAGTGATCATGCAGTAGTTCTGGATTATACAGCGGGCGACAATACTGCAGCATAGAAAGACAGAGCAGTGGTCCCATAATAGCACCTGGACAGGCAGTTGGATATCTGAGAAACATCATTTTAGAGTATCTTTTTCCTGCTGCATGCAGATGGTTTTCATATCATGTTGCTCACATCATTTAAAATCAGCACTTTTTCCCTTCAGTTTTTGCTTTGTGGACTTTTGTTTTCTCTGTAATTTACCACCTTTTTGGTTTCTAAAGTCTTCGAGAAGGCGGATTAGAAAAGAAGAAAGGGTGCATCCTGTTGTCAGGGATAGAAATCATGTATGTGAACAGCAGGAACAATGCCATCAACACAGAGAGGAGTAAGAAGAACATAAAAGTGAGAGCATGTAAGTACAAAAATTCAACGACTAAACATTTAATTGTAGAATTCTGTTATTTGGCTAGATTTATTGACGGCAATAAGATGCAGTAAATGACAATTTCAAACAGCTTAACAAACACTGCTGTTGCATCCCTCGATTATTTTTCTCCTTCTCAGGGGCTCACTTAAAAACAACCCCACGTCAGGAAGGGATCTTCACCCTCAAGTCCCCAAAGGTGGGGAGACATGTGGAGACAAAGGAGAGCATGACAGAGGAGAAGGAGGTGATGCAGCTCACTGCGTTTGGAAAGGCCTTTTATGATCTGACCCATTCAGAGAGGGTGATGAATGATCTGACATTTGGACGGCGGGTGGGGCTTTACGAGCTGAGAGGAGAGATCGGCACCGGAAACTTCTCCCAAGTTAGATTGGGGATACATGACCTGACCAAAGGTGAGATGCCGGGTGCTTTGTGATGCAATTAAAGTGCATGCGTGCAATGCGTTATTGTTAATGCAATAAATCTGTCAAAGTAATGATAAAGGCCACACCTCCTATATCTCTCCCAGGTAAAGCAAACACTGCCAATAAAAGTGGGTCATGTTAGCTTGCCTAAACCAAATATAAAATACTCCTCTAATCTGTCTCTTCCTAGGTTAAATGAGTTTTTCATGAAGTGTTTGTGTTATATTATGAGTGGTTTGTGGTTGTAAATCACATTCACATTTAAATATCATAAATATTTTATTGTTATTCTACAAATATGTGAACGGGAGTAAATACAGGATCGCTGATTTGCAAGGGTGGAAAAAGAAAAACATATAAACATTAATGTTGTTCTGAGGGTTTCTTCTACATGGTTTGTACGAGGAGACTTTTATTATATTTATTTGTAGTTTACTACACTGTGGAAGATTCTGAGGCTTCTGAGAGTAAATGACTTGTTATCTGAGTCACATATTAGTTGGAAACTCTTGAACATGAACCTGCAGAAGACATTTCAGTCAGCTCAGCTCAACATATCACACAATGTAAATCCAGTTTGGGTCATTCCAGATGTCATCAGAATCAGAATCAGAAATCCTTTATTCGTCCCACAGCGGGAAAATTTACAGCGCTACAGCAGCAAAGGGACAGTGCAGATAAAATGGAAAATGGAAAATAACTACAAATTAGAATAAAAAAAACAACCTTGGTAAAACAAGTATCAGCATAATAAAGTAAGTGAACATGTGAGAGTAATACACTGGCAGCCAGTAATAACAATAATACATAGTAAAGTACAAGGGATGTATTGCACGTGCGTATTGCACATGATGTATTGCACGATAATAAATAGTAGCAAGAAACAGCAATAGTAGCAATCAACCAGCCATAATCCATAGTGACGAATATGCTTACAACAGACATTCTGTAGGAATTAATAAAAGGCATAGATCAAAACATAAAAGAAAAGCAATACTTTATAACATAAGACGGCTCAAATAATAGAAAAGAGATATAAAAAAAAAAAAAAAAGGTAAAGTGTGTGTATTCCTTGTGGCCTCATTGCCCATATCTGTCGTCATCTCATAGAAAAAGTTGCAGTAAAAATCCTGGATAAGGTGCGTCTGGGCAAGCGATCGCAAGGGCTTTTTGCCTCAGAAATCTCTTGCATGGAGAAGCTGGCTCACCCCAACATCGTCCGCCTGTATGAGGTGGTGGAGACGTTCAAGAGACTCTACCTGGTGATGGAGTATGCCAGCGGAGGAGAGCTGTTCTCCCGTATCAGCACCAGGGGACGCCTTTCAGACCTGGAGAGCAAGCTTGTGCTTTCTCAGGTCCTGTCTGCAGTCAAACATATGGTAAGTAAGTCCACAGCGAGCCTTGAGGTGTCATTGTGAGCGCTACATTTTGTTGCAAAATGACAGAAGGGATGCCCAGTGCAGAATATAAAAACAACAGAATGCTTTTTAAAGTTTAGAACATCATTTTCAGATCCGTTGTTTGAAGATACCTATTACTTTAGAGCAGCTGGGTGAAGGTTCTCATACCTTAGACTTTAAGGAATTACTCTCAGGTTTAAAACAATGATGTAAAAGATTTTCTTGAAATTAAAACAAATGTAAAAAGCCTGTTAAGTCACTATCTATCACTTTCGAGTTAACACAATAGTGATTGAGCCTTCGGCCCACTGATGAAAGCCCTTGCATTTGTTATATTACTAATTGCATTTCTGGGGCGACATTCCCGGAAAAAAACTCAACCGGTGAATAACGGAGAACTTCAAGATGACCTTTTTATACCGACTGCAGGAGAGCTGATAAACTTTCTAACGCCTCAAACATTTCTCTCTTTTCTCCCAGCATGATAATAATATCGTCCACAGAGACCTGAAGGCTGAGAACATCTTCTACACCAACACCTTCTGCATTAAAGTGGGTGACTTTGGTTTCAGCACGTCCTGCTGCCCCAGCGATGTCCTTCACACGTTCTGTGGCTCTCCACCTTATGCAGCCCCTGAGCTGTTCAAAGAGAAAGGTTACATTGGTCAATATGCAGATATGTGGGCGCTGGGTATCTTACTTTACTTCATTGTGACTGCCACAATGCCATTCAAAGCTACTAACACAGGCAGACTTAGGTGTTGTATCCTGCAGGGCTCTTATGCCATTCCTCCCTATGTAACTGGATCATGCAGGGAGATCATTCAGGGCCTCCTGAGGCCGGTTCCTGTGGATCGCCTCACTATTGAACAGGTCATGGACAGCAACTGGATGAAAGGTATTGAATTCCCCGAGGCCTACCAACCTTGTAGCCCAACCCCCTACCACCTGGTGGAGCCTGCCCACATCCTCAGCTCAGATGAACTGAATGTGAAGGCGTTGCTGGAGGATCTTGGCATCACCAAGGTCCATCTCCTCAACAGCAGCCTAGACTCGAGAAGCCCCATTACTGGGGCTTACCGGATTTTGCTACACCGCATCCAAAAGAGGAGGTCTGTAGAAGCTGTGGGCTACAGCCAGAATTGCACCAAAGAGTCCCAGAAAAGACTGACATGGAGAGCAGGCTCTGACAGCCTGATAAACAAACACCACTCTGTGGTCTGCATCGTCATGTAGTTTAGTTCCTTAACAAAGATGTTTTGGGAAATACACTTATTTGCCAGTGTTGGGGAGTAGAGAACATAATGTACTAATTAAACTAGTGATTTAATTACAATTTTTTTTGTGTGTAGTTAACTACTTCAACTGCAAACAATTTTTTTTTCATGTTATTGAACCCCCTTTGACCCAGCCCCGGCACTTTTTCTTCAAATATAAGTAAAAGAAATGTTTTAGTAGGGTGGGGTAAGTGTATTTTCTGTGTTTGTGTATGTAACTCAATTTAGTGGCATTTATTGCTGGTTTGTTACTCTTTTGTACTATATTTTGTTATAATTTATACATGCGATTGATACTGTTCTTTTCATCTAACGCTGGGAAATAAAAGCGAATTAAATGTCAATCAGAAAATGGCAAGCTATAGCACACTAATACGGATCTGCCAATTTTTAAATACATTTTAGTGTTTGGTTTTCCATGTATATATACTGTACAATATATAAAGTATATCTGTGATTAATTTTCAATTATTTATTTTTTTCATGTTTTTAATTTTCCTGAAACCTAGATATCTTTTTGTAATCTTAATGATACATTTCCGTAAATTCTGAACAGCAAATATTTTTAGAGATGAAACATGGGAAAATTGACTTATTACTACAATATCCTTTCAAATAACAAATTTAAATTAAATTTGCATTTTTATATGCTATGTTTTGAATCAAATAATTCAATGGATTTCTTTGGGTTTTCATTTTTCTTTCTTACTTGTCTATTTCAAAGATATAGGCATGATTAATATGGTAAACTTAATAATGCAGAACTTACACATCTTTTATACAAAGGAGGATATGTAGTTTATATTTGAAAGTAATTAAATTAGGTCCTTTTTATTTCTTCAAAATTGTGAATGTTCTACTCTTTTTTCTCACTATATTCCACATGTATAGTATTTTTTTTTAAAATACAAAAAATATGCGCATAAATGTAAATATCTTTTAATCTCAAGAGATTTCTTGAAACCTATGATAAACTGAATTCGACTTTACTGACTTTAAAGAATGATAAACAACTCATTACTTTCATTGGTGTTACAAAATGTTTCTGTCACATGTTAGCATAATATAAAAGTAAAGTTATTTATGATCCTATGAATACAGTAAACAGAAATGAGCTGTCATGACTTAGGTTAGGCTTAGGTTAAACAGTAACAAATATTATGACACTAAATATAATGTCATTTTCAAATTACTGTGCAATGCTTTACGACTTCTTTGAACTTTCTATTTTTGTTGCTTTTTGTACGCTCTCATAAAAGTCATGATTTATTATTGCAACATGTGTCTCAGTCTTTCATACCAAACTTGCACAGACTTCTGTTAACATGAATTTCAAAGTTTTCTGAAGTTATGAAGGTGATAGAGATACGACATTAGGAAATAAACAAGTCTGTGCTATGACTTGTCATACAGGTATCTTCTGCTTTTTTTGGTCTCTATGTTCTTAATCATCCTATTCCCTGTAATTCATCACATATGTTTCAGTGTTAAGTGATTTCTCAACATATTGTTTCCCAGGCTCATATTTTTTTTTATGGTATTTTCCCTTTGATAAAAGAAAGCTAACATTTCTTATCACTATGCCAATCAACCAGCTGTTTCTTTCTGCCCCGGCAAGAGCGCAGCAGATTTGTCAGCACTGTTGTGGTATGAACAAGAAGAAACGAAAGCCCCTGCATCAAAACTATTTCCATAATGCAACCCAATACTCTGGAGGCATCTATTAATCATGCTAAATGCAATTTTGGATGTCCATCAATATCGTAAATGCTATTAATGTCTCGGTAATTATTATATATTATAAGTATTTGATTTGTCAGGTTACCTATCACCATTGACTTTTGGCAGCCTATTCAAAGAAATACTTCACCTGCACCCACTTAAAAACGTATTTGTATCACTCTCACCTCTCAATTGTGTATATTAGCTGAGAAGATGTGCTCATTCCGACATCAGATAATATATATACTGTAGTGCACAGGCTTGTACTGTCTGATAATGTTGCTACTCAAGCATACAGTCGGCAAGACAAAGCCTCTGCAAGGTAAAATGCGTGGAAGAGATAAATCTCCACAGACAGCGCATACTGCATTACTCATAGTGAGATTTTATCAGCTGCATGTCCCAGCAGCTCTAGTGGATTTCCATGGATATGAAAGACACACATAGATCAATGAGTGAATCCAGCTGCATGTCAGCTCAAATACTGATGGTTATAAATGTGCAAAACCCCTTCACAGAGAGCTCACTGTTTAAAGCATGCCCGCTTTCTTCCTGCACATATTTCGCACTGCAGTTGCGATCAGAATATCTAGATCTTGGGATTTTACCGGCTTAGTTTGTTAATTGTTAGATCATTAGCTCTGCATCCGGTCAAACACACACCTACACCCAAATGACCACAAATATCTTGGGCTTTATTGTGTTTTATCCTTTAGACAAATGACATGTGTGTTGTTGTTGTTGTTGAACTTTCGTAAAGTAAAATACTGCCTGCATAAAAGTGTTTGATGATGATAACATCAGGTGATGAAGGAGAATTTTAGACCATGAGACCATGTGCAGACATTTTCGGGAGCTTCAGCCTTAGGGTAAAAATGTATATTGTTACCGCTGTATGCCTTGTGTTAATACACCTTAAACTATGCTCATACCATACGATTTTCAAGAGGATTATTTTTGTTATTTTTTCGTTACTTCATGAATTTGTACAAGAAGTGGGTGTCTCCTTTCCTCTTTCTATTCAAATTCTTTTACAAAATGTCCCCTGTTTTAAGGAAATATAGTGCAAAAATGTGTTTAAATGAAAACACTGTGTAAAAACATGTGAACATGATTATAAACTTATAAACAACACTAATTGGAATTGGTGATAAGCAAGTTTATTGTAATAAAGCTTGTATGAGAACACATGCTAAAACCTATACACAAAATGTACAAAAAGACAGACATTTCAACTATTTAAAAGAAATTAAGACGAGAGTTTCTCATTTTCTATGACACACATTTCAGATAGGCATTTACATTTAACAATTTGTGTTTGAATATAAACAAGAATGTGACGGACATTTGGAAACATCATGGAAGAAATACTCTAAATATTACATATATTATTATCATTTACACACCATCACCGTTAATTAAGCAGCTTATTGAATACCTCATGTATTAAAAGGCAAGAAAACGGTCAAAAATATTCTCATTGAAGCAGCCAAGCTACTGAAGGCATTTATATGTGTGTGCCGCGGCCGGCAGTTTGTCCCTGAACAACAAGGTGCCGTTCTACCCAAGCATTGACCTTTATCTTACTGCAGGCTGAAAGCAAAAGTAATGCTACAAGATTTCCTTGGACAGCCTCCTCGATTAAATTCCAGTAAGACACCATAAAACCATGTGTTGCTTAATGATAAGATGAAGTAAAGATGACCAGGGGCCATTGTAGCGAGCGGTCGTCCTCAGCCTCTGTACGCCCGTTGGTGCTGTGAAGAGCAAAGATATCCATTTGAACATCAATTCACACATATTTCAAATAGTTTTAAGTACTTGCAACACGCCTTTTTCTGTCATGTGTCAAGAAGCAAACTCGTCTTCTCTGGAGAATATATTAAAAACAAGGATTTCCCGTCAAAACCGGCAGGATTATCCTTTCTGAATTTTTTACTCGTTTTAAGAAAACAAGGTTGTAAGGACTCAAATATAGATGGACATGACATGATGACATGGACTGTTTGGCAGTGCACAAACTTCAGTAATCACACACCTTTGTGAGTTTCTTGTGGCCAGTTCTGACTAACTTTAGGTCGATCTTCTTAATCAGATCTGTGACCCATCTCTCTCTGGGGTCTGTGCAAAACTCACGGCCCTTCTTCATGGTGAAGCTAGAGGATAATGGATGCAAACAGATGTTTATTTTGAGCAGCAGTTAGAGAAAACTTTGGTTAAAATTGGAAAAACGATAGGCAAAGTGAAAGTTCTTATCGCCTGAGCATGCCTACTTACATTACAGCAGGGATGTTGCATCCTCCATCTGTCACCTGCCATCTGTACTGCACTGCATGTCTTTGAGTGCTCTTGCCAATTCTTTTCACGTACTTCAAACAGCAGTCGTCAAAGGTCGCTGTAGAATAAGAAATCCAGTACAGTAAAGTCAGAAATCCAGTACAATCCAGTGCCACCACAGTATGTAAAGTATAATATTATTTTCACATAACACAGTCAAATCAATCAATCAAAAGGTAATCAACACAATACTAAACGTTCCGAAAGCAATCAGTACAGGTGCTGAGGCAATAAACCTGCCCCATTGACCCGCCAGCGGCTCTTTTACAGTGTCTTACTTTGTGCTAGTGCGAGGAAGAGACATGACAGGATCAGTAGGAACAGCGTGTTGAACTGCATGGTGAAGTCTGTAGTTGCAGTTCTGAAAGAAGCCAGATGAATGCAAAGAATTACAACGTTAACCTGCAGTCAGCCTTATCACTGTGAATATTGTACCTCAGATCCTCCCACGCCTTCCCTATTCACATTTCAAACTTTGAACCTTGAACAAATATTTCATATGTACGTTTTACGAACCTATGTAACAACTTTGACCTTTTTAACCCGACTACTCTCGGTAAACAGATCTCGTTCTCTTTGAGTCTCTTTACTTTGCAGGACATTTTGACACCTGTTGAATGAATCAATCTCAGTTCTAAAACATTAAACTATTTGTTTTCGATGGCCAAAGTTACTTCAATTCTTATATGTTCACTGAATCTGTGCTCTAACTTAAAATCTGTTTGATTTAAGGACAACATAAACCTACCCAGAAATTGCAAATTAAAATGTGCCTTTCGGCTAAATCTGACACATTTACCTGGATTTGATGTGTGCATTTACTTTTAGAGTCAAATCAAGTGAGTAGAGAAGAGTAAAGTAAAGTAAGAAATAAGAATAACCCAAACAAAATGGCTACAAATGATATAAATCTACTGAAAGTTATCTGATAGAACACTTGTGACCATTACAAAATATTGAGGAAACTACAAATCATCTCTTTTTATCCCAGGATTAGAGGTTACTCACCTCGAGAGCTCCAGATGTATTTTGCTGCTCTATTCTTGTGTCTGTGCAGGCGAGGCGAGGCACTCTTATAAAGGACTCAGAGGCATGCCGAGGATCATATTTCAATAAACGCAAGTCACCTTTGCACCTCATCCCAATCTTACTTTCTTTCCTTTTTTTCTTCTAAAGCTTTTTCCCCCAAAGAGTTTGTAATGTGTTGCTGAATCCAAATCTCAGCCTTACCATGTGCCCCCCACCTAATGTCTGGGTTTCTTGGAGAACTGCGATAATTGTGATTTATGTCAAAGAAACACATTTAATACAGCTGGAAATTTGAGCTTTTACAATTTCAAGACATCTCTGAAATGTTCAAGCAGTTGGACATTCTCAGCACACATGTGGGGGTGGAAAGTTGTTCTGACAAATGTCATACTGCATGTCTTTCTTAGTCTACAGTTACATTTAGAAACACGACTCAGATCGTACCATCGGATGAACTCCCATGTTACCTGGGGTTGTTATAGTCTCGTCTGTTAGACTTTTAAAGGTGTTCTCATCCTCTCACACCGATAGTTACTTATTGAGAAATACTCAGTCTTCCACAATGGCTGTTGAATGAAGGCGTTAAATGTCACTATTCTTACATAACTTGTTCTCAACTCTCGTCCAAAAAGTTCCTCAGAGTAAATCCTTGCACTTAAAAGCAGAATTTAACCACAAAGGGTGGGATAAGAGACTTACAGATAATTGAGTCTTTGTTCAACGATGCAACTGTTAAAGCTTATCCAGCCCAGATCCTTGTTTTATAGGGTTTCAAGTGTGTTAACATAAGCACATATTTGTTCCTTCTTCCTCAACTGTTTTTCTCTCTGAATGCCAGCTTTTATATGTTTTTGTATAGAGGGTAAGTAGCACCAAATATCTACATTAACACAACAATTGCAACAACACAACATATACAGTATATGCACACGTACATTCATTCATGCGACTGTGAATGTGAATCTAATGTTCACCATGCTAAGTGTTGTTTATGTCGTGTACACGTGCACAGGCACTTAAATTATTCCTAGTGTCTAAATGCACAAAGACATACAGTACATACAGCACATACCCATGTAACACATTATTACATATAGGTGCAACTAATGTACTTACAATAAAACAGGCCAAATAGCATAATTAACATTTCTCAGTATAACCCCTTCACCTTTAAATACATCCATGTTCAAACAACAGAACAAGTAAACATATGCCTCTATAGTGGTTATTAGAGTATTAGCTGTTAATGCCTCATTTAATGTTAGTAAAAAATACATTATAGGACTAGATATAATTTGATTGGAAATCATTTCAGCCCTCTTTTCCTCAGAGCTGATGGCAGTGTATAGATCGTTTTGTGAGTGTGTGCCTCTCATTGGGTGAGTGTGAGGCTGTAAAGTGCTTTGGAAAAAGGTGCCGTCCAAATGCAGTTGATTTTATTGTTCTGTTTTTAAATTTTTTTTAAATGTTTTAAACATACGTACAGTATGAAGGTGATAGTTGTGCTATTGCTCATTTACTTTTAATTGTGTGCAGAAATCCCCAACAGATGGCTCACAGTAACTTTTATCAGGCCATAAAGTCTGTATCTCAGAACCAATAAAGCTCGCATGAACCAACAATTGAAAAACCGAAAGACCTGCTTTGACCTTTGCTTTGGAGCTGACGGGAAGGATGTACGTAACAAGTCATTAGCCAATGCATTTTAAAGTCATTAATGTACGTACAGCTCAATAAATGGCCTTTATGCGTCACTTTTATCAGTCCGATTTCCTGACAATTAAAAAAAAGTTACATTGACTTGAGTAAAGTGTGACAAATTAAGCACTTTGAAGGTTTGCAGTCTGTTCTCAAACCAAGAAAGTGTGTTGTCATGGAAATACACCATGTCTCACATACAAACCTGTTGACTCTCAGTTATGCTTGTCAGTTTTCTCAGGAGAGCTTGACTGTGATGTACAAAATCAGATATGAAGTAACCTTCCATTGGTCATGTTGTGATCTGACAGGTAAGAAACTTTGCATTCAAAACACTTGTCAGCATTGCCATAGTCCGTATCCACCCCAAAGCCTTTCCTGATAACTCCTGAAAACAGGCTGCAGTTTCCGTTTTAGGGATTTTTGTTGAACGCTCTGTGACAGATATTAATGAGCCTTGAGTGCCTGAGTGGACATCGAATAGCACTGCTCACTGTTTATACTTTTACTCATATCCAAAGCCCAATGAGGCGTGTCATGAACCTGCCCTATTTGTTTCCTTGCCTGCAGGATACTGGTGCTAGCTCGAGTTGTTTGCTGCACTTCTGCCAGAACACACAGCAGTGCATGTTGTCCTCGAAAGAATCTGAGAATTTCAGCTTTCTTCCTGGTTGCCACCCAGGCATCAAAGCATTTCATATAAAATTGTGATTTATTCACTAACCGCCTCAGTCTTTTTGTGCGATTCTGGTCTTGCTCCCTGCTAAGCGTGTGTGTTCGACCACAGTACAAAATGAAAGAGATCTGAACGTTTATTGGCAAAACAACCTGCAAGTTCAATAAGAAAAAAAAAAAACCACAAAAAAATTGGCTGTGGTTATCTCTATTCCGGGTTGTCATTAAAATATCCTGATGGATTAAGGGCATTGAATATTTGTCAGGAGATGATGGTCCACTGCCAAAGTAACTTGGACTCAGGACGTGTGATGATACAGTGTGTTGTCTTCAGCCTTCCTTTCAGACATTATGACATGTTATTTTATCCCTTTCCCCTTGCTGTCATTTTGCAATTTATATATTCTCCCAGAAGTAATTTATTAAGTGTGAGAATTTTTACTTTGGCAAAAAGTACAGCAGAGATGAGGACAGAGCTGTTTCACATGCTGCAGTAATAATGATACTGATTTAACATTAACTTCTTTTGCAACCATCCATTTGTAAACTGCACGTGCACGAACAAGATAAATGAAAGCAAACATGGGGTAAAACTATCCAAAAATATTTAGTGTCTACCGGTTATCTTTTTTTTTTTTTACAGATTTTTAAGCGTCAGAGCGGTTCATGTTTTCAGGGACAACAAAACATGTAGTTTTGTTCACCAAGAAAAAATCCTACGTATGCAAATATTTACAAAATTGACTATTTCATCTAATTTATTCATTACACAGCTTATCTTTCAGCTACTAGCTACTCAGAAGCTGTGTTCTTTAGATCAGCGGTCCCCGACCTTTTTGCACCACGGACCGGTTTCATGCAAGACAATTTCTCTATGGGCCGTATATATATATGTTTATATGCAAAACATGGGCCGAGGCCCGGTGGTTGGGGACCCATGCTTTAGGTGACAGTGCTCAGAAGATAAGATATACACCATTCAACAAATGAGATGGTTTCGGGTATTGTGTAAGACTGCATCATAATCCTTAGTTTTTTTTCTCTGAATTCCTCCTGGGTTTTATGTTTAGGTGTTAAATACAATCATCTGTAAGAAAAAGACGTCTGTTATGTAATAGAGTGTGTCTGAAGTGTCACATATCATTATACACATATTACACACAGCAGAAGAACAAGAAGTCTTGCAGACTGTTTTAAATGTTATGGAGCCTGTTTGGAAAACTGCTTCACCGTAACACAGACAATTTTGTTAGGAACAAAAATAAACAGTTTAGTTGGGCTATAATTAGAGTTTAGTAAGGTTTAAGCTCCCTGGCCAGCAACCAATAAAAATGTTGACTCACTGATTTACAGTGGACATTGGACAACGGCTACGCTGAGGGAGAAGAAAAGAAGTGAAACTGTTAGGGCACAAAAGCACAAGCCAAGCTCCCCTGACAGATGATGGCTTTTGTGGCAAACAGCATAAACACATGCAGTGGCTTGTTCGAGAAGCGCCTGAAGGGAAATTTGAAGTATCATTCTTGCAGAAAACTTTTGGTCGTTATTGTGCAATAAAAACTATTATGAAATGTGTTCTATTCAGTGTTCTTTGACCATAGTTGAACTAACAAGGAACACAACTGATTCATGTTTATTTCTGTGCTGTATTTACAACACATGGTCACTTTCTAATGGGATCATTTCATATATGTGTGTGTGTAGGAGCTGTGGTTGCTTTATCTACAGCAGAGAAACACAAAGAGAAACATGGGAGATTGACAAGGGGTAGAGAGGGAGAGAGAGACAGAGAGGGGGGGAGAGGGAGACAGAGACAGAGAGGGGGGGAGAGGGAGACAGAGACAGAGAGAGAGAGAGAGAGAGAGAGAGAGACAGAGACAGAGACAGAGACAGAGACAGAGACAGAGAGGGGGGG
>CALSBV010009973.1:8323555-8418659 GCA_943590825.1 Bovichtus diacanthus
GAGAGAGAGAGAGAGAGAGAGAGAGAGAGAGAGAGAGAGAGAGAGAGCATGGCAAATAAATGTGTCTTGTTCCTCAATCGAGAGCAGCTACAATTAGATTTATTGATTTATTGCTTTAATCCCATTAAAACAAGACAAACACGATAATGGAATGATTATCACATTACAGCCGGATGAAAATATAATTTTCAATTGTTAACAGTTTAGTTGTCTTGTTATCTCCAGAAGCTGAATTGACAGAGTTTTGAAGAAGAAAAACAAAGATACGGAGAATATGACATATATATTAAGTTTTGTAAATGCGAGTATGTTTTCATTTACAAATGGTATGTAACAATTGAGTCAGCTATGAGCCCATTCCCAAGTTATAAACACACTAACATCCTGAAAAAACTTTGCAAAAATCTATTTTAGATTACATTAGAGAGATTCTCTATGATTCTATGAATTTCCTTTGCTCTGGCTAAACCGTCCAACGGTTAAAGTAGCATATTCTGCTCAAATGATTTATTTGAAACCTTCTCAAGAATGGAAAGCACTGATAATCATATGCTTTTTATTTAGACAAACTTATGTTATGTGGCGAAATGAAATTTGTATAAAATTATTCACAAGACTTGTAAAGTATTTCCAGTTGATGGAATAGCACAGGCATGAAAAAAACCAGGACATCTTGTGTTTGGATGATTCATTGAGTAAGCTTCTCATTTTATAGCTTCACAGAGGTGTTTGAACAAGGTCATCAGAACAATATACAGCAGTGTGTTCAGCGTCTGTGTATAAAGGAGACTTACCTCCTCCATTGAAGGTTGTTGCCCTCTGGTGGCAGATGAGGTGAACTGCTTTGGCTTTAAATTGCAAAATGACATGCAAGGCAGCAGATCATCTCAGACAGTCTGTACACAACAACACACAGCTGTAAAAACATCAATATGGGAACATTTGGATCAGACAGAAATGTCAGGAAACAATGTCCAGAAAAGATGCACGGAAAGGGCTCAACATTATGATTCGTGCTTGCTTTTGTCCCAAAAAGAAGCAGACGTGTCCCTAAAGCAAGCATGGCACCTCAATGGCATGTGACGCTCCTGGGTTTGATCAGTGGCTTTACTGAGTTTACAGTTCTGGGAAACAAACGGCACTGCAGAACAGTCCATATTGCTTTCAGATCTGATTCACAGCACAGTGAATGCGGCCCTCCATAAAAGGCACCAACGCACCAGTAAAAGAGGAGGAGAGTGGAGTAAACAATGCTTATTTCAAAACACCTTTTCTGCCAAATTTTGCTAATGTTTTATGAGGTAGGAAATGTATTCAACATGTTTGTTATGGAGGATGCACGCAAAGTGTTTTGATGGGAACACAGACTAAACATGATATCTTATTATATATAATTATGTCTGTTTAGTTAAATCACTCATTCTGGAACTTACTGCGGCGCATTTGCTAAAACATATCAAAGAGCTTTAGATTTGTAGTTTTGACTGAAATTCCTTTTGTAAATGTCCTTAATAAACATGCATATGAATCATCATGTTTGTAATGTGTCAAGAAACAAAACTGTATATCCCAGACTATAATAACTGTGAGAGCCATTCCCTTTCAGTGCCTTTTACACAATGCAGGAATTTATTACTTTATGACTTATCTATGACTTGGCTTTGCTTTGACTCACCATTCCCACTGTCACATCTGTCTTGGAGTACTTGTCTTTGCTTCTTTATTTTCGGTTTGTCTGTTGTTATTTCTGAGGAAACTCTCTTTCAGGTACATTATTGTTGCACTCTGGCCAGCTTTTGTCTTATTATGTTGTGTTCGATATGTGCATCATTTCCTCCTCTGGGCAATGATCTCCTCTTCCTCGAGGCCTTGAAGATGATGCCTCCTAAACTATCGATCTCCATGGCAACTCAACAACCTCCATCTGCTTCGGAAGATTAGGAGATGTGGCCCCAGAGTCATGGTTTTTATTTTCTGCCAAACTACTCTTTCCAAGGTCATAAACAAACTCACAGTGGTCATATTTTTCTTTAGTGTTTCTGGGCAACCTTAACGTAGTGGACAACTTTGTGTCATCACAACATGGTAGGACATACTTCCATAGGGCCTGAGGAGCGGCTGTAATGGTAGGTTAGGCTATCTAAAGGTGCTCTTTGTGACCGGTTGAAACATGTTACAATCAAAACATAAAGACAGAGACAGCCTTGGCCTGGCAGTGTGTGTGTGTGTGGCTACCTGCCGGGGACGGGGGAGAGCTGAGGTCGCTCACTGTATTAGTAAACTGTGGCAATGTGCTCACTTCCACTGAAAACATTTCTGCCTCAACTTGTATTATCTGCGCGGTGGGTTGTGGGTGTGTGAGCGTCGAAGTAAAATGGCGGACTTGGCAAACGAAGGTGAGTAAGTGGCAGTATGAGAAAAACAATACAGCTACTGTGCCGTTATAAACGGTGCCTATACATTGTCTGCATATTTGATAATTGGAATGACGCTGCTTGGTTGCATGTTAATGGTGAGTTCAGGTGAATTATAGCTTCGCGGCGTTAATTATAAGACTACAACGTTAGCAAGCAGGCTAACAATGCTAACGGCTGGGCTGTGGGTAATACCTGGAATGCCTCGGAACGCCCTCGAATGCTGCCTGCCACTCGCTGGATTACCTCCTAACGCTAGCACCCGGCTATTTATAGGCATTGTGTTTTGCCATTTGTGGCTATCTAAAAGATATAATGTGGAATAAACCAAAGCTGGCTAGGCCAAATATGAAAAGCATTGATTGTAACAAAGCGATTAGGGTGATATTTCAATGGATAGGAAACGTTTAAAGCACGACATCCTCCTTGTTTTGTGTAGTTAGCGCTCAGTTGCAGGATTGCTTGATGTTCATTTAGGCGCGTAGAGAGAAAACGTCAGCTAAGAGACAATGCTTTGGTGTAATCGCTGCTTCCTTTATATTCTCCAATTGATTCCGCTCAGGTCTGCTCGTTATTATGTTGATTTGGGGAAATTCAGTGAGATTCTTGGTGCCATTGCTTGTCAGGCGAGATGACTCATGCTGGATGGAGCGCATTAGCAAGCTAACTATAGCCAGTAAGCTAAGCTACGTTCGGGGCTTTTCGGGAACAACCGGTGGCGCCGACTATTTGCTGGGAAGGTTCAGATAGTGTAAATGCTAGCTGGTTAACATAAGCCGGGAGCATCTCCGGCTGCTTGCATTTCTGCAGTGAAATCAGTGTTACATGCCGGAATTCTTACATTCAATACCCAAGATAGCTGACTGCAAGCTGCAGAAAGATACACAACTGTATGTAAATATAGGTCACACTAAATGTTTTCGTTTTCTGCCATTATACGTGTTTCATACATACACCGCTAGTATTAGCCATGAGGGGTTGTGTTTGAAAACGGTGAATGTTGGTCCAGTAAACAATCCTGGCAATGTGCTTTTGGCTATTACCGCATGCATTTATGCCCCGGCAAGGCTCACAACGACAGCGATGCTACACCTGCTCAGTGTAATAGGCCCAACCCAGACAGAGCAAAACCTTTGTCTGCTAACGTTATAGGATTACACATTTTACAGAGGTTACAGTGTGAAGGTAGATTCATTAAGTGGCCCGAGGTGACATCAAATTATTACCTTGCTTCTCTTGGTTAGTTATGACAATGACCTATAGCAGCAACACAATCGTTGGTGGTGAGCTGAATAAAATCACCTTTTTGATTTACAAAAGTAGCTACAGTTGCTGTTTGGCCTTGTGGAATAACTGAAAGTTTGATGGCTGTGTAATACATTGGCATTTACATTAACGTCTTTTACAATGGTACATATTGTTTCGGTATTTGAGGATGTATTCTTCCTGGTTGTATTGTGTGATTGATTGTAAGCATAGAATAATTAAGAGTTGATTACTTCTGAAGGGCTGACATTGACTGAAATTTGACATTGTTCAGCATGATAACAATGGGTTTTCTCTAGGCACCGTGGTGAGATGGGAGACTATAGATCTGACATTTAAATAAACTGTTAACTGTTGTTTACCTTACTGGAAGCTTCATCAGAAGTATTCATATAAAGGCACTAAGTTTGTGAACTAAAACTTTTGTCTTTCATACAGTCTGTGAAATATAGGACGTCTAAGTACACTTCCCTACATTTCGAATGGAATTTTGCATTGTGTGTTAATTCCTGTAACGTATGTTTCACTGTGCATTAAAATGTGTTGTTTGATTTAGTGCTAGATGATTATGCTGATTAGCACTAATGCACTTAACGTTCTAGCTTTATCAAAACTCATGCCCTCACTACTTTTCAAAGGAAAATCAAGGCCACAGCCTGGGTAGGATAGCCTTAGCTGTTTTGTTTTCTACTGTAAACTATGAAGAAAAATCAAACGGACGGGATTCCTGTACACTTTAAGTTCATGCTTGGATGACTAGCCTACATCTTCTCTTAACAGACAAGCCTGCCATAGCGCCTCCTGTGTTTGTTTTCCAAAAAGATAAAGCACAGAAGGTAAGTATCTCTATTCTATTCAAGTTTTTTTCAAGCCATATTTTTATTATTTTACAGACTTATGTATACTGATGTTCAGTGTAGACAGCATTCTTGAAAAGCGCACATTGCAGAAGAATTGTTAACATCAAATCTGTCCCTTCTCTTGCAGCGATCTGCGGAGGGCTCAAGTGCAGAGGATGGAGAAGGTAAATCTAATGTCCAAAGGGCCACTTTCTTTGTTAATTTTATCATTCTCATAGATTTATTTAAACTGCAATGTTATTAATATTTTGTTACCTTTCAGATTCAGATAAAGATGACGGAAGCTATTGCCCCCCTGTGAAAAGGGAAAGGACCTCATCGTTCCCACCCCCACATTCTGGTAAGGGCATGTGGTGACTAAACAGAGCATTTGTTTTTTCGTGGTTCTTGCTTGTGGTGTACACATTGATTTGTATGCTGAGTGCAATGCCTGTTCGCTACTTTGCAGTTCCCAAGAACAATGTATTCATGCCCTCAAGTTTCTGCCAGTCTCCAACTGGGAACTCTGACTCTGAGCCAGGTGAGGCATCTAGACCACCATTAGCTTCTCTTCACAGCTTAAAGGCCCTCTGCAGAGGTCAAACATGTCATTTTTTTCCCAACAATTTAAGGCAACAAACACAATAAATTGATTGGTAAACAGTAACTTTTGCTAGCCCGAGGACAATATGTCAGAAATGATGTTATGTTGTGACATCAATAGTTGCAAATAAGATGTCAGTGAAGTTTTGTGTATTCCCTGCCTGCAAATGCACCCTATTAAATCTGACCAGCTCTAGTTATCTCACATGTGGTAATTTTACTTCTGAGCTAGCCCTTCAAGTATCCTCCATCGAGGTTTGACGTTATTCATGGGTAGAGGAAATTGCGCAGTTACAGAATGCAAAGCACGACTTCCATAGACAGCCAAATTCTACAGGCATGCGTACAAGAAAAGTACTCTAAATTGCGTCATTTATATGTAGTATTAATCTTATAAAATTACTAAAATGGAAGAAACTTGCTGTGACCAATCAGTGCAGTCAAGTTGGACATCTCTGTATCGGTTGAGATTAGGTTATTTTGAAAGAATTTGGTCCTCCTCTCTTTCTGTCTATGGCTGCAGCAATGGTCTGTGTCATGTGTTGCAAAAGGAATATGCAATATAATCTACCAAGCAGAGAGAGGTGAAGCCTACTTGTTGCATTAGTCTCATTATATAAATGTGAGTATTAAGTTAAATATAACTTGCTGAAGAAGAGCTTCTCAAAACCCCCAGTAAATCAGAGGAAGCTTCTTCATTGTGGGAACATTTTATGACCTTGCAAGACCCGTGACTATGTCCGTAAATAATGTAGTTCAGTTCTGGATTATGACTGTTTGAACTGCCGAGTTCAGCTGGGAAACAAGTTCTGAGTTAATAGCCAAATTTATGACGTCAATATTGGAAAATAGCTGAGCTTGGTATTGGTAACGTCAGAGGGTTTATAAGGAGCCATAGTGTCATGTGATGGTAGTTTGCTGCTGTTTGTGTAGTGTCTGAATATGTCAGATGAATATCTTATGAGAGATTATAAGACATTTGTGTTTTGTGCTGGTTGGCTACTGTGCCTTATTCTTTATAGACCATGTGTGTATATATAATGGCTGTCTCCAGATACCTTATTTTGTATTTGAGAAAGAGCTTTTCTTTCTCTTAGGGAGAAGTAATAACATAGAGTTTGGGTCTCAAATTTGTTAGTACAAGCCGGGAGATTAGGTTCTAAACATGCATGTACAGAATTGGTTTGGGTCTCAGTTCCACGCTTGTGCAGACTATTTGCTGAGGTTTGGGATCGCTTGTAGGTCAAAAATACAATATTCATCATATCGCAGTTGGTAGCATGCTGTTCACCATTTTTGACATATTTGTCATAGTTCACCATGTGCATTTCATCGGAGGGAGTAATGCAAAACTGAAATCACAGTTACTCAAATTCTGACTGCAGTGGGACTTTAACAAAAAAATATATGTTTTTGTGAATTATTTAGTGTAAGTGTACATTTTCTATTCATAATATGTCTTAAATTTTAGCTATGGATTTTGATTTGATTGTTTTAATTCTTATCACCAGCTCAAATGTTTAGAGTTGGCAGTTAACACAGCTTTACAGAGAGGATGGGGCATCCACTTGAGCAAACAAACAGGGCATAGTTAATAACTGTTTTCCGTATATTGCATAAAGCACCTATTTGGAAGTGAAAACAAAGGTGAATAAACTATCAAATCAAACACTGATTGATTGGAAAAGTACTTGCATGCAGAACTACATGGCAGGTTCTCTGTACCGTACTGATCACGTCACTAATTTGATTAAATTGGACAATTTTTGCTTTTGTAGTTGCCTTTTTCCCATTGCACAGCTGTGTCTAGTGCGCCTCCATGTCCTAAGAATTATGCTGGTTAGTAAAATTAAAATAAGGCCCGAAAGAAATTCAGTTTAAAATGAATGTTCACTAGAGCGGGAAATTATCTCGTAAATGTTGAGGAAAAAGAGGATTCCGTTTTTACAAGCGCTTTCGGCTTTCTGCTTTAGCCCTGATTAGGGCCAGGTCATGTCAGGCTAATAAAGCCACTGAGATGGAGAGTCAAAGGAAGAAATAGATCAAAGGCCCTAGAGTCCGCCATGTTACTGCACAGGAGTTGGATTGCAACACAACTCTTGAGGCTCTACAAGGGTTGCTGTGGTAACTGGGCCTGTGGTTTGAAAGGTGCAAAGACAGAAGGAACGTACCCTTTTTATAGGTTGCTGTGTCACTCTTGGATCTTTTTTTAAAGTCTGCCTTTTCTTGTCCTCCGTCTCACCAGAGGAGAAGCCTGTGGGATTCCGTTTAAAGCCACCAACTCTCATACATGGACAGGCACCAAGTTCAGGTTGGTGTTTGAGGTTGTGAGCCTTCATCGTGTAATATTTTCTCACACTGACTTAATTGAAATTGAATAAAGACTTGAACCCAGTCTTGCACCCTTTTTATATGACCCCTCTTAGAAATGAAAATGATACATCTAGACTTGAACATGTAGACCCAGAACCTCTCATTGTGTTCAAAAAGTATGAGACAAGTTGGCTCTGTTGCAGGCGTCCCAAGTCAGAAACCCAAGGAGCAGCAACGCAGTGTCCTCCGCCCTGCAGTTCTCCAGGCGCCGCCCTCTAAATCACATATAGAGTCCAGTGAGTGCAGCTTGGAGTCACCTGCACTCATTAGTTGATACTTATAATATAACGTTCTCAAATATCATTAAAATCTTCTTTGTCTGATAATTAATTCAACTTTGAATATTGATAACTTGCATAGTGCAAGAGCATAGTGTGTTTTCGGCATGTGCCTTACAGGCTAAATTTCCTTTGGGACAGTAAAAAAAGAAAAGTACATTTTTCTTTTTCCTTTCTGTCTGTTCATTCAGATTCCAGTTGTGGAACCAACGGTGTGAAAAAGTCATCAGATGGGGCACCTGGGACCCAGTCCCTCTTCTTGAACAACACAGAGCACTCTCTGGCCAAGTCACAGGTGAGGAGTGGCTAAACCTGCCTGTCAAAATCAAGGGCTTGGTATTGATCAACAATGCCACTCAGATCTGTACAGGCTTTGTTTAAGGCATTAGAAAGAAAGTGTTAGAAAGCATTAAACTGTAGGTTATTTACGGAAGAGCTCATGAGTTGTGGTTATTTCCGTGTTTCTCTGTAATGAGGAAGTATATTGAGTATTCATAAAGTAATGCAAATGTTGGATATTGGAAGATTCACTTTATTGCAAGTGAAATTTGTCAGTAAAAGTTGCTTTTATTTTACGCCGAGCAATGCTTAAAGCCTTGGTGTACAAGTGGAATTATATGTATTTTTTTAAATGCAGACAAATACAAAGTTGACCCTGGTGCTTTCTTTGTTACCATTTCAGAAACATGAAAATGAGGAAGATGGAGCAAGTGGTAACAAAGACGAAGACGAAACAGAGAAGAAAGACACAGATGTAGCGATATCTTTTGTGTTTGGTCAGAATATCAAAGACAGAGCAAAGGTGGGTTGTTTCCACTCGTTTTCCACCTTCTCACAAACTAAGTCATCTACTTGCTATGCTGCACAGGAGTTTCATTGATGTCTATTTGTAACAATTGTTGGTCTTTCTTTAAGTTTGGGTCATTTCTTTAAGCATAACTCTAAATGTAACTTTTGTTTGTCTAGTTGGAAGAGAACAGTACAGAAGGCAAGTCAAAGGATGGTGTGCCACTAGATTCTCAATCAGAGGGCACTAATTATTTCTTACAGTACATCTCTACCCCAAGGTAATGAAATGTTGTACTCCTTCAAGTATTTTTAGCAACTCGTATTCATTCATAATTAACTTCCATCAACTCACAGTTTCTTTTCTTTTTCTTTCCTGTGTCCTTTCAGTTCAAAAAATGCCACAAACAGTACAGACAGTGGGGCAAAATTTGTTTTTGGGCAGAACATGTCTGAACGAGTTCTGGTGAGTTGATGCAACCTGTTGTATAGTGAGTCTGTCGTCTGCCATATTGAACAAGTTCCAATGACCAGCGCTTTGTTGTGTTATCAGAGTCCCCCGAAGGGCGAGTCCTCAAATGAGGAAAATAAAGAAGTTTCAGCTGCCCCTGCTTCAGAGCCCTCATCACAGGAAACCACCCCAGAGAAAGGTAAAAACACCACCCCACTGATTGTTGAAGTGTTTGATGTTTGGCTTGTCTACTAATAGATTTAAAAGAGACGTTTGGCTGCATTCCAGTGATGACTACAAACAACACAAGCAAGAACTGGGATGATTTAATGGACAGTTCAACAGAGTGACATTGAAATGATAATCCTAACAGAAATAGTCACTGAAATATGTATTTATCTATTCTAGATGTTACGTGAATTCTTTTTTTTAATAGCTATCGGATTTAATTGAGAGCTAGTGTTTGATTAGCACTCCATAAAGAGCTGTGGGCGTATTAAATATCACATGAGTGATTTGAGATGCAAATTTCAAACTGCTGGAGATGTATCCCACCCATTTCCTAAAACAAAATAGGAGTAGCAGGGACTTTTTTAGTTACACTCTTCAGCGCGCAGCGAATGCAAATACTGCTTAACAGGAAATAAGGTTCATCAGAGAATTCTTGTCACATCTACACCAAGTCTGCTTGTTTTTGGGCAAAATAATACATTACAACTGTAAGACTCAATACTACATGACATGATTTGATGAATATATTTCAACCTGAGGCTATGACTATATACTGGTTTTGTTTTAGAGAATGACATTTATGAGGGAGAGACCCTGCGCTGTTGGCAGAAGAGCCCGTCACTGCTATTACACTGAGCAACATTTTTAGAAATTAAGTCGTTGGCA
Source organism: Bovichtus diacanthus (assembly GCA_943590825.1). NCBI lineage: Eukaryota > Metazoa > Chordata > Actinopteri > Perciformes > Bovichtidae > Bovichtus > Bovichtus diacanthus. The sequence goes on from CALSBV010009973.1 coordinate 8,333,463, forward strand.
ACACTCGGCTGTGACAATAGTCATTCACTGTTTGTGCTGCTGTATGTGACATAAACCATCATGCAGCACATAAATTTGACCAGCAAAAAAATCTGACAGCCCACTGGTGATCAATCGGTGCATCTCTCCTGTACCGACATTATTTTGGTTTGACAGTATGTTTCCTTGACTATCCAATGACAATGAAAAGACATTCAGCCTTTCATAGCTGCTGCGTGCACAAGCATTCATTAATATGAGCTGAGAGCTGAAGTGTCTCACTCTGCAAATCTGCGCAGCCTGTACAGCTTCTGTGTTAAGTGACGGAGTGCGAGCTTTGGTCCTTCATTATCACTCGTCGGCTCTAAATAGTCCAAAACTTTGCAGAGAATGTTTTTGTCACTGCAAAAACAATATGGGAGTGAGAGAATCTCTCAAACTCTCATCAGTTTGTGGTTTTTTTTGTTTTTTTTTTGGAAAAAAAATTCTCAGTGACAACATGAAGACTCCAGCAAGGTGCAGATTTCTAACCACTGTATTTTCTCTCGCCAGTGAACAGCGTGTCAGAGTCTTTGGTGGAGTCTGCAGCAGCTTACACCAAAGCCACAGCCAAGAAGTGCATCTTAGAGAAAGTCGACGTTAAAACTGGAGAGGAATCAGAAAGCAATGTTTTACAGGTAGAAGGCACGCTCTATTGATTCAACATATGCAGTAAATAATTGTCAGAAAGCAATTAAATTCTTGTTTTTTTGTCACTCTCTAACTTCAGATGCAGTGCAAGTTATATGTTTTTGAGAAGACTGCTCAGTCGTGGATAGAGAGAGGTCGAGGTTTGCTGAGGCTCAACGACATGGCATCAACAGATGACGGCACGCTACAGTCCCGTCTAGGTAAACACACCTGCAGAAACTTCTCGGGGTTAAAAAAGTAAATAAACACCTGGCTTTTAAGACTCTGCACAGCTCCACTTTTTTATGGTTCAATGATCATGGCATGGTTTGATTTTAAAATATTTGAGCCAGATATGGGATGATTTAGAGATGACAAACTGTATGAAAAAAATATATATACAAACTGTTCTTAGCTGTGATTTCCATCGCCATAATTCTTACAATACCTATTATTGAACACAAGGGGGAGCCTTTTCCTGTGCTGCCCACTCCTATGGACTTGGCACCACAGCCTGCTGTTAAGTACACTCTACATGTGTGATGGTGGAATGTAGAGTGAGAAGTGTTTTGTCACCAAAGAAAGAAAACTGTAAGAAATAGAAGACAAAGTACCTTTTTTGTTTTTTTTGTTTTTGTTTTTACTGAAAAGTTAAGATTTTTTGCATTCCAACAGTATTTATGACAATGGGTTCACGGTATATAACATTTTTGATCCTGTATTTATGCTGATGAACATACAACTAGCTCAAAAATTCTCATTCACCTTGGAAAAGACCCTGGCTGGGGCTATAGGCCTATAGTTATTACTACTATGTATCTATTCATGAAGAAGAACTCGCAGCACTACAGGTAGATTACTATAGACAACAAAAGCAAAACAAGTGGCTTGGGCCTGTACTTCATTGCTGTTTTTTGTGTTTAAACTCTTCCAGTGATGAGGACCCAGGGCAGCCTCCGGTTGATCCTCAACACTAAGCTTTGGCCCCAGATGCAGGTGGACAAGGCTAGCGAAAAGAGTGTACGAATCACTGCCATGGACACAGAGGACCAGGGGGTCAAGGTCTTCCTAATATCGGTATGCATCATCAAACATTATACTAGTGTGGTGCCATATTTGTTTTTCAAGCTTGGAAGATTTGAATGTTTTCTTCTCTCACAAATTCAAAAAGACTCAAACATCTCGCCATACAAGTTTATTTTTTTGCTATAGAATTTCACTACCAGATGCTTCAATTAAGTAAAGCACAGACATCTGCTTTAATATCTCAGTACAAACAGCACAAACAGGGCAAAAACTGAAAGTTTGTGAATAATTCACCCGCTCCTGCTCCTACTGCTCTTATTGACTAGACGTTAGCTTGATATCTGCAGGCAGCTGGGTAGTTGGTGTTAGCTACCCGGCTATGGGCAGTGACAGCTTAAAAAGTAGAGGCTGCACACTAATCCGTCCCCTCCCATGGCTTCACGTTGTGAGATAAGGTCTTGAAAAAAAAGCACAGCGAGCTCAGATCAGTAAGTCTTTTTTTAGTTCACTCTTGTAAAAGTTATGTTAGATTGACTAAGAGATAGCCAGAGCCAATATAGCACATGTACTGAGTGTTATTCACCCCACAGTTTATGGGGCTCAAGCTGAGCCAGATATCATGAATATTTGAACCAAAGGAAACTCTTTTTCTGCTTGTTGTAATAACTGTTTGCAAGATGTAGAAAATGACCACATTGTAAAAAAAATTAACTGTACTTATTTCGATAGATCGCCCAGCTCTACATTAAATCCTAAATGAGAAGCTAATGACCTTTTTTATTTACCTCGACTGTAAAGAGATGGGGACCTAATTTAAGATGGGTCTGTTTATATTAAAGACTCTTTATGAATCCCTGTTTTCTCATCTGCTCCTGTTTTAATAGGCTTGATTCTGTTTTGGTGTATTTATACAATACTCAACCCTTTTGTGTCTATTTTTAACACAATTGCTGCTCTTTTTCACTTAATAGTTTCGGTAGGTGCTAAACTGTTAATGAAAGTCAAAACTTCCTTCGCAGATTTTTCACATCAAAAGCCTTCCAATTGCTCAAAGGACATCACCCCCCCCCCCCCATTATTCAAGCTTTTAATGTGAACCATGGAGGGTGGTAGTGTGCTCCACAACTGCACTGATCTCTGATTTGTTTTTAATGTCTCCCTCTGTCTCTACTCTTCAGGCTAGCTCTAAGGACATAGGTCAGCTTGCTGCAGCATTACATCACCGTATCTTAGCCCTAAAGAGCAGGGCGGACCAGGAGCCTGAGACCCCAACAACAACCATCCCCGAGGCCGATGTACCACAGTCCAACGAGGACGACAGTGACGAGGAAGACAATGCCTCGGCCTCAGCTTCAGCCTCCACTCCTGCTACGAGTAAGCCATTTTTATTGTTAGTGTTGCAACACTCCCTGGTTTACTTATACTCTTAAACCAAATCAAATCATGATTCTGGTTTTATTGCTGCTTTGTGCTTGTTGGTGTCGCAGCTGCAGTTTGTTTTGTGATGTATATATTTGTATATACAGGTAATTCAGAGGGAGGAGAGAGCCAGGCAGCAGGAAGCACATAGCGTCACTCTTGGACAGCCTGCTAAGATGCTGCCGTTGAGGCATTTTGCTGTAGGCATCTCCATGGACACCCCTTGACCAACATGGGTCCTCCAGACCAGTACTTTTGGATATTAGAAGTCTAGCTCCAGGAAATAACCCCTTGTGCCGGAGTGTCTCACCCAACTCGTGCAGTTCATCTTCTCTGCATTCAGCCTAATATCTGGAGTCGTTTCTTCCCTCCCTCTCCTGTTTTGTGTTTTATTTTTGTTTTCGAGTATTTTTTTCCTCTCCCCGATAGCAAAAATAAAGACTTCAAAGCTTTGGTTTGGGACTTTTCTGCTCATCATATTGATGAGTGTAAGGGTGTTTTCCTCTACATTTTAAAGTATGGCACATGTTAAGACTGCAGTTTCTACTTTGGGACCTTTTTACTCACTCTACAGCCGTATCTCTGGACGCCACACATCCAGAGGAGCTTCATTCACAGTGTATTTGACTAGTCATCAGTCAGTTGTTCCTACATTGAGTCCAACCCTCCTCCTTCCCCCCCATCCCAACCAGTCTGTGCGTCAGGTTTTGGCAAATGTAATTTATTTTGGATTGTCATTTTCATGAGGCATCTCAACACATGTGCTGTTTGTAATGGCTAGCCATGACCACACAAGTTGTCATTAATAGCAGTTTCTTATATTTCCTATTGAACTATATTATACAGAATAAAAGACTGAAACAATGCAGTTTCTGCTAATGTGAGGTAATGATGTGAGAACAAAACAGCAGAAGGATTCAACTCAAATTTGTCTTTAAATTAGTAAGATGTATTAGTCCTTCACCTTGTGGGTTTTTCAATGATTTTTTGTTTTTTCCAAATCGAGAGTTGAGCTCATCAGTCTACATTCTGCAAGTAACTGTTATTTCTTTTTATTCGTTTCAGCATCCCAAGGAAGTTTACTGTGTTGATGCATATTTTTGTTTTGAAAATATACAAACTTTTTATCCATTTTCATTTGGAAAACGTGTTGGAATGAAGGCTTACGTTCATGTGTGGAAAAGTTGAGTGATAACTCTAATACCCTTTGAATGTCATGTACATTTGAATATATCATCATTTAGTAGCGCACCATGTTTTCTCATCTCCTCCAACTACCCCCTTTACAAAATAAACCATTTTGGACTGACATCTGGGATTTTTCCTTCTGAAACCTGATTTTCTGTGCAAGATCCAAAATTATGAACAGAGCAAGGCATCAGTAGAGTGTGGTTTGCTTTGACATTGATTGTCTCCTGTAGATGTATTGCATCAAAACAGCAGCCAAGAAAGAGAGCGTGGTTCATCTGTTATGTATTCCTGTGTTGGATCTGGCCTACAGGTTGATGTATGCGGTGCTCTGATGGCACGGAGCAGGAGTAGAACCACACTTGTTTTTTTTTTATATACAGTATGCATCACGCACAAGGTCAAGAATATGTGATGCATGTACCTATCATAACATCCCGACACATTCACCTACAGTACATCCAAACTAGGAACATTGCTGCTGCCCCGAACCTCTCCTTATCTGCCATCCTGCGGTGACGCGGTAGGAAAGTGGTTTTTCCATAAATGACTGTGGCAGTGTAATGAAATTCACACAAAATAAACATTTCTGACCTGAGGTGTCGGGACAGCTCATAAACCTACAGAAACGTCAAGTTCATTTAAATGCAACACTTTTTTTTGAGCAACTGCTGGAGGCAAGCAAACTTTATTCTACAGGACTTTTCTAAACAAATGTGCATTATGGGAAAAAAGGACAGGGGAAAAGAGGGAGATGGCAAGGAAGTGTACAACCCACAAAAGACGAAGTGTAAAAAATCTTAAGAAAGCCAAAGGAAACAGTGGAGGAGCAGTGATGGAAGAAGTAGCCTACTCAGATCTAGTAATAATACTACATTGTAAAAAAAATACTCTTACTTACCATTAGCATCAAAATATACTCAAGTAAAAGTGCACATTCAGAAAATTCTAATATTCAGGTCAATTTCAGAAAATACATAAATAATTAAAATATCATTTTTGATGCATCAATCTGTTCATCACTTAAATGTTGCAGCTGGTAAATGTGGATCTGATTTTAATTCCTTATACTGCTTGGTTACTTGTGAATCTCCCCCAACGGATCAATAAAGTATAATAATACATCATTTATTTGTTGATTATATGTTGTGTTATTAATCTGAATCTACAAAGGAACTGAAGTTATCATATAAATGTAGTGGAGTAAAAAAGTACAATATTTCCCTCTGAGATGTAGTGGAGTAGTTAAGTACTAGTTAATCTTGATTTGGTTTAAAATGTAATCCCAATTTTTTGTTATAAGTGAGCTCTTGTGTTTTTCCCAGGATGCCTTGAGCTGAAGGCACAAGGACACTGCTGTCAATAGCAAGAGTAAAACTGACCGACAGCCCATCACTCACATTTCGGGGAAGTTTAGAGTCTCTGAAAATAAACAACAGACTATGTAAAGCAGAGATTTATTATTAGCAGCATTAATAAATCATACGCTACAAGGTTACCGCATTTTCTACAGTCAATAAATGAATAGAAATTGGGTTATCTCAGTCATTGCAGGAACAAAAGGTTTCCCAAACAAACACCTTCTGTTACTTGATATACGTAAAGCATCAAAAGTAAAAGCAACTATTATGCAGAATGTATTGCATTATATCATTGGATTCTAATGATTGATATGTTATTGTGTACAACACTTAAATGTTAAAGGTGGGGCTAATTTTAATTACTTTATATACTGCTGGGTATAGTTTGTGAATTCCAATAGTCTTATCCTATAACAATAATAAATCATTAAAAGCGAAGATTATTTCTGTGTAGCTGAGCTTTGATTTCTTGTTATTAAATTATTTCCCTCCCCAGTAATAATCTTGCAATTCCTTAGATCCATGTCATGACCCCTCGTCTTAACTCGGTGCTGGGAGACACTGCTGTTGCTGATTTACAGTGTGTGATGATTAGATCTTTTAGGTTCATTTTCTCCAGTATTTCACATGTTGCTCACATCATAGTCTTAAAGTGAAGCCCAGACACTCTATACAGTTATTTTCTCTAATAATCGTTTTTTCTATAAAATGTGAAAAATGCTCAAAGTAATGTTTTCAAATGTCTTGTTTTGTTAGATCAAATAGTCCAAAACCTCAATATATTTTATTTACAATCATACAAAACATAGAAAAGCAGAGAATATTTACATTTAAAAGTCCCATATTGTAAAAAGTGAGATTTCCATGTCTTTTTTTAAAATAATAAAGCAGGCCTAAGTGCTACATAAATAGTGTGAAAGTATCGAAATGCTCAATCAATAGAGAAATACACACAGCCCGTGTTCAGAAACTGTGCCTTTAAACAAGCCTGCTTTACAATTGTTCATAGTTTTAACCGCAAACATGTGTATGTGAATGACATCAGCTGACAGGAAGTAAACATGGACACAAGTTGTTGCCGAGCAACGCAATACCGTTGAAAGGCGCTAAAACGGGGCGTTTCAGACATAGGTTGAATACAGGTATATTCAGACAGGATGAGAGAAATAATGTGTTTTGTTTAACATTAAAGCTTGTAAACATGCAAAATAATGCAAGTATGAACCTGGAAATGAGCATAATATGTCTCCTTAGGAAGTTTGGGCGAAACCAAGTTACCCGAGCAGTAAACAAAAAAGAAAAAGAAAAAAAAAAAGAAAACTCCTCTCCTATTGTAGTCTTTGTTGATTTATGAGGCTTAGGGCCATTCTCGTCTCAAAAAGTTGTTACCAAAGGAACTCGGCACCAAAGTAAACAAACAGTGATCCATTGGGAAACACGATAAGTAGAGTGCGTTGAATATTCAAAGGTGGTCTTACCTGTTGCCTGGTAATGTAACTGTTTTTCTTAATCATGCCCGTCCTTTTTTATGGTATGCTTTAGGCATCAGACTCAACAATCACCACAGTAACAGCACAATAATACCAAGCAGCACTTTATGGTAAATATTTACAGTATATGGGCAGTAGTTACCAACATTTTATCAAAAGGAAAAAAAACTGTACATCATAAGTCACAAGAAGTCCACCACTATATTTTTTCAAATTTAATACAAACATGGCGTACCCAGGAACAAATTGAAACACTTTAATGTTTCTCATATCCATATCCTAATGTTACTTGTTTAGTACTTTGTGTGGCGCTTTCTGTAAACGTTCCTACATGTAGCGCCCTGTGTTAGTAAACTTAGAACCCAAGTTGGTTTAGTTGCATCCTTATGTTATGTTGTTGTGTACTGTATGTCAGAGTATAGTCCAAAGTGTGAATCAATACCTATTTTTTTAGCAGTCGACTGACAAAAAAACCCAAATCTGTATTTACACAAATAAAAACACGATCTAGGTCCCTTTAACAGTCTTGTGCTACTATAGTTTACTTCTTAATGTACTTTTTGTTTAGTTGTACATAACATAAAACAGTGGCAGACAATAAAAACAAATGAATTCCTTTAGACACTTTATAACTTTGTGTGCCCACACATCTGGTGTCGTGCTTTAGGCAGTTACATGACTATGCTTTGATTTCACCTAAGTAAAGGAAAAGTAGCAACATGTGGATTGTTTACTTTATCGTCGTACTGTCAATGTTGTTTCTGTTGTTTTATCAATGTGGATTTGTAAATGTACACATGGCTCATCTATAAAAAAATAAATGCTTTTATTCCTCTGTACGTATTGATTTTTAATAATTTTTTGCACTGAATTGAGAATATCTACTGAAAAAACAAGGTCATCATATCTTTTTCCTTGCAAAGCAAACATTTCATGATCATTTTAATTGCATACTATACTTAATGTCTTATGACATGTCCTATGGAATTCTATACTAAGACATTTTTATGACTTTTTATAACATACTGTACAATCACATTTTTAAGGCATACTATACCATGTCTTTTTTATGACATACTATACGATGACATTTTTCATGACATACTAAAGTTTGACATTTTTTTCTCAAAATCAGGGTTCCATGTTTACCAGGGAACTATAAAATAGTTTTTTTTTTTGTAGTTGCTCAAAAAAAAAAAGATTCCGTATCTGCACAGAATTCATTTGCATTGTTTTTGGATCAAATGAATATTCAGACTGTGTTTTTCTGCCGGGTAAATGCAAATGACACTCCGTAGAAATGCATTACTTCAGACCAGGTGGAAGCTGTTGTAAAGTGATACCCCTCAGTTACAGCAGCTCCTGAATTTCAGCAGACTTGGACAACTTTCAAGCCTATACATGTCATGATGTCAGAATGAGAACCAACTAATATGCATTGATAAAAAAGAAAAGTAAGTACTCTACAGTACTCAAACAGCTCCTTTTAAGAAGTCCTTACAGAGAACAAATTACACCTGCTATCGCTAAACTCATTCCTCTTCAGTCAGCCTTGGTTTGATAACTCACTGAGCATTTAAAAGGCAAAATTCAAATTACCACCTCAGACGCCATATTTTCTGAAGACCTGTTATCACCTGTGAGATGAAGCATGTTTACAAAAGGTAGACCTGAGAAAGAATCATACACTTCTAGTCGACCGGGAGGTTTTGGCAATGCTTTTAGGACCATCATGTCAGGGTGGATTTAGTTAAAAAAGATTGTGATGAAAATACTTAGAACAAAAATGTGTGGAACGCTCTGATGGAGAAGGGGGAGCCGTGTTTTTACTCTAGTGAACAGAGGTAAGTATCTATCAAAGTCATACTGTATTCTTCCTCCTGAGCACATTGGATAAACAACAGGTGTCCCATAAAAATAAAAAAACAACATTTAAATATGATCTCCTATAAATATGATTCTTTATTTGTGTCATGTATCTCCTTAGAAGGAGGCAAGACATTTCTAAGAGGGCTGGGAAAATTTGAATCACTGCAACTTGACTATTTCTTTTATGAGGCATTTACAAGAAGCATCCTCCTCCAGGATGGGGATGTTTTATTAATAAAGTAAAGATTACTAAAGGGAATGAATGAGTTAGCATGACAGAGATTTTAGTTACAAGTCGAAACGTCAGCATATATATAAATAAATTACTCAACAATCAGATATGGTTCCACACTAGCCACAGTCTGGGAACGCTGAACAGACAGACACCAGAAATAAATATTTTTGTCTCTTTTTACACAATGACGATCCTGGGAAATTTCCCTGATGAAAACACATTGAAAACAATTAAAATGCACAGAAAGACCAAAAGTGTGAGAAAAGTCCTAACACAATTACTACTTAACTTCAAATCGTTATTTCTTCTGCTGCATTATATAAGTGTTCACTGCTGTAGAAAGCTGTATGTCATGTTGTACATGTTGTACATGTTGTACATGTTGTGCATGTTGTACGTTGTATGTTGAAACAAGACTTATTGTCTTTCCTTTATATTTAACATCGATTTCAGATGACCTGACTCACTACAGCACTTTCTTATGCTCTGTAATATTACAAATACTTTGACAAAGCAGGCAAAACGCACAAATTCATTGTGTGTCAGCTGGTTTGATATTTGATTAACTGCAAATATACTTGGGAATATGCACCACTTCATAGTATCAACTGCAATAATCACACACTTGTGCATCTATTTCTCTACGTTTCAAAGGGAAACATTGTTCTTCCTCCTCCTCTACATTTATTTGACAGTTATAGTTACTTTACAGATACACAATACACAATAATGCATCAGTAAGAATAACCCAATATTCTTATATTATAATATAAACAGCCATTCTGCCAACGCAAACTCTGTTTCCTGTTCATACATACTTTAATTAAGGAACATTTCTTGTTGTGCACTATTCTTTTTACATTGTAATATAAGTAAATGATCTGGATTATTTCACAACTCACAGTCAGTCTAAAGAAACATCTAAGATGTAAATATAGATGTTATTTTATTTAATCATTTATTCATTGTTATATAATTTTTAATAAAATTGACAGTATTTGTTAGAGCCATATTCATCCATCACATTTGAATATGGCCTGCAGTAACCCCAGTTAGGTTGATTTTCATTTTCTTAATTGTCATTCTTCTGTAATTCCACAGGGGGGAGCTGTCATGTGAACATCTCTAAATACTTAATACACATTTCCCTAATACTGCAGGATTAATTTATGAATTTCAGATTCATTAAAGTTGCAAATAACAGCTCAACAGCGGTTTCACCCATCTGAGTGCTCTGAACAAGTTCTACAGGAATATTGAAGTAGCTGAAGGTGATATTATTTGTTCTGTATCAAATGTTTTACTATATCAGGACAGTAGAATCAAAACTCTAACTATAATGATTTCTGACAGTTCACAGTACATGTAAATGACTGCTAAATGAAAGGCATTTTTTACATTTTGTTTTAAAATTATAATCAAACACAGAATCTTAATCTCACAGGAATTTGCTTGTGTATATGTGAAGTTTGTGCCACAGCATATGTTAGGGTGCATCAAACACTGGATGCAAGCAAATTAACCAGAGTGTGTGTAAATCCTGGATCCGGGTCAACACCATTAAATATGGAGACAGGAAGGCTCCGTACACTCAGCGATTGAATTGATCTGCTCGGTCATCACTTCCCTCGGCCTTCATGTTCTTCACCTTGCCCCAATTCTCCGTCTGCTCCCCTCCCACTATTCCATCAAATCCTGCCTCTCCCAGTTATTGCCCCACCAACAATGAAAAATAAACATCCTGGCATGCTCAGACATTTCTATACCTGACTCAAATCAATCGCGCCCTTCTGACTGTATAGTGTTTGAACTGTGGAGCCCTAATATAAAGAGAGGCAATGAGAAGGAAGTAGGTCAAATGTTTCAAGGTGTGGACCATGTTTTAATCCACATGGGATCCAATGACTAACAACGGCACTGCAGTGGGCAGCACACAGAAAGAAAGGAGCATCCTGAGGCAAAGTCAACCGTATCAAACGTTACCACAAAGGCCAGACATATCTCTGCGTACCATCAATAACATTAATGTTGATTGTTAAACAGTGTACCCATCTGCAAAATGTCCTAACAGCTCTCCATAGAGACCGCTATCAGCAGCATCTCTACAACCACATTTCCTTCAAGAGGAGCCAAGTGTTTGCAAAGAGTCAGACTGCAGGACATCAGAACCAGCAAACACAAGATTCTCTGTTCAGCCAAACTCACGGCAGCCTGCCCAACAGAATGGCTATCATTCTTTTAAACAGTGGAGATGGTGGAATCCAAGATCTATTTAGAGACAACACTGCCAAATTAAGCAGCCTTTGCTCCGTCGGTGCAACCCCCTCGAACTCAAATCAGCCAATCAGAAAGCTACAGAGCTGTAGCCGCACTAAGAGCAGCCGGACCACCTTACTCTACTCCAGACTATGTATTAACACTGTTTACGTGTCGTAGACGACAGTCATTCATCATGAGTCCAGTCGGGCATTGAATAGATCTTAGAAAATAGAAACACATTGTATTCATACAATGTCATATTTTTCAATCAGCAGTTGTATAAACTCAGTGAATTATTAATGGTTATTTAGGTTTAAAGGTTTTAAATATTTATGGACGCGAATAGCGAAATGCACATGAATTATGAATGAATATGAGGAGTCAACAAGCATATCTTTATGATAAAAGGATGCATCCATGACCACATATTTCCTCCTCAAACCAATCTTGTATACATTTTAAAATGCAATTGAAAATGTAACACTCAATGTATTCTTTTTTAACTATTTATTTATTGAATCTGTCTCGAACACAGAGCAGTCTACAGGAGAAATATGAGACATAAAATAAAATAATAATCCCACATTTTTTGTGACATAGGCTACTATAGTTTGACTTTTTTTTATGGCAAATACTACAATATTATAACTTTTTTTTTAATGACATTCTACACTAGGGTTTTTCCCATGTAGCTGCTCAAACCATGTCAGTGTTTATCAAAGATATGTGGTTTTCTTTTGAGATTGAACACAGACATTTGACATTGAACTGCTAGACATTTATTACAAGCAATCACTGCCAATTTGATAAACTGCACCTAGCATGGATAGTTTAGGTGTACAACTCAATAATCGCTTTAAGAATTGCAAACATTGAACCCAATAATGTTTTCATTCATTACATTTCCAGAACATGTGAATAAGGTTACCTGTCTCTGTTGTGCTTCTAGGTCTGGAATCTGAAATTGGTTCATTTATCCTAGGCAGTCTTTGTGGTGTAAAATAGGTTCTGTGGATAATGTTGAGCTATAAAAGCTCATGGCGGCTGTTACATGAGAAGGTTCGCTTTGGTCCAATAGTGTTTAGGTGTTTCTGTTATATGTTAATGACAAAATGCTTCTATGGTGTTTAATATCTTTTAGAATTTCATCAATTGGGAGGGGCTGCAAGGGGAGTGTCCTCCCCGAAATGTACTTAAGAAGTATCTAACCTGTAAATATTTAAAGAAATGAATATTTGGGAAGTAAAAGTCTCTACACAGCCTTTCAAAGGACATGAGTGTGTTATTCTCGTAAAGGAACGCCCAATGGCTTAATGTAATCATTTCTAAAGAACTAAAGAACAAAAAAAACAAAAACACTCATAATATATTGTGTCAATTCATCTTTGGAGAATTCCGAGTAGCTCAGGAAGAGGCGTAACACCTGCTCGCTGCTGTTGTCCAGGCTGTTTGGGTCCTCCAGAGTCACTGCATCCTCCATCCTGCTATCTTCCTCTAAAGATGTCTGAATTCACCAATATGCTGCAGCTGGACATGGGAGGGGGTTGTAAAACTTTGGCATGTTAATTGTAGATCTTGTCAACGCTGTTACCAACAACAGATGTCTTGCATACACCAACACTATTATCCTCAAACATGCTAAAATGTTGCCATGAATATTGAGGGATTTTCCTCTGACACACATTATCGTTCATTTGGGCTGATAGGATACGGACGTGATCATAGGTGTAGCGGGTTACCTCAGTCTCGCTAAACATCTCCTCTGTTCAGCCAAATTCAATTTCGAGGTCATTAACTCGTGGTGGCTGCTGGAAAAACAAATAACTGTAATGATTATTTCCTTGAAAATGTCAAACCACAGTTCATAAATGGTACGAATTCCTTAGATTTATCATAGTTTGTGATCAAAATGGATGCCATGTTTATGCAGTTTGATTTCCTCGCTGGTGTTGCTTTCATTAACCATCTTTTCTTTCCCTCAGGTCCCGCAGCTCTTTGCTGTGGGTGTGTAGGCGTTTTGGTTGAAGGCCATTTACTGCAGTGGCAAGTACCGGAAATATTTGTTTATATAAGAGTTAAAGTGGTTCCACTTTTATTGCTGTTGTAAACATTTTAATATATTTTGGGTGCTCAGAGTATAAAAAAAAAAAAATACCAAGAAATTAAGTACAGAAGCTATGTAAATATAACGTGCTGGGAAATGCTTTCCAAATCTGTCTCTTTGCTCTTGTAACTGGAGAGAAAGTTGTCACTGAAATTCTTGCAAATATTGGATTTCATTGCATCCAAATGTTTGAGGGCGTAACCCTTTGATGTGAGGGGCATGTACCTCTGTTGTTAATGAAGTTGGCTTTAAAATATGAAATTGCCTAAAATACAAACTGTTGAAGTCATTTCTCCCCCACAGCTGTAGTAAATACAGTAAGTCACAGTCAAACTGAAACATGTGCTCCGCTTGGCCAAATGAAACCCAAAGGGAAAAAAATTTTTTTTTTTACTCACAAAAATACAACAGTCACCCCAGACCATCCATCAGCCACATCATTCTGTGTGACCTGCTTCTGATCCACTCTGAACTCAGATAACTCGAGTTGACTGCGTTTCCTCAAAATGCCTGCAGCCATTGTATAAATTCTAAGAAGTGAAGTGGCCTCATTGGAACTGTGCAGGAAGTTGTGAAAGTTGTGTTGTCTGGCCTTTCTGGGATTTGTGTCTCCAGGAGAAAACAAACACACATTTAAGATAACTTACCTCCGAAGTGGAATCCAGCGTCCACGTTTTTAGCATGGGTGGGCCGTAATGTAGTAAACCCTTCCTCCAACATACAGCACCGTTACTTCTCTAGACCTTCAGTATATATTGTACTTCATATTGACTCCAAGTCAGAGCTGGCATCTGCAGGGCTGTCATATACCTCAAACAAATATTGTACTTGAATTACCTCCACATGAAAAGGTTATTTCCTAAACAACACTGTATATATTGTATATGGCTGCCATCACGCGAGAACCCTCTGACTGTTGTATATTATCAAACTGTGATTTTCAATGTATTGAAGGAGTTGCCATGAGCTGTTGCTGTTAGCTTTTCTGATTGAACCACATCCCCCAAACCTGCCTTCTCCCCTTCCTCCCACTTAGCGATATCCAAGACTGCATTTCAATAATAACAGTAAGATCGGACCTTTCTTCTCGCAATGCAATCACACATGTAAATAATTCAATTCTGGCTAAGTTACATTTAGGTATCCCAGTAAGCCATGTCCAACACCTGGGCCGTACAGTTGACATTACACCTTTGCATTACCTGCTGTGACATGTCAGAGGGACAAAATAAATCAGAAATCATGTCTTATATGCAAGATGTATCTTACTGTGGCTGTCCTAGCTCCTGCTCTACTAATTCAACCATTGGTGGACAACATTGCATTCCCTGCAATACATCTATCAGAATGATAAAATGTCAGCATAAAATGATTAATCTTAACAGACCTGTGTGGATTTATATTTCCCACCTCTTATCCAAGCGTGATCTATATTTGCTGTCCTTATTTGCTTTTCAGAGATTTCAATTATTCTTGTTGTTATGCTCATTGGCGACCTTCATCTGAAAACCAACCAAGCCAATAACAGCTTTGTAGGCTAAGAATGAGGACATCCCCTTCCTGTGACAGAAAAAAAAATGGAAACAGAAATGAACAGAAATTGATGCAAAAAAAAAAGACACTTGTGGATGAAATCAACGCAGTCAAGTCAATTGACAGAAGAAAAAAAACTATTAAATATGCATATTTCTTCTTCGAACGTCACAAAAACCTAAACTACAAGCAACCGCTACCATAGCTTTTCAGTATTGATTATCAGGGAAAAAACTTAATTTGAATTTTTTTATATTATTATTATTATTATTAATATCATTATTATTAGTAGTAGTATTCTCTGAATTTGGATGAACTTACCCCTTAAGATGGAGATTTCCTGTGGGAAATGTAATGCTCCTTTTGGGGGTTGAGAAAGTTATACAAGCCTTGTAAAGCCCTCATAAAACTTTTCAGCTAAACTCAAAACTGCATGGTGGTCAAGCTAAAAACAAGGTTGTTTACGTCCTGTTCTGGGGGATGCATTTTCCTAACTCATTCCCTGAAAGTCATCTTCTAAATATCTCCTAAACACCCAGTGTTTACTAAGAATTATGTAATTTAGGTAATAAAGGACATAGTTGCCGTTATTTGATATGTTCTTATTCTCAACAAATCCCAAACCAATGACTCTTTCTCGATTATTTTCCGACAGCCCTGTCGGTGGCACTCGGCCCCCAAGCCTATTAGATCCTATTAAACACTTACATCTTAAAAAAGGGTCACAAATGTACAGTTTCAGTAATTTCCCAAAACAGCTGGGCCAGTTGTTTTTAGCAAAAGTTTCTCAAATAGGAGTAAATAGTGCATTTTGTTGGGGATTATTTTCAGCAGCGGATTAATACGCATTTGAAATGAGTAGCTGTCACAGTCACATCCCTGACGATCTCTCCTGCCCGCCGGAGGGATCAAGCTGTCTGGTCACAGGCCCTGTTGTATAAGCTTATGTCATCGCTGCTGCTCAGCACATGGGCGGCTGAGCTGCTGTATAATAGATGATTTCAAGGAAAGATCCTCACTGAGCGAACCAGCGTCATAGAGAAACGTTTAGATATGAGCATGACAAAGGTGTTGTTTTTTTAATCTGCCATATGGTTTATGTAGTGTAATCTTATCTAGTTTAATTCATTATTAACAGCATTTCACATGATAAGAGTTGTATTATTTTATTTATGTATTTAATAACTTTAAATACAATTGGAGTACAGAATATTTTTGTCACCCAAAGATTGATAGTTTGGGAGAAATGATTAACATCCATACCTCTGAAATTATGTTTATTCAGCAGTCAATATAGAATGTTAGATAAAACATTTTTTGGCACAGTGGCTTAATGATAATAAGCTGTCCCGTTTTTGTGTGGTAATCTAAATAAATATGCAAAACCATAATTTACTTCCCAAATAAATACAATATAAACTACAATAAAGATGCACCGCATCCGCGCCCCACACTGCGCCTCCTCCGGAAAAACAGAACAAAAACATAATTTATTGTACTTCAGGCAAACAGTTTCAATGGGTTCAAACCAAATAGAGATTGTCAAAGGTGAAAAATACGCTTCATAATGGATTTCAATAGCTTATTTTCCCCTAAAATTCTACCAGGCAATACAACAAGGAGGCATTTGATTGGGCCAGTAAAAGGCTGTACTGTAAGCTTTGGATCATAGTAAGTTACAGGGTTTAATGGATGGGTGCAAACACATGTCCAGATCCTGACCCTACGTCATAGTTTTCTGTCAGCGAGGAAAAAACATGCCACTACTTATAACTACAACCATTCTTCTCTTTCACACTCGAGCCTCAGATCAGCTAAAAGTGTAAATGTTCATAAATTACATCCAGAGACGATATCAAAGAGTTTATATCACCTGGAACGTAAGACGTGAGATATTTATGAATCTAAGTTTGTGAATTCATCATGCGTGTTGAATTGACTTGGTGTGTTTTGGCAATTCTTTGAGGAAAATAATTCCAGAGGATTATGGGTAATTACAATAATGGGTTATTTGGGAATAGTATAAAAAGAAAGACTCAAACATGAGTGTGATGAGTTATTCTATGGAGAGCAGATGGGATCCATTTTCACTTAAGTGAGTATTTATGTGTTTTGAAACAGGCCCCCATTGTTAATCTACACAACATCAATATACACAATAATTAAAGGTGGGTATCAAACCTGGGGCTATAAAAAAGGATTTTCTTTCTTCGTCAAATTCTTATCAATAACACTTGTTCTTTTACCTGTGTAATAACACATGAGTAAGAGCAATGCATACAAGCAAAGAAGCAGGGCTCAAAGTCATGGCCCCCGATAACAACAACTGGACACACCTTTAAGTCAATATACTTTCTGGAGACAGCTGATCACTAGACAACATTTACAGGAAAATGTTCAAAACTGGCCCGCACAGCATTTAAAGTATTGGTGCATTATATGAATTTTATTTTATTTTATTTATGGATTTGAAATTGATTTTTGAGCGCTTTTCTTTTGCCTGAAAGGTGTTTTACTGTCCCCATTATAATCATGTACACTACAAGATTTGGACTAACTGAAGTGAATGCCCATGAATATGAAGTGTAGTAACTGCAACAATCTAGTCCCTCATGACCCATAGCTCATCTATCGCATGTACTACTACTCAAATGTAATATCACAAACATAACATTGCTACATTGTTGTTGTACCACAGTTTACAGTGTTACTAGACAGATAGAAAATATAATAAAATATAATAAAACGTTTTTGGTATGAACAGTCATTTTCTGTCTCTTTACATGGAGTCCACACAAACACAGTAATCGCTGTCCATGTGATTTAGTTCCAATTTGTTTTGACAGACGCACAAAAAGTCAAGTCTCCCTGTCAGAAAAAGGCCGCCGTGGAGCAGCCACAAACATATTCCCTTCTTTTCCTCAAGTTTATATTCCATAGTTTGTCTTTTACCAGCATTCATGTTCAACTCTCCCAACAGAGGCTGAGAGCAGCATGAAGAAGTCCATTTCTCTGGGTCATACACACCCACAGTTTTTCGCCGACACATTTTGTATCGTGTGATAGCGGCTCTTGTTGTCCAGGAAGGAAAAGTCCTTTTCGAAAGCGGTGGGCCGGCAGCAGGGCCCGTTGCTAACCTTGTCCTTGCGGCCCTTCTTCCTGAAGCCCGTCCGCATCATGTGCTCCATGGTGATGTCGTAATTCTGCCGGTGGGTCGTGCATTTGCCGCTGCAGTAGCGCAGCAGCACCGTCTCGTCGCTGTCATAGCCGAGACCAAGTTCACTCACGGTGAGCTCCAGCTCCCTCACAGAGCAGGGCTTAGGCCTCCGGGCTCTTTTAGTCCTTCGAGCCTGGTTATCACCCAGACGCCGGCTCTTCCTCCTCTTCCGGTCGAGCAATGTCCCGACCACATGCTGAAGCTCGCCCTCCGTGAAGCTCTGGAACATCGCGGAAACTGGCAGAGAGGAGGTAAATCATTCATCACTGCACAGGGTATTATCGGATTTCCATGTCATTTTGTGCCGATAATCAGATATGGGTCACAGGTGATAGGATATTGTAGTTGGCAGGATAATGAAAACATGAGCAAACAGAAGAAAACAAGTTTATCGGATGTCAAGACAAGCTTCAAGCTAACCTTATCATTATCTGCATTTAGATCAAGTCTATTGAAGTTAACGGCACGCAATAAGGGTGTGGGAGAGACTACGGGTTATTGGGAAAGATGAAAGCTTGCTCTATAAACATACAGAGTCATTGAACCAAGTGTCCCGTCTGAACCCCTTTTAACACGACACCTAATCTCAGACCACACAAGGAAAGGAAGACGATAACAGTTTATCTTACACTCTGAGAGGAGAGAGTTCATCTCGTCGGCTGAACGGGTTTTCCGACGAGGACCAACCATCTGCCGGGACGACACTGTCGATTCTGCTGAAGATGACGAGGGAGGTGGCGATGAGGTCTTGGACGTTGATTGTGACGATGAAGACAGTCTCGATAAGGATAAAGATGTGTATGGATATTTTGTTTTGGGTTTGAACTGTCCGATAGTGGCCATGTTTCTAACGGAGAGGATGGACAGGGCTGCGCCACAGAGCATGAAGGCAAAAGTAGCACCTTTCCATAACTTCATCTTAGAACGTGGAGGAGCATTGAAACTCTGTTGGGAGAGGAAAAGCGGACAAACGTCAAACATGTTCAAACAGTCACACCTTCAATCCCTGTAACTTGTCACATTAAAGCACAGAGAACAATGCAAAAATTGTAATCTTCTGTGCCATCACATTTCTTTGACCTTTCCCATAAATCCACTTCTCTCAGCACGGCTTTTATTTTACCGTCAGTTTACTTTTTCTGATTCTGCTGTCAGCTCATTTTCACTCTAAGTGGGTTCATGATCCGCGAGCTTGACATCTCCTGCTGACACATGAGAATGCAGTGTGTGTTTAATCGCGGCTGCCTGAAGAGGAAAAAACATAACTGCAATTTCTTATTTGAACTGAAGGCAGGCTGGATTAGTTTTGCAACCCCATGCCCCTTGAAACCTCTTAAAAGTTTGTGTATTATATCAAAAATGCCTGATGTGAATGAGAATAAAAGCGTCTTCTCTTCATTTCTAGAGAAAAACACTTTTTTTCCCCCTGAACCATCTTCTTAAAGGAGGGAAATCCATTCCTTCCTTCACAGGAACCACACCTATTTACAACGCTATGTATGATGAGGCCTCAACATGCGTGTTTGTACATCCCTTTATCTTATACCGCCCCTCCCTTTCAATAGACACTGCACCACAGCAGCCACAAAAACTCAATTTGCAGGAGTTATACCTTATGTTTTCTCTCTTCTTAATGTCGTACCGCAGGTATTTGAGAAGTTTTACAACCTCACTTCTTTGTATTTTTCACATCATGTCACCAGTGAGCAACACATTTCCCCAGAGCCGGCAACGCTATACTAGCAGTGTCTAACAGCAAATCCAGACCGGCCTCACAAAGTGTTTTGCCAGATTGGATTCTGTAGTGTACATATACAGGCTGCTGGAGTGTTTACAATGGAACACAATGTCACAAATCTTTGTCTAGTTTAGCATAGAAACAAAAATCTGAAACGAATAACTTCTGGAAGTTTCAGCATGTGGGTTACTCCTGCAGATCACTTTAAACAATAGCGTTTATGAAAAATGAAGGAACATTTTGGTTTTTCTGGTTGAACTTAACTTTTGAACCGAAGTAAGTACAAAAAGTAAAGAAGGACTATATTCAAATTGAGATAGCTCTCCGCAGTGTCTGACTGTTTAGACACCGCAGAGGGAAAATCCAAAGAGGCTGAGTTGCAGCGGTATAAACAACGTATAAACAGGTATAACCAGTCCTATCAGTCAAAGCTTGACTCATCACTCATAATTCCATACGCGTTTGACGTGGTAATTAGCCTCTGCACAATGAAGGGGTAGAATGGTATTCATTTGAAAGTCAAACATTTCAGCTAACAGCCTCATTTGACAAATAAATCAAATGTGGAGCCGCTGCTGCAGAATGTTGCTCGGTGCCCAGCTATATGTTTGATGTTCGTTTCTCACAGTTGTATTTAATCACCAGACATGATAGATAGAAGACTCTGTGGAAAGTCTCAGAAATGTGATGCAGTTGGTTCAACACCAACTCCTAACACTAGAAATCGTGCTGCCCCTGCTCTAAATATGATACCTTTTCAATTTAAAATGAGTTTGTTATGATGTATGGCAAAGGGTGAGATCATTGTTTTCTTATGCTATTAATAGGTCAGTTTGGAACAATTACTCAGCCTCGGAGTTCGCAGTTTCACACGGCCGTGATGTATCAATGTCTGTGGCCTGTTAGCTCTGTGGCTCATCTTGAAAAAACAATTAGCTCGTAAAGAACAGACGACGTCTCAGTCGCTGACACTGGACGAAGCCTGGTCATCAAACACTGATCTCATGTCCCTGAAGACACTTTGATTGTCATAATTACTGCACTCAGAAACACATTAGCCCCATCTGCAGTCGATTGGCGGCAATAAAAGTGCCAATGAGCATTCTGTAGCTTGTTCAGATGGTCGCGGATGATTAATCGGTACAGATATTTAATATCTACCACTGGCCCTCCTGCTGCCATGGACATAAATATACAGATATTGATAGGTGGAAGGGGCACCAGTGTTTTCTTAGGAGAGAAACGAAAAGACATGAATGAGGAGCCCACTTCCTGAAAGGACAAATGCTGCTGTTTTCTGGCAAACAGAGAAGAGCAACAACGCAGAGGATATAGTGGAACCCCAGAGGACACTCCAGCAGAAGGAAAAGTCATCCTCAAGCTGAGACATAAAAGTGCAGATGAGTCGCAAAGACAACTTACACACAGGCACAACATGTCTGGTCCTCACAAAGCACATCGACTCATGTGCCCACATATGCTCCTGTTTGCGGAGATAAGGCCGGTCCAATCTGTGTGTGGAAATCATCTATTGAAAATCCTTGTTGGGATTTTGTGCTTCTGGTGAGATGGATTAGTGAATATGAGGTATGTAAGAATTGTACACCTGGTGTTTGCTGTCAACCTTATGTCACCAGTGAAGAGCTACCAGTGGAGTGATAACAGTCCCAGAGGATCGTTAAGGCAACCATGAAAGTGAACTGCTTGGCCAAGAATTCCTCAGCCGGTCAAAGCCATTCCTGAGACATTATGTATTCTCCGACGCATGCATCGGACAGTTGGAGCCCCATCTTCAACACTCAACCGAGCTCTTGTTGTGACTCAAAGATCTCATTATTTCAAATGACACAATAAAATTGGTGTTTTCAATGAATAATTGGGTCAGTGGCGATGGCGCTGCTAAGCTGGTGGTAATGTAATTACAGCAGCATGGCACTCGTGTCCTCCCCTCCCTCCCACGCCAGAAGGAGGCACTCAACAGAATGCCACTGCCTATGGAAGATGAACTAGATATCTGTCAAAATGGGGATAAGGGGCGTCTGTGGTTAACACTTTGTATGAGGCTGGCAGACAGGGGGGGCCTTCTTGTCAGCTTGCTTGGATCTAGACCAGTGTGACAGCGAGAGAAGATCACAGAAAAGGAATGAATGAAGAGCGTCTTTGTGCCGGAAAAAAGCAGATACCAACTTTTATGTCTGACCACTAGAATTTGCTCCTATACATTCCCTAAATACAGCCTGTTCTGTCTCACTCACTCACTCTCCCTTGCTGTGACCACAGTCTATGGCCGTGACTCACACATACCATAAACACACACAAGCAGCACTTGCGTGGTTTCACTTTTTCTAAATCATATGACACAGGCTTCTCTAGGAAACGAGACAAAGTCTAACCTTCCATTGTTGTCCAGATACCCACTTCACTTCCAGGACGCACACACTCCCAGCAGCACCATCATATAACACTAGATAATCCAAATTACATAATACTGCTGCTTCTTGATATCTAGAAATGTCCACAGGTCTAACCCTTGTGCATTTGCCACTGCTCAACCCGAGGCCTCTGCCTACATGACATTATTACCACGCTGTGTTTCAGCTCGGCTCTACCCATGTGACCGGCTGTCTCTGAACACACCCCAAAAATACCTGTACTAAAAAGATAACAGGAGTATAACAAACAGCGGGAAAGGCACCTACTGTGTTGTTCCAAGGAAACAACGTGCTTTAAGGAGTCCTAGAGAGGCCTTGTCTTGTCTTTTCCCTCTTAAGTGAGCATCAGGAGGCCTGGGGACAGCTAGAGAGTGCTTGGGGAGGTAATAGGGACATATTCCAAAGATCAGGGCGGGATTAGCACTAATGCCTGCCGGCTTTATCTGCAGTCACGTGGGTTAACACCTGGCTGCAGTGTTGGTGGCGGAGCACGGGCCTTGCTGTATGTGTGCGTCCATGTTAATCCATCAGACACCTCTAACTCAGGGGTTAGGCCAGCATGCAGGGCACACCGAGACAGCACCAGCAGGGCGCTTCTTCTTCTCCTTCTAAAACCTGTAATGCTTTCAGTCAGAATAATGAAGAGCAAAAGAAATGACGAGTTCGGTTAGTTAGATCTGTCACGTTGGCACCGGGGTGGGCAAAAAAGGCTGCGAAATAAAGTGGATGTTCTGAGCCAGGATTGGCTGTTCTAAATCCAGCCTGGGTTCTAATGCAACAGAAAAAGGCTTAGGTTCGACTGCGCCGTAATTTTGCTGGGCAACTGCTTTGGTTGGCTCGTGTTCTGTCACTCAGTAACCAAAGGATAATTAAAACAAGTCTGTTCCTTGTTAGTGAGAAAGCTGCCGTTCATTATTGAGAGGAAAAAAGGAGTAAACATCTGTGGGTAATGGCAGAAAAAAATAGGATAATCTTTAAATATTAAACTAGATTCCTGCATCCTTTTGATCTACTGGATGGAGGTAAATGGCTAAATGATTTTTATTGTGGAAGCCCTACTATCACATCCCAAGGATTTATATGGATTAATCCAGTAACCTCACAGCCTAGCACGAACTCTCACAACTCAAACCTGTTGCTGTTAGTGTGGCGCTAATGAGGTGTGAGGGGAAGGTACACTTATAGATGCACATTTGACCCCAGTGCCAATGTGTCTGCCCTTTGCTATTCCTGGAAGGGATGAGTCAAGGTATAGTTCTGACATGCATTTAAATAGCCTTTCTTGCAGACAAAGAGGTTACATGAGGCTTGGCAGGAAAACGCCACCTTGCCTCATCATTTTTGTGTGCGCTGGTTGTAAGATTGATGATCGTTGTCTCGGCTACTTTCTAAAGAAGAGTCCATAAGCTGCTATTCTGGCTGCTAATCTGTCTATGCCAGATCCTCTATTAACACAACAGCATCGCGTCTAAACCCATGTTAAACATGTTGATGTTGCTGTTACAAAAGCTTGACTGCCATCTGGCACACATTGAATACCACCTTCAAATATCACCAACACGTGCAAGCACAAGCAAGTACAAACATCTGAAATATGAGGACATTTTACGTGTGTTTATAATCCTATGCTCTCGTTACACAACTAACTCACTAATTATTTGCATGCACAACGTACATGCTGGCAAGGATCGGACAAAAAAAAATGCTGATGAGACGATGAAGAGCGGTGCAGGAGTTCAGCTTCCCCTTCAGTTTCTGCCAGTTATGACCAGCTTTGGCAGGTTATGACAGTCGAAGGGCTCAATTGACTTCAGGCTTAACCTCTATCCAGTCTCTTGGGTCTCCACTGGATACAGTATAATCTCTAAGTATGATATGGGCTTAGTGAGAACGGGATCATCACTTCAGTAAAATGCCCATTGTGAGTATCAACAAGTTTGCTTCTCTCAGTGTACCTTCATTATATTTTTAGATGACAAGTTCAGCAATTTGATCCAGTTCCTCTTAATTATTTAAACTATTAAAGGCGCAGCTCTGCAAAAAAAAAAAATGCCGATCTCTAAAATGATGACTGCAGAGAATAATAATCATCTGAAATCATTATTTAATTAGCGTTCAAAGTAGAGCTACAACTTTTGGGAGAGGAAAGCCAGAGAGTATTTGAGGAGCAATTATGCATGATAATGAGGTAAACCCCATCTTGGATAAGTGACAGGAAAAGAAAATATTCTTCCCTGACAAAACAAACTTGTCTGAGTGGTGAGAGGTTGTTCAAATTCTGCAAGAAAACTAGAATAATAATTTATTTTTCTTGTTACTTTTCCAACATAGTGGCATGCCCCTTGTAATCTATGGTAACCGCTCTGCAAACATTTCGTGACAGGCAGCTCTGCACTATTGACAAGCGTTTCCAGCAAGGCCCGCTTGTTGATACAGATAATCCAACGTGTGTTTTCTGCCACTCAAGCGCTTGGTGAGGCATCCCTGTCAGCGGCACCTAACGCCTTCCCCATAAGCTGCCGGCTTAAACCAACAAAAGAAGATGTGGTGTCCTTACCGTTCGGCCGGCTAATCCAGACTTAGCTGCGTGGCGTCGTCTTCAGCTGACCTCCACAGGCAAGTGCTGGCTGGGTAAGTCCATCATCATCATCACAGGCGAGGAGCGAGGGCAGGACTCCTGCTTGTTCCCCAGAAAATCATCGCAACTCCCTGTGCCTGCAAGTAGGTTAGGTGTCCTGACTTGATTCAGGTCCAGATTGTGTTATTCTTTTATCATATTTGCATTTCCTTAGATATCTTTCGTGTTGTAAAGATCAAAATCAACATTCCTCTGAATGTAATCATGCGCCTCATGGCACTCGAGTTGATCCATTCAAAAAGAGGAGAGTTGGATGTTTAGAGAAGTCCGACTTGGCATCTGGTTCACTTCAGAAAACTTCTGTCATCGTGCTTCTCCATACGAAACTGCTGGTCCTCCTTTTTGCACGAACCTGAAACAAAACAGACCAAAACAGTGACTTGAAATAAACAGATCTTACAGATGCCTTAACTTTTATTCCATCTGTTGTGAAACTCCTTCCACTTTGGATCAGTTTATCTACATACAACAGCGCTGTTGGAAAGATAATGCACATCTCCTTACCCCTTTTACAGCAGCAGGTCTTCAGCTCTAGGGAGGGGAACTCTGCGTGTTGAGAAGATGGGTTAGGGTGAGGAGGGAGAGCGTGGTTACCGTAAGTGGAGCAGAGAGCTTCTCTGATGCCTCTGCCTCCTGCCTCCCCCCCTCAACTGTTGCTCCTCCTCCTCCATAGTTTTGCTTGTGGGCCGAGTCGGATTACTCCTGACATGATAATCTCCCTGGCTCTAGCTCCAGGAGCACTAAAGGATGCTTTGGCCTGAGCAAGGGCTTACATTTACCTTCTGCCGCAAGAGAGTCTGCCATCTTAAGTGGGAGATTGGTAATAGCTTGAATTGAGATCAGAAGGGTCTGCAGAAGCAAGTGTTTTCCAATCTTTTAGGGGGAATTAAGAAAGTTCACAATTGGTTTAAATGGTGCTAAGACAACGCTAACCCCAGTTAAATGGAATTATCACAGCAGAGGTATTTCATGATGATTCAATCTACAGTTGGCTTGAGATAAAGTGAGGGATGTTGTTGTTGAGAATCTCAGGTCCACGTCCCCTCCAATACAAACCAGTATTTTAGCCCTTGAGCCTTGAGCGGCAAATGAGGAGCAGATGGTTGTGCTTTTGGAAGGTATCAGGCTCTCCAGACTGCAATCTAAATAAATACCCCATCCAGGGGGGGAAATGTGTCAGGTGTGTGGGGTCAGTCAAATATAAACAAAGGCCAACCAGCTTGACAAGGGAAGCGGTGCACGAGGGAGGGAGAGACGAGGGAGATGCACACAGTTTCACATGTGCTGTTTGGGAGCATAAACCAGTGCAATAAATCTGCAGGTACAGTGTTGATCTAAGCACAATTGATGGTTTCAGAATTGTGTCCATAGCCAAAGATATTGAAATAAGGCAGCTATCTCTGCTAGAGTAAAACAAATCAGCGTCACAACAGGAAACACATTATTTGCTAACAAACTTCTCATTCTAACACCATGAGTCATTCTGATATCCTCGGGCCAAATGATACACAAATCACGCTATTGCAAAGATCCACAAGTGAGGTTGAAATGTGGCCAAGCGCTAACTTTCTCAGCCTTGAAATTCCTTCAATGTAGACTGAGAAAAAAAGGGGGAAACCAAAAGATTCGTTACCCAAGCTTTTAATACCAAAATATATGCGTTGATGGACGTTCTAAGATTGTTATCTCAGTGACCTAAAGTAAAGATTTCAAGTACAGTTTGAAACGGCAACAACACAAACTCTCCACTTAAACCCTTCCGCACTGACCTGGATGGTAACGCTGTGCCACAAATCAAGAGAATATCCGTGCTCTTCTTCACACTTCAGAGTATTTTAGTCAGCAGGTGCAAAGTCATCCAGATCCCCTGCGAAAAAGACGAAGAAAACATGAATTATTACAACTAACTTGTTTGACATACCTCTCAATTATTGGCTGAAAGAGCCTACGCAAATGTATAATGACTTCCAGTTAGCAGGGGATATCGTGCTTTTCTAGCCTTGAACAGGAACTATCAGCACAGAAACATTTCCTGACATCGGGCAGGAACATTTCTACTCTATACATATTGTTCACAGATGTGTAAAGTTTTCTTAGATCAGCCTACGCTACAATAAAAGTCCAACAGCTGTTAATTGCTACAACTGAGTCAGAGACAATAAGAGTGAAACACTTGATCCGTATACAATGCAAAGTCTCACTCAACAGCTAAGAGTACATTAGTCATGAAGACAGTCTGACATTCAGCATATACAAAAGGGAAAAAATACAGCAGAGTATGTTTCCAATTTGAATATGATAGAATCCCTTACACATCGGATTGAATCTTTTCCACTGGGCGTTGATGAGTGAAGAAACACATTCTGTTTAGGTTTGGGCAAGATTTTAAGGAAGCCCTCAATCAGTAACACTATAAACACACCATTCCAGTCGAGGTGTCATTAGAAAGGCTGGAAATAAGGCCCAAATGTTGCTACTACGCTGGTCTTGCACAAGATGTGGTTTGATGATTGGACAAGTAGCCTTCAGCCAAATGTCATCTCAGAGAATGGAAAACTACTTTTTAGAGAACCATAATCTAAACAGGCATTTGTGAAAAAGATACAGTGGGACAATGAGGGCTATTTTCTGAGCATTTCATGATGAAAGACAACACCTCTTTCTTGGAGAAAGTGGTAACAAGGTAAATCCATCCTGGACCAAGAACAAATATACATTTCAATTTTCAGTTGTGACCAGATGAGCTGAAGCCTCAGGAGTGCAGACGCCACTGGTGTTTAAAAAAAAAAAAAAAAAGGTCTGTGTAGATTCTGAGACACTTTTACTTCAGCACTTAAACACCTCAGTTTGTGTAACAATTTGTACCTCCAGCTAATATGTGTTGTAGTCTATTTGCATGCTTTGCAGTGTATTTACTTCCTACGCAACTACAGTTTGACAAGGACAAAGTGAGTTTTAAAATAAAACAGCTGTGAACACAGCTAAATGCTGCCCCCATCTGTCAGTGGATCACAACTACATGTAACCCAGAATAAACAAATCTCTCACCAATGGAGGACCAAAACCTAAATAGCTTTTTTTGTTTATTGCAAAAAATATTTTATTTCCTTCATCATTCTTATTTACTGTTGTAGCGTGTTGTTGCTCCACAAATCTGCCACTGTTGATCGGCACAGGTGGTCTTATTACTTCCTAGGGAGAATTTGAGCTCTCCCTGCTGCAGCGGCTTCCTTCTGCTCTGAAAGCCCCCGGTGCCGTCAGGGCCGAAGGGCTGACGCATCACTCTTTGCATCAAGCAGGGCCCGTTCACGTGCAGAGCCACCTTGGGGTTTAATGCACTGGCTGCAAATTTGCGCCTCAGCACCCAGGGGCTCTGTGAATTCTCTTTATCACAGTCTCCAGAGCACCAGTTCCTCTTACTGTACTTCTGATTCAAACCGGAGGAGGACTGGCTGTTCCAGTTGGTGGAGATCTGCTCAAAGGTTCTTTGCGTGGAAATATCCAGGGACTTTTGGAGCTGAGATGTGTCTGGAGTCTCGTCAGAAACTTTAACTGGCACAGAGGGTTCCTCCTGGACTGAATCCTCTGAGTCTCTAAGTGGATTTTCTTGGGAAGGTGTGTCCTCAGTTTGGACCTCGTTGTTTTCCTCTGATGGCTTGTCTTTGGCGATGTGGTGCATTGAATGGAATCCCAAAGGTACCACACGCAGGCCTTCACCGTCAGACTTCTCCTCTTCTGCTTTCAGGACGCTGTAGGCCTTACGAACTTCCTCCAAATGATCAAACTTCACCACTACGCACAAATGTTGGCCGAGCTCTCTGTGACGCTTGGCATAGCACTGCAGCTCCTTGGGAATCTCTTTGCCAGGATGCAGGATCCAGAACGAAGAACTCCTGCCATGAGCGCTGAACTTCTGGAGGATCCTCTCTGAGAGGGAAGGGTGCTCCAGGCCTCGGGCCGCTCCGTCTTCTCCAGTTGAATTCTGCACAGAAATGTTCCAGGCAAGGAGGAGCTTGCTGGTGGGGGAACACAGCAGCCATTTGGGAAGCGGCTCTATCCGCCTCACTTTGGTGCTTTCATCGTTCACGTCCAGAAGTTCTGAGTACTCTGCTCCTGCCAGAGTCATGTACCAGTTTGTGGTCAGGACCTTTATCTGTGACAAACAATGGCAACCTCAGCTTTGTTTGCATTTTACCGGACTGTTTTTATTCAAACTGGTAGAATGAAAACACCACAGAAACCACATGAAATCTTGCAATTTTTTACAACCAAAGTGAGATTTTTTTGTACCTTTTTCAAACAAGTGAGTAGCTTGAGACTGACGTAGCCCTGCTTGTTCTTCTGCACATGTTTCAGCAGGAAGCCGTCCTCTGCCAGGTGGCTGTCGGAGAACAAATCCTCCAACTGGGCCTTAATCTTCAAGCAGAGCAACTCACCTTCACGGTCTTCTACATCCTGGGCAGATTGTGCATCATCTCTACAAGAAAACACAAATCAGCATCATAATATACTGCAATGTAGATTAGTCAACCATATGTTTTTTAATTTCCTTACCCAATAGGATTACTCATTGTATCTCCAAAGGATAGTGATAACAGGTCACGGAGCTGTGCTGTTTCTGAGTAACGTAAAGACGGGTATTAAGGAAAAGCAGCAGGTTAGATACAGTTAATGCTACTGAATAAGGATAAAATGCACCTGGACACAGTTCATACAACCACAAGGTTCTGTGGGATCCAAAACAAAAGTTTGTAAAATGCTACAAGTAAAATTCCACATTCCAGCTTTACCACTAATAATAACTCGCACTTAAACAAAAGTTCAATACAAAACTGTTACCAAACCATTAGCTGTCATAAACATAAGAATAGTATCACTGCTAACATAAAGGCCCACTCTGCACAATGGAAAGAACAGAAATGCATCAGTATTATTATCACAACAACATCATTAAAGGCATGAATTTCTGCAACGCTGTTCATGGCTAAGTGCACAATTAAATAAAAAGAAAGTGATATTGCTGGATTCCCAGATATACAATCTGCAGCAGCACTAAAGTATAAACAAACAATATCCTTTGAATCCAGCTTTATATTTTGTTTTTTATGCTTTTGTTTTGAAATAATTCATCCTCTTCAGCATTTTGCTACAACAACAAATCCTTCGGTTAACTTTCTTTTCGTGTTTTAATTAACGTCCCTTCCATGTGTTTCTATCATTACACATAGGATAACTATACAAACCCAAAGTTTTGCAGGCTTTAACACGGATAACGTAATCCCACATTTTCTTTCCTTATGTGACAATGACAGGTGAGAAGTAGACAAGTTACTGAGGGGACTTGAGATGACCACACATACCTACATGAATATATTCATTCATACATCGTGTAGAAAGAGCTGTCGCTCACTTAATCACAAGCCTATATGTTGAACACTATTAGACTATTTAACTGTATAGTGAGCAATCAATTGATTTCAGACATTTCTTAATTCTCATCCTCCTCATTTTGTTTTATCACTCACAATTTGCATGATTGGAATTATCGCATACACAGAACGAGTTGCATTGCATTGTGGGATTGTTAGCAGTGGATATTACTTTTTCATTCTATTGTGGAAACGCTAAGAGGCCACTGTGTATATTGAGGATGCATTTCACACTAAGAATTCGGACATGAAATATAGTGCACTATTTAGAAAATAAGGGGTGATTTTGGGCTACATCCTACATCAGGACTGTGTGTGTGTGTCTCCATGGCAACATAATAAGCAGACAACCAAACAAATCAAAAGATTCTGATTCTTTAACTGTTGAATTCTGATTGGACCATGGGAATATGTGACATCATCGTTCTCCAACAGAGCCCCGCCCACATCAAACCAGCCAGAAGTACCAAAAAATGTCTTCGCTGAAATAACCTTAATAATTATTAATGACAATTAAGACATCTGAGCAAACTCCATCTGTTGGGGAAGACTGCGAGATGTGGTCGAAAGCCCTGGGAAAAGCTAGCTAATTGTTTTTTTGGGGGACTTTCAAAAAAGGTCCCCTGCAAACACACACACACATAAACACTTTGAAGTTTCTGAACATTAAGTTGCATCGTTGGAACAAGAAATGCCTTGAAACGGAGGACACAGAGGTCATACATCAGTAACATCTTTGGCCAGAATAACGGGAAACGTTCCAGGAAACGGGAGACAAAGCAGTTTCCTCGTGTCCAAAAAGGGGCGAAGGACAAAAGAGCAAACTTGTACAATGTGAATTTCACATTTTGTAACCAACAGGATCAAGAAACGAGGCGTGACAAGCCAAGATTTGTACAAAAACCCAATTATTTAACTTTATTAACATCAATGTTTTTTCTTTTCTTCAACAGTTTCTTTTAAATTCCAGTTCTTTATCAACAAATAGAAAACAGACTGTGTGTACAACAGATCGAACCCCTACAGCACTAAGCATTCACAAGGTAAAAATGAACATTTTAGTTTTTCGCCAGCGTTTTTCAAGTCCCCCCTCCCTCCCTCCCACCGCCGCCTCCACCACCACCGCCACCACAACGTTTAGGCCTCTCGCGATCAGACGCTCCCCTCCTGCGGCTCGTGTGGGAGAAGATGTGTGCTTGAGTGGTGCGTTTGGGTGAGGAGTCGTCCATTTTGATGGGTGGGGAGGGGGGTTGTGCTGTTTTTCCTCATTCAGACGGACAACCAGCTGTCAAAGTTACTATGGTAGTACAGTAGATACAACGGTGTTTCCATTAATACACACTCTAGGACAGCAGGCTCTCTGCAGTGTCTCTAGGTTGGTAGATCAGCGGAATTAATCCATTTTAACAATATACCTTTGAAGCTGTTTATATATCTATGTGTAATTGTACATATATATAATCAATCATAATTATATATATATTTATAGTTCTATTTCTGTATAAAATAATATCAGGTTTCAGTCCAAAGGGCCGAGTCTCTTTCCCTCTGGTAGGAATGGTTGATTCTGTACAGGCGTTGATGGCTCTGCTCCGCAGCCCATATGAACCACTTCCACTCCTTTCGGTCTGCGTGGCTCAACTCCAGCAAACTGACCGGGCTAATGGGCAGCGAGGAGATGGGAGGGACTTGAAGAGCAACTTTATTCAGAGATCAGGGAGTTTATTTTCTGTCAACTACCCGTCGGGTACAAAAGTCTGTTTTCCTCAGGTAAGTTCTCCGCTGTGGAGCATGAAGGCCTCAATGCCATAGGCTTCTGATGAAAAACAAAACAAACAAAAAAACACGTAGAAATTATGTGCTTTCCATTTCTGTACACCTCTGATTTAGTCTCTTGTTAGCTAATTAATTTCTTGTTTTATAAGTAGCTACCATGTTTACAGGCCAAACTTTAGCAAGTGTGTGCTCTGAAATCAATTTTCTCAAAGTAGATTTTTTATCCAAAATGGCAAGTGACAAGGCAATTTTTTTGAATTATTGAACTGAGTAAGACCAAACATAATGTTTATGACACATATAATGAATGAAACGATAATGTCATGTGACAAAATAAATCCGACAGCAGCTCAGAGAACAGTGGTCCTCCTGTATTAGTATCTAGGAACGTGTTAAAAATACATGTCCCTTGTGCTAAAGTACCCTAAAATAAAAACAAAAACAAAAAAGTACCAATTATGAAAATAATGCACGCCCCAGGCTGGGCAGTTTAAGACAGAAATAATGTCTGATGTTATAATGATTATTAAAAACAACAAATATACTAAACAATAACATTTGACATAATGAATCATAATATTGACAATATAATTAACAAAAAAGAAAGAGAGTGCTCTCTTAGTGCTACCAGTAGCCTTTGACAATCAGGGAGGTTTGGCTTCGACAGAGCAGAGAGGCGAGCTGCCAGTCTGCTCTGTCGCATCTGTACAAGAGTTGTCATATTTGTCATAGTCATTGTAATGTTTCTGTTATTATTTTTAAAGCAAAAATCTCATGTGGTTGGTTAGGTCGGCGTGGATCTCTGTGATTGGTTGAACCCGTCGCCGGGTCTGCAAGCGCTTCCCTTTCTCCCCCCCTCCGGTAGCTGCGAGGGGTGGGGTTTTAGGGGGTCAAGTGAGTGGATGGTGGCTGAGATGGGACACTTGGCACACTCCTGAGAGGTTTGACCAGGGAGGCTGCTCGGTGGGAGTGGTTATGTTGCATAGTGGTCAAAGCTCCCCAGGTACTCCAATGCTGCCCTGTAGCACAACTGGTACTGGTCCTGGAGGGAGGAAGAAGAAAACTCAGTAAAAAAAGTTGC
Source organism: Bovichtus diacanthus (assembly GCA_943590825.1). Lineage (NCBI taxonomy): Eukaryota > Metazoa > Chordata > Actinopteri > Perciformes > Bovichtidae > Bovichtus > Bovichtus diacanthus. Next base: position 8,366,906 of record CALSBV010009973.1, read on the forward strand.
GTGCATGTCTGGAATATCACATATCAAACCTGTAATCATACTATTCTGGTCTGCTCTATACACACGACATTGCATGCCTGTCTGTCCTGGAAGAATGATCTCTCCTCTGTTGCTCTTTCTCATGTTTCTTACAGTTTTTCCCTGTTTAAGGTTTTTTTGAGGGTAGTTTTTTTCTTCATTTGTCTAAAAAAAATGGGTGGTCATAAAGCTCCTTGAGGCAAATGTGTGATCTGTGATATTGGGCTGTATAAATAAAACCAACTTGACTTGTTGTGATTATGGCTACATTTTGGGTAGCTATACAGTATATACATTTTCATACTGTGCTTCAAGCTTTTCAGGAGCCAGAGAAAGCTCTTTGGTCACCGCAATCTCAGCAGTGAGGAGACTTATTGACTCTGACTGCCGTTACTTATAGGAACTGATCATTTTGCCACAGATAATTCGGTTAAATTTAGCATTTTGCTAAAAAATACATAATATAATAATGTGCTGAACCACCATTATGTAATTATAAGTTTATTACATTAGACGTAATAAAGTGACTCTTCTCAATAACTATAGCTGTACTACTTTGGAGTGTTTGCTCTAGAGGCACTAATGAAATTACAGTTTTCTTTTTATGTATAATCATTTATAAACTCAGGGGCGCCCTGGGGGCTCACCTGGTAGAGCAGACGCACTACTTATTAAGGCTGAATCAGACCCATGTCCTCCCCCTTTCCTGTCTATCTTCGGCTGTGCTATCAATCAAGCCAAAAAAGCCCCAAAAAGAATCCTAAAAAGTTAAATTCACATCTCGACATCACATCATGCTTTGCCTGTTTATTATAGAATGTATTTATCAATTCTTAATTTGAGGAAAACTTGACACTGGTCCTCTGTGATAGCACCCGATGAGTTTGCTAAAGGATTTCTGAAGCACCTCTAAAACCTCTATTAAAGAAACATTTGTCAGTGAGTCAAGAAAGGACATTTACTAGATAACATCAGGTTTACACCATTAAAATATTCAATATTGACTTTCGAAATACCATCCTGTCACTGTGGGATATTAAGTATGAACAATCTTCGTTCTAACCTCGGTCTGCACCATGGCAGGCCGCTGGGTGCGGAGTGTCTTCACTGTCTGGAAGAGGTCGACCACTCCTTCGTACCTCATCCTCTCCAGCACGATGCTGAGCGTGATGAAGACTCCGGTCCTGCCCACACCGGCACTGCAGAAGACACAGACACACACAGACACACACAGACACAAACAGACACACACACACACACACACACACACACAAAATAGTCTTTAGAACATTGTTGCCAAATTTCATGTTTCTCTGAAAAAGAAAGTCCAACTGAAATGTGGTTTTATAAAGAAATCTACTGGGAGGGGAGTCTATGTAAACTATAAGCAGGTGACATGAATTATAATACCTATTTCTGTTACTTTTAACATTATAATGTACTATGTGTACAGTATATTTTATTTTATAGCATCCCAGGGTCAAACAGCATTTGTCAACCATGACTAAATACTTAACACACCTCATTATAACGTCATATAGTTCAACAGCACCACAAACTAGTCTCCCTAATGACAATAAAGTTGAAGAAGAGTTTTAACAGAAAATGAACATTATAACCTTGATGAAGACAGGACTTATCGCAGGCCTCAGGCGTTAGACTGCATCACTTTCAGCCAGGTGTACCTAATAAACTGGCAACTGAGTGAAATTCTTAGAAATGTTTTCAAAATTTGAAAGACCAATACGATCTTAAAAGTGTTTAAGGATCAAAGTGCAGACAATGACGGAAAAATATGAACTTTGCCATCCATCTCTGTCATTATCTCAATTTCTTGTGCTTTGTGCATGTTGAACACGAAAGAGAACTAGAAGAACTCTGCTGCTACATAATCATTCAAGCATGTACGAAGCTCTGAAGTGGCAGCCACCCTTAATGCCTACAGATTTGTCTTAAATGACATGACTGATCTGTGCTACTGTCCCTCCTTACCTGCAGTGTACAGTGATTGGTCCATCCTGTCCAAACTGCTCCTTGGTTTTGTGCACTTGTCCAATAAAATCAATGAAGCCTTCTCCAGTTTTGGGCACTCCTTGTTCGGGCCAGTCAGTGAACTGGAATTGGCGGATTGTTCTGGACTGGCCGTCCTGAGGGGCAGCACAATACATGTAAGAGGCGCAAAAAAAACCTGACATGTAGGTTGATATACAGTACATTGTGTGCATAATTCGGCGGAGCTTTCTTTGATGCTCTTTGTTATCTCGATGAGCAAATAACACTCTGCTTCAGTTGGACATCTCTCTCTGCAGCCTTCGCTCTAATATGCACTCAACAAAAAAAAGAAACACCACAGCACAGCTTCTCAGTCGATGTCCACGACTACAGTAACCCTGCTGGTATTCACTGCAGCCGTCTAATCATCTCATTTACATAAGGAATGCAATATGAATAAAGCCGACGACCTGGCAGGGGAGAAAACCAGCAGGGCTGTGGCACTCAAGACCCGGACTGACAGACACTTAACTGTAACATGGAGTCCCACATTTGACAGCACTGTGATGTCAGCATGTGAATTAAATGTTTTTTGTGTAAATTAGGAATGTATTTCCGAATCTCTTTCAATGCACATACTATATATATCTATATATATATATACACGTGTGGAAGAAGGAGTGGATGTGGGATTAGAGTGCCGTGCTTTGGGCCTTCTGATGACAGTAAAGTATATTTATAGCCCATTGAAACCACTGCATCACAGGGAGTTGCAGTGCTGGCCCTCGGGGATTGAAGGCTATTCTTTTCATGTATTTCCACAGTGATCTCGGGAACACACGCGCGCGCACACACACACACACACGCGCAATCCATAAAGCAAGCATACTGTTACTAAATCCGGGTAAACATGTTTGATGGTGCATTCACTTGATGTTAGCCTGTCAGGAGAAATAACACGGGGTGTCTGATCATCTCTACCTTGAAATCCCAGTCGGTATGATTCTTAACACTTAGCGCGACTGTCAGCATTTGTACTAACCTAAAATTAAGACGGATATGGGTTGGATGGTTCTATTTGTGTAAAATGCCAATCAATCCCCACCCCCCACCACCACCAAGCCTCACACACGTAGACACACACACACACACAAAAGGGTAAATCCACAGATATTCACATACAGAGTGTCTAACATACCCTGGCATCTGTGACTTTGAACTCTCTGAGGATGTACTGGGGCATGTTGTACTCAGCCATGGGATCCACCACAAAGTACTGGTACCGGGCTGAACGCTCTGCTGGCCAGTACTGATGGCACTTCTCCTACAAAAGAAAATGAAGGCAACATTTTAGGCACTTATATTTTCAAGAATCTTTTTAATTCATGAGAAAATAAACTTTAACATAATGACATTACTACGGTGTTCTGTAAGTTCTTTTGAGTCATGAGAAGCTTCTGCTTACAGAAAGAAATCGAGCAGAGATTAATCTGCGGTTTTGAAATATTGTCTACATCATTTGTTTGTGTTCTTAACTACTGCGATGATGTGCATGTTTTGTTCCTAAACTGGGATTATGGATGAGAGGGTGATAAAGGCTATGAGATGCAATGAGTGCTGTTGGAATCACTCGCATAATCTCAAAAAACTACTCAGTCAAAGATATTATGGATCTAATCAAACTGGTACCAAGATGAGGGCACTGATTTTTTCACTTAAAGGATTAGTTTGAAGTTTTGGGAGATAGGCTTACTCGTGTTTGCCGAGAGTTAGATGAGATGATTGATACCACGCTCATATCTGTCCCTTAAGTATGAAGCTGGTGCCAGCAGATGGTTAGCTTAGCTTACCATACAGAGTGGAAACAGGGGGATAGAGCTAGCCTGGCTCTATCCAAAGGTAAAACATAAATCTCTTTGTTGTTTTTGGCATTTTTGCCTTAATTAAATCACATGGGACAAACGGCGCTAAGCTTCTCCTGGCTGTGGCTTTATATTTAACGGACAGATAAATATGGTATTGATTTTCTCATCCAACTCTGCAAGAAAGCGAACATATTTACTTCTACTTCATTTAGAATTTACTCATTTTCTTCAAGGTCACTGTTTGCTATGTTGGTACTCAATGCAGACTTTCTTGAATAGTATGGGTGTAATAACAAAATTAGAAGTGCATATCTATAAAAATGTCTGCCTAAAAAAAGTTTTTTTTTTCGTAACCCATTTTTCACAAAGTTTGATGCAGTCATGTAGGAAGGGAATCATGAGTATGCTTGGATTGCAACCAACTATTGACAGCTCTGACACAGTAGCATGTTAGATGCACCCCAGATGTATTCCAGTCATGGTGATGATGAAGTTAACTTTCTCTTCAGGGTTGGAATGAATTAATATTTGAGCAGTGGGACGTGGTAGCTTAGCTGAATCGACCGAGCGTATAAACATTATTATTATTATTATCATTCCCTGAAATGGTTCAACGGCCTTACAGGAGCCGCACGCCTTCATGTACAGTAAGTGTTTTTTTATTACCCGTCCCATCTCTCGTAGCTTGGTGAGCATGACGACGATGGTGGAGTTGTGCTCCCACAGCATCCTCCAGAAGTCCTCGGTGGTCTCTGCCAGGGGGCCCTGTGTGGCCAGGTAGGCCTTCTGCTGTCTAAAGACATAACAACAAAGAGGAGGCAGAGATTAAACACCACATATAAAGTCATGAACTGTATGGTGCTTTTACAACTTGTACTATAAAACACATCACAAAGCAAAAAACAGAAATGAATTTAATGATAAAGGAGTGCTGTTGTTGTAAAGCCGCCCCAACATTTTATTACAGACAAGATATAAGACATGCAACAAAACTGGTGTCTTATAAAGTGCTCCCATACACACATTTATTCTAATAAAATTCAAAGGCTGGGGAAGAGCTTTCTGTGTTACTCCACTTTTGTTCTATGAAAGCACACATACCCTTTAGTGGAAATGTATATACAAGGCACCTCCAGTGGCATGACATGAAGGAAAGGAAATCAAAACCCCTTAAAGCCATGCTGGTTAAATGCATCCAACTGCTAATTGCATGTAAGAGTAAGTTAAGTCCTGTTTGTCAAAATGTTCTCTACCCTAATGCCAACACGACAAATTCCCACACATTCAATGAACAGAGCAAATAATCCTTGGCAACTAGCATCATCATTGAGCTATTTAAGCCTGTATAGATCCTCTACATCTTCCTCCTTCCTCTCTGTAAGGCACCACAGAATGAGCGAGAGAGCACTTGATATGCTCACAAAACCAGAGATGAGCTCATCCACTGAGCCAGGGCTGTGCTGGTGTCCTACGTGACTTTGCTTCAGCTTAGCACCTTGTCTGACAAACAGCAGGTGGCAGCAGCGCACTGATCCACAGAGTGAGAGGGAGCTGGGTAATCCAACACAAAACACGCTTTATCCTGCAAGAACACTCTCACATGTTTGCAGCACATGTGAGTTTGAATTCAGGTGTACGCATAAACGCGTGCAGTAGTTTCGCATGTATATTCAGACACGCTACTACACACACGCAAAAACACTCAGTCACACAGTGAGCTACGGCTGAACAACTAATGAAGGTGCTGCAGGCAAGACACTAATGTGGAACTGGGAGATTAGAATATGCTCAGGGCCTCGCTCGCACAAATAAAGAAACAACAGATTGGTTGAGGGGAGAGGAGATGGCATACGAGGAAGAGAAGGCAACAGCGTGAGGAATCAAATTAAAAAGATGAAAACGGGGGAAAGGGAAATGCAAAGTAAAGAGAGCAGTTGACAAAGAAAAGGGAGAAGTGAACGAGAATGTAGAGAGGACAATGAGAGGAGAAGAAAGGAGTGAGTCCGCTCTCTCCAGCTGGTCATCTGAGTGCAAAGAAAAACTGACTGCTGACGAGAAGAGGAGAGGAGAGGAGAGGAGAGGAGAGGAGAGGAAAGGAGAGGAGAGGTGAGGAGAGGAAGATTAGGAGAGAGGCGAGAGGAGAGGAGGAAGGAGAGGAGAGGAGAGCAGAGGAGAGGAGAAGATTAGAGGAGAGGAGAGGAGAAAAAAATGAGAATGTTAGAGCAGAGGAGGAAGAAGGGTAATGAAAAAAAAGCAAAGCCAACCAGGGGATGAATGCAAAATTTCAAATTGATAGGGTGGACCCCTCTAACCTCCCCATAATACAGCCCCTAGCCTAAACAAAAACAATTCTAACCATATCACACAATACTGACTTCTTTGCACACAGTGTCCTGATGAGCGCGCTGCCAAACAGCACAAAGCACTCTCTGCATCATCCCACATGACTGCAGTGCTTGAGGACATAGCGTTTCATTTCAACCTCATTACAATGCTAAAACTCCAGCTTGCATCGGAGCATATCCAAGCCTCATAGCTGGAATCAATGGTTCGCCTCTCATTAGCTTAGCATATTATTGGCTTTTCTTGAAGACGCTGGGGTGAAGGACACTGGAGGCCCCTGTTTAGTTTTTATTTATGCCCCGGCTTTAAAAGTGGCTTAATCACACAGTGCCGCCGGTGCACACAACAGGTCCCCACCCGGATATGTCTGTGTCTGCCACGATGTTTGGATGGAAAATTAAGATGGCGAGTGAGAGAAGAGGGTTGGAGGAGAGAGAGTGCTGAAAGAGGTGTGAAGGAGACAGATTAAGGAAGAGAATAGTGAAAGATAGAGATAGAAAGGTGTATTAAAAAAAAGCCAAGGCAACCCGAAAAGAGAGAAAATAAGAGAAAATGGAGGAGAAAAAACGTAAGGGAGGGGTTTTGAAAACACACTTCATTACACTACTCTCTCGCTGCAATTATGCTATTTACACAGCAACAATAGAGGGTCTGCCTCTGCGGAGCACCGTCTCATTAACAGCAGGACTGGAGGAAGAGGAGGGAGTTAGGGGGGTGGGGGTGGGGAGGTGTTGTCTCCGTCATGGCCCGGTACTAAGCAGAACCCCATATTGACTGAATGGCATTTCAGGCTCGCTAAATCCATCCCCTCGCAGTATACTTCAACCACAGAAGAGTCAGCCTCTTTCTGTCTGTCTTTTTCTGTGCCTTTTCATCTTCCCCCCTCTAGGAAGCAATTTGGACTCACAGAGCACACAAGGACATGCAGTAGCTTCAATATGAAAGCACTAGTGGCTCAGCGGACGAGAGCCACATTGACAGAGTAATTCTTGCGACTGGATACTGCCCACTGCGGCCTCATCTTCAGTCCCCTGCAATACATTTTCATCCTGTCCACTGTGAATACCTACTGTGTTTTCCACACCTGTAACAATCTCTGATGCCAAAAAACAACTGCAGACACATCCAGTGCAGCCCAGAAGGTATGAAGACAGTGATGCAATTTTTGTTGCGCTGGCTCTGTACTATCTGGACATTGGGTGAATTTGAAATAAAACAATGGAGGTGAAAGTGTAGAGTCTCAGATTTAATTTAAGGATGTTTACATCCACATCAGAGGAACCATGTGGGAGTAGAGCCCTATTTTAGGAGACAGAAAGTAATTGTAAAAAGTCCTGCTCAAACAATGTCTACCTTAAAGTCTGTGACTCATTAACATCAACAGAACAGAGTTTTTACTCCGAATGCTCAGCCAGGCCTTTATGGCACCCATCTTCACTTTTTTACCTTCAGTCTGGTTCAATCTGTTAAATTGGATTGACAGTTGACTTTCTCACTGCTGGGCCATAAAAACGATTGTTGGTTGCTTTGTACGGATGCTAGGAATCACTGTCCTGCTCCCTTGTCCCAAAATTGGGGAACTTTGTATAAAAAAAGGGCTATAAATCTCAATTTGTAACACAAAATGGATGTGAACACTCTCAAACACTCCTAAAGGATAAGGTGTTGATGTCAATGAAGCCTATGAAAAAAGCAAAACCAACAATAAATGGAAGTGTTGCCTGTATATCCAAAGCCTGACAGTTTATTCCTCTGTGCCATAGACACCTTAAAAACACCTCAATGAGCTACACTGTTGAACTGGGTGACTCCCGTTTGAGTAATGTTTGCTAAAAACTCCAGCACCCAGCTGTTTTGGTAAATTACCGAGCCTTGAGAACTACACATGTGAACCGCTTTTTAAGATTTACATCTTCAGTAATAACAAATAGATTTGGGGACGAGAGCCAAAGGTCGTGAGGCCTGAGAAGTGACGTTGGAAGTATTGAGAGACGGGCTAATGCATTGTTGGCTTGGTCTTTTTATGGGATTTGGTAATAAGATAAACATAGAACAATGCAGCCTTGTCCCTTAAAGCTCAAAGTCAGCACTTTAACCTCACTCATTGTCATTGTATTCAGCTCAAATCTTGAAGTTGAAGTCTTTTGCTGACCTGTAGCCGTCGATGCAGCTGGCGTTGATGTAGTCAGATCCCTCAACGCCACGGATGGGCTGCAGGCAGACGCGGGTAGACTCAAAAGGCATGATGTTGACCAGGCGGTTCTTGAACTTGTTGCAGGGCAAGTTGGCGCTGATGAAGCGTGACGTGTGGGCTTTGGAGTTGGCCAGTCTCTGTTTAATGAAAGGTTTGAAGAAATCAGACAGGAATAGAGAAATAGAAGGAAAAAAATGAGTGACCTGTGACCTGCAGTAAACAAACAAGAAGTCTGAAAGGCTTCCCTGTCAAGTCTCTATTTAGACTTAGACTTAAGGTTTCCTGTCAAGATAAATAAGAAACCCTGCTTGTAGGTATAACTGCAGTGGACCTGTCTCCCATAGAGCCCCATAGTTTGGAGGACTGTGCGCGTGACAAGCTCATTGCTGGCTGTGGACAGAGCGCAGATGGACAGCACAGGAGTGTGTATGGACAGTCATGGTGGAATGTGTGTGCGCATGTGTTGTGGCCAGACTGTGTGGGCATTGAGGCGGTGGCCCCCACATACGCCGCAATCATTCTCTCACTCTTTCTTTCTCACGTCGTTGGCAGGAGTGTAGATGCTATTATCACTTCAAACAGAATGGATCATGGTCATAAGTAGGCTAATGGCAGAGCGGTGCTGGGAGGAAAGTGTGTAATAACATCACAGTCGATGGCTATTGACAGAAGGTGTGCGTGTGCGTGTGACTGCGAGTCACCTTGAACAGCAGCTGTGTGTATGTGTGAGTGTCAGTCATTTTGTAATTCTCCACATGTAGGTGTATTGATGTGTTTGTGTGTTTATGTGTGTATGTTCTGGTCCATTTGTCCCTGAAACATGCGAGTTGGTATTTAATGATGCTACAGAGCTACTGTAGCTGCAGAGATGTCTCGCCACCAATGTCACCGGGGCAAATTCCCGTGCATTGTATTTGGTGAATGAATTATTTCAAACATGCTTAAACCTTTTTGTGATCACACCGGCACAATAGCGACACCCTGGAGAGAAGGTCAGAATTGCAACTGCCGTCTGATGCCCTTTTCATGACTTTAGCAATAAAAGCGTGAGTGCAGCCTGGTGCTTCAAGATCAGAGTGGATTGAGAATGTTTCTAATTTCTGTTAATTATTAACACAAACTGACTTCCTGTATAGTGTTACAATGTCACCCCTGCAAACTATCCAGTGCACTATAAATCAGGAAAATCTGTTCTGAAATGTCTTTTCTTAAGCTAAATGCTTCATTACGTCCTGCAGGAGTCAATTACAGCACTGGTTAAAATTAAAAGTAAGTTTTTACTCTGAAAAAGTACTCAAATAAAGCCTTCACTTCATACTTAATAGTCTGAGGTGTGTGCTTATCAGTCACCTTGAACTCCAACTCCATGGCAGTAACCGTCTCGCCGGGCGGGGGCTGTGTGAGTTTCTGGATGTGGGCGTACAGGTTGCGTGCCGGAACCTCAGTGTTGCCGCAGGTGGCGGCCTCCAGCAGTGCTTCGTGGATAAAGATGTACTGGTCCTCCGTCTGCACCATGTAGTTCCTCTGGGCACGCATGCATGTCACATGGCCGTAGATGTCTACAGACTTCTCGTGCTTCATGCGTTCCAGCATGGCGTCGATCACGATGAAGCAGCCAGTCCTGCCCACACCCGCACTGATGGCGAGAGACAGGGAGAGAGCAGCGGTAAATAACTTTATGTTTCACTAACAGATAATTGTCGGACATCTGTTTACACGGTATAACAAGATCCACTGATAGCACAAACACATTGGTAAGTGTTGAGCCGTAAACCCGAAGCACTTACAAAGTATTTAATTGCAACAGTACTGAGTTAATATATATCGTGCAAGATTATTTATCATACAAGATACAAGTGAGCTCTGTTTTATAAGGGATCAGTTTTAGCATGAGAATGTGAACTTTATTTCTCTAACCTTCAAGTGTGCACTATATGTGTGTATCAAAATGCAGCACATTATATGAGGTTATACACGTGTATGAATGTTCATCTGAATGTGGTCGAAAAAGGTATGGAGATCAAAAAAGAAATCGTTTTTTTCAGTCCTATTATGTTCACTCTGCTTGACAGCTGAAAACTGGTAATTTTGCTTTCCAGATTGGACGATTTAGAGCTGGAGGATAGTTAAATTGTTCCTGGAGATTGTGCACAATGTTTGTGATTGTAGACGCATCCCGAGAGCCTTTTCGGCTGGCTGGAACATACGCAACACAGACATTTTGAGCCAAGTTCATGGGGAAGAAAGAAGGTGTTCAACAGGATTTCAACATCTCTGTTGCATGTGGTGTCCTTTACGGTGTATTGGCACTGATCCTTTCATTAGAACACAACCCTGTCTTAACCAATCCTTTTCATCCATGAAGAAAAGAAGCCATGCAAAAAACATAAATGTGATGGTGACACACATACTGAGCTTGCTCCAGTATACACCCACCTGCAGTGGACCACCATGGGCCCTGCATCTGGAGGATTGCAGGCCTTCACTCTCCGAAGGAAGGCCAGGATGGGGGTGGGGTACTCTGGCACCCCGTGGTCTGGCCAGGCCATGAACTGGAACTGTCTCAGCTCTCTCTTCTCACTGGAGCCATTCTGTAGGAGAGTCAGCATAGTCAGTATAATAAAAAGGCATATTTATGCGCTTAGTGGGATACCCTGACTAAGTAAATGGTTACTGGCTGCTTTAAATTTAAACTCGTTTTGAACAGGTTAAGGTCACACTGCTTTGTTAATAGGGAGCTGAAATTCTATAGATGGAATTTAAAAAAGCACAAGTGATTTAATTAGAAATGTAGCTATTTCAAGCCAAAGTACATAATGTGTTCTTCTTCATGGCTGGGATCATCCTGCAAGTGTAGGTGTAGATAAAGTGTATGATTTTGGAATTGAACTCAGCAGTTTCTCAGAAACGGTTTCTTGGCATTGTCACCATTCCAGATAGAAGCAGCTCCAGCTGGAAACTTGCATTTAATTAGGAATTATAATAATGTTAGAAATTATAAGTAATGGAAAAAGAATGGTAACAGGAGAAATAAAGGACACATCCGTCACATTATCATGGCACTAAAGTAAATGAATCAATGTGAAAAAATGAAATATTTTATGGCTTTTTAGAGAACAAGAGACCAATCTTGGATGTTAAAAACCAATTACAGCAGTGAAAAAATGATTCCACTGGTAATAGCTTTTATCTGTCTTCACAAAAATAAGAAATTACATTTTAAAATGTGACCCCAGTAATGATAAACTGAAATTACCTGCTGGGAACATGTACTTAATGAGCATGCCTCTTTATATGGTTAGGTTCAAATAAAAATAAAAAAGCCAGTACTGTACCTTGTAGAGGGCGAATGTACGGACGCTGTAAGTGGCCAACTCCACAGTGTCCAGCATGGTGACCTGGATCATTCCATAGGTCTCTGTTCCTCGTGACGGCCAGTACTGGTCACACTTCACCTGGCAGAGAGAGGGCACACTGTCAGGAGTGAACTGCCGCTAACATCCAGCACGAGCCTCGTGAGAGGCTTGTAGGATCACACTGATTAACAAGGAGGGAACATTAGAGAGGTCAGATCAAAGGCTTTGTCCACTGTCTAATTAAAAACTGAAGACTCTGAGTCAGCTCCTGTATCTGCTAAAAAATGAGCACAAGTGAATTGAGCATGTGCATCGATGTGTGACAAAAGCCCACTTTGTCTTTTACCGGCCTGTGATCATTTTCAATTAGCTAATTGTTGGGTGGTTCGCAGCTCTTTGTCATGTCTGCTTTTGCCGCATTTGTGATGATTGGGCTCTGCATTGTGAAGGGAGATTTGTCTAAAAGCCCGTTCTCAACTGTCGGGGAGGACAACAGGCCTGGCCGCCTGTCTCCATATGTGCACACAACTAACTTCACTGTGAATGAGGTGAAAGATCATACAAACACTGGCAGTGAGTGGCTTTGCTTCACTCTGTGTATCTATGAAAATGACAAACCCTTTGCCACAATTTTTACTTTACTCCCTCTCTTTGGCATTAGACTGGAACACAAAAGGACTTGTTGACCTCTTCTTGACTCAAACATTTACATGAACCCTCCATCAGAGTGATGAAAGTCACTCACTACGGGCTGTCACTGGAGTTTGGCTCCGCTTTAAAATAGCAATAATAAGGCATCTGTTCTTAGAACGTTGGGCAAATATGTCCTTAACTACTTCTGAATAATTCGGAGTCAGAAATAGGCCGTGCTGTTGCACAATCATGCTTCATTTGATTTTTCTAACACCTAATTTAATAGTTGTTCACAAGGTGCAAGTATCTAGAGGCGATGAGTCGCATCATTATCTAAACACTCGGCATAGCCCGCTGATTGGTCTTTCTTCTTGCTCCTGGGCTCAGTCGATTCTCTGTGGATGCTTTCAAGACTAAAATCTTGTTTGGAAAAACAGCCCTTAACAATTTCCTCCACCTACTATGTGTCTTAAATGGGAGGCTGAAGCCATTTCAATCAGTCACAGGCACTCTGAATAATAGCATGAGCTAAAAAAAAAATAAACATTTTAGAAGTGTGTGGGTAAAGTTTGTCAGTTAACAGAATCTCTACAAGTCTGCTCAACTCTCTTTTTACATATAGAAACTGAGCAAATGCAAACTGCCAGAATTGCAGGGACAAGGACTTGCTGCTATTGATTTGAATAACATTAGAGGAAGAGATGTGGCGCGGGTAAGCTAATCATATTGATACTGCAGTACCGAGCTGACATTTGGAAGCACCTTGGCTGTCTCAGCGAGCTGGTACAAATGGACAAACAAAATGTGCTAAAATTCACCCCCTCACATTTCACCTCCCCTGGTGACAGCTCCTATTCAGAGGCAGCGGTAGACCTCGCAGGAGAAACTCAATTGAGTGATGGGGAACCGCTTGCAGTACAAACATATGGATTAGCAGTCACCACTGTAATGAATATCTCTGTGCTGTCTGAGGTTGGGTGGCATATTCTCCCTCGCAAACACACACAGATACAGACACACACACACACACACACACACACACACACACACAGACCGCAGCTTTCACTATCATCTGCTTCTGCTTTGAACCTTGCTTCTCACATGTCGTCGCCTGGCCTTTTGCAGAGGACACAGACCTCGTATCTAGACACATACACACACAACCTCACACACACACACACACACACACACACACACACACACACACACATGAGTGAGTAATACCTCCGGTTTCATTTCAAGTCCTGACCTTTTAGGGTTTTACTAACTGGTAATGATAGTGCAAGAGGAAGCTAAAATGTGCCTGCTGCCGGATCTCATCATCATATTTGTCAAGCTCCTGCTCTGTTTGGCATAAGTCATCATTCTGGCGGGGTGGTGGAAGGTTAATTCACTCACCATATGTGTATGTCCGTGTGCGTATGTGAGATAGAAAATGTGTATTTATGCAAAGGATATAACAGAAATAATAAATAACACAACACCCTGAAAACGTAGCAAACTATGTGTCTAATCATGAGTACTGTCAGCTGTTCGTTATGTATTGTCTTATCATGTCTATGCATTTTCAACTTGCAAACATTGTTTATTTGATGCACTTTGCAGTCTGATAGGATTTTTCAGGACAGTTGCACTTATTAAACAATTTACATTTTTGAGATTAATGCAGAAACTATTTAATCAATTTCATTCACAGTTAGATGCCACATATTGTATTATAAAAGTCAGTTTAAAAATTGTGACAGATATTAGTATCATAGACATAATGATGATTGGAATTTAAATACAAATTTCTGTATAGCGAAGGTTGTAATTGTGATTTATATAAACCAGTGTTCAAAGAGTAATTAAACACAGAAAAAAGCAGTTTCGAGAAGTTAACACAGTTAATATATATGGAACATGCTTTCAATAGTATAAATGTCAGCAATGCAGATAAAAACTAGGGAAAACAGTTACAGTTAGTTAAACACCCTCATCTGGTTTGGAACTTCCATCTCCAAACCATTTGATGATGTTATACTGAAGCTTTGAAGGTACCCTGATATAAGTGGGCAAAACATTTGTTCTATGTTTGGTGATAAGCAGGTTTGGTTCTCTACATCTGTGTCCATAGTGTTGGAAAACCAATTGATTCTCAAATGTGAGTAGGAGGTGGGGACAGGCTAAATGTCTATTGTCTTTCTCTTTAAGTTCCTTATGTTGGTGTGGTGGTGTTGTCCCTGTGCATGTATGGGCAGCTGTGAGAGTTCAAAGCCGAGGAGCATGTTCATCTGTTACAGAGCTCCGAAATTGCCACTCAGACGCACTTAATATATGGAAGGTTATTTGTGAGGATGTGTATATCCTGGCTGAGGTTGACTGAATGTGTATTAAAAATTATCTTATCAAGAATATCCGTGCTGCAGATATTCTCCAAGGTATAAATAAATGAGGTCTGTTCCAAAAAGCCTAAATGATTGATTGTGTCGATAGCTCAAAATTAAAACAGATGATGGTACGTTTTGAAGGATGCTAAGTCATTTAAATCTTTACTTGACAAAATGATTGCTTTTTTTACACACTCACTGAATAATGAACTGAGCATCAGGTAATGATTCTACCCAACCTCCAAAAAAAAAAAATCAATGACTAGGATTTTGGAAGTGAACTCTTTCCTTTACAATCCCTGTTACTTCCAGTTCTTAGTCTGGGGACTCTCTTTCATTAGTGCAGCGAGTGCACACACTAATAAAGCACCACATACTGGCAGGGCTCCACACTGATTTATTTCCTCCAAGGAATTCATGAGCATGATTTTTTGATGGTAATTAAATAAACCCATCCCAATTTTGAATCTCAAATTGCCCATGTACTCTCTTTTTTTGTTGCTTTTATTAGCTTGAATGTATTTTTAGGAGCACAAAGGTGCTGTTGAGTGACAATCCTCTTAACTCCAACTTCAGAGTTTTTACTATAGAGCCTCGGCTTTCAAACGCCAAATTCAGAAAGTGCAAACACAAATGAGACACTCGGTGTCTATGAAACCTTCGCATGGTGTTGCAAAAATAAATATGTAGCAATCAAGTATCGACGTCTCTGAAACTTTTCTAAATAACAAATGAAAAAGAATTGGCAGGATTGAAAAAATCTAAATGTAACTATATACTCATAATTGAACATTTGATTTATTTTCTTATTTTAAGTAGAGGGTGTGTACATGTAATCATCATATGTAAAGTTGCCATGGTAACGTCACAATAAGTGGCAAACAAACCGCAGGAGGGAAAATAAGAAAGAGTAAAAAGCTGTTGAGCACTTTTATTTCGCAAACAGATTTAGAGAGAAGTTTTTAGAGATTGCTGAAGACTCAGGAGAAGAGAAGCAACATGAAGTGATACTGTCCACAGACAACCAAAATATCCTTTGAAGTGCTTGTGACTTTGATCAGGCTGACAAATCCTGCTTTAAAGGAAGACCGGTTGTCTATATGCCTTCAGGCTTTGTTGGGCGTAATGTTACTTCCCTGGTGTTGAGCTACATAAATATATATACATATATATGTTAGGGAAATCCATTTCTGGCCACATTTCAACTTTCAAACACTTGATACTGTCGGATACAGTTGACTTTAATGGCCTTAAGTTTTACAAGATAGTCATCTGTTTTCCTCCGCAGTATCGCAGCTATTCCTATTCATAGAGGCCACCGGTTGGTTGACTTGGTAACTGAGTAGTGGTAAAGGGTGTAGTATCACATAAAAAAAGTGATCTTTCATACCCTCTATTCTACCATAATCTGCAATCTGCAAATGCAAGTTCATGATATTTCACAAAAGGAAAATTTATTTCTTGCTTCTTTATTTCCTATTTTATCACTTATATATTATGAGGTAGTCATTATTTACGACATATTATTCACAGTAAAGCGCTTTATAGTGATTGAGTTCATATGTTGTTTATTGTTAATAAATTATGCAATGTGTGTAATTAAATCTTTTAGTATACACACAGTAAATGAATACATCATAAAGAATTAATTGTTATTGAATGAAGTCAGTGATTGTCAGTGTTTTTATAGTACAGTAAATGACACCGTCTCTCCTTACCCGTGACTTCTCCTCCAGTCTGGTCATCATGACGATGGTGTTGGATCTCTGCTCCCACACCATCCTCCAGAAATCACTCAGTGTCTCCGGCAGCGGCCCCTGCGTGGCAATGTAGGCATTCTGCTTCCTGTAGCCGTCGATGTAGTTGGCATTGATGTAGTCACTGCCTGGAACCGCTGTAACGAAGACAAGAAGGAAGTATCTAACTGAAATATTAAACAGTATGGTGTATTTGATGTAATAAGGTTGCTCGGAAACAGCGATCAAATTAAGATGTACTTTCCAATCTGCATGTTATGATCGACAACTCTATATTTTAAGCAAAAAGGGGGCATGTGTTGTGCTGTTAAACTGGGGATTTGTAGAGCAGCAGCTGTAGGTACACAACATGGCCTCGGTATCTGATGGGTTGAGTTGTGACATGAGCTCTTACCATCAACAGAGGTGAGCACCACTCTGGAGTGGTCATAGGCAATGACGTTTGCATAGCGATTCTTTGGCTTGTTGACTTCCATGTTGGAGTTTTCCCAGGTAAACTGCTGGCCTGGATCAATGGACTGTGAGAGAGTACAGCAAAGAAAAGTGACAGAAAAATGTAGAGAGAGAGAGAGAGAGAGAGAGAGAGAGAGAGAGAGAGAGAGACAGAGGGAGAGAGAGAGAAGGAAAAAGAAAATAGAAGAACAAAAGGAGTGTTACATGGATAAAAATGGAGCAAGACATGAGGAGGGTAAGGGAATAGGGTCAGTTACATTACATTTCATTTAGCTGACGCTTTTGTCCAAAGCAATTTACAATAAGTGCAAACAATCATGAGGATACAACTCCGGACAGCAAGAATCTTGCAAGTGCATTAGCTTCAAATAGGTGAAATAACTCTAACTCAATAGCTTCAAATAAGCCAAACCAATGTAAGTGCAACATACAAAGGTCAAATCATGATTATTATTTTTCTTCTTCTTTTTTTTTCTTTCATTGGCGAAGGTGATGTTGAAACAGATGGGTTTTCAGTCTGTGACGGAAGGTGTGAAGACTTTCTGCTGACCTGACATCAATGGGCAGCTTGTTCCACCATTTTGGAGCCAGAATAGCGAACAGACGGGTTTTATTTGAGGGGGATCTGGGTCCCACTCGCAGTGAGGGAGTAGCGAGACGATTGGCTGATGCAGAGCGAAGTGAGCGAGCTGGGGTGTCTGGTTTGACCATGGCCTGGATGTAGGCCGGGGCGGATCCATTCACTGCATGGTAGACCAGCACCAGAGTCTTGAAGCAGATGCGGGCAGCCACTGGTAACCAGTGCAGGGAGCGGAGGAGCGGTGTAGTGTGGGAGAACTTGGAGAGGTTAAAGACCAGCCGGGCTGCAGCATTCTGGATGAGCTGTAGAGGTCGGATGGCTCATGTAGGGAGTCCAGCAGCAGGGAGCTGCAGTAGTCAAAGGTGTGAGATGACAAGAGCCTGGACCAGAACCTGCGTTGCCTTCTGAGCCAGTAGGGCACGTATCCTCCTGATGTTGTAAAGCGTGTGTCTGCAGGAGTGGGCCGTTTTAGCGATGCTGGCAGTGAAGGACAGGTGGTCGTCCAGTGTCACACCCAGATTCCTTGCAGTCCGGGTCGGGGAAACAACCGAGGTACTGATTTTGATGGTAAGGTCTTGGACGGGAGAGCACTTCCCCGGAAGGAAGAGCAGTTCGGTCTTGTCAATTACCCTACTGTCTGCTGTCACCCATTCAACCACAGTATCTATGGACAACTAAGCCTTTAAATGGAACATATACCAACATCATGTCTCTTGAAAAGCCACAGTAGGATGCTACAGGTAAGTGGTTTTATACTGTGTAGGAGATTGTGCACAGTCAGGCTATCAGTTAACACAAGCTCCTTTTACACAGAAATCACACATTTCTGCTGTAAAAAAGATCCGCCATTACACAGGCTTTGCTTTTTTACACTGAACTAAACAACGGCGGAATAAAACTGCCCCTGTGATTTTTGATAGCATTACGGAAGAAAAAGAGGCGTGATGTGTAACACAGCAACTGCTGTGTAGTGCATGATTAGTCCCGCCTTGCCGGATGTCCCTTTTACACAGACGTCGATTCGGTTACCACCTGCACAGAGTAACTCTGTTCCTCAATTCCGTCTCTGTACCTTTTACACAGAAGAGCAAAGCAGAATAACGGTGCAAAAGTCCCACCTTGAACAGGCTGTGTGAAAAAGGCTAAAGTGTCATGTTGCTGGCGCCACTGCAACTACAACAGGTTGATTATTTGCATGACATTATATGCATTGAATGCTAATGAGGCAGAAATATAAAGGCAACTGTTTTGGTGATTTAAGTAAACAAAAAACGTCCATGGATTGAGCTAAGAGAGCAAACATATTCCTCCAATTTCTAAACCCAAAATGTTGATTTTAGCTGGGAAATGAGTGAAGGTTTCGGCGAAGCTTGCAGGCAACCACTAACACTCATCCTCTCCCTTTGGGATGGTCCTATTGAATTACCTAATTCTGAGAAGTCACATGCATGACTACTTGCAGTAACCGTTCATCTTCTCATCCTCTGTCTTTCTTTCTTTTCTCCTATCCTATTTCTGTTGCCCTTTCCTTTCTTGTATTTTTGTTTCACCCTCTCCGTTTTATTGTCTCTCTGTTTCCAACACTTTCCTTCTTGCGTCATTTGTCTCTCGGGCTAAGACGACAGTAGACTGCATACATATTGATCTGGGGAGATATGTGACGGCCTCCCATCCCTTGGCTCGATAATGTCACAGAGTCTCTTGTTATTCTGAATCGATCCCCCTCAGCTCACACCGGAACCATGTCCACTAATTCCCCAAACCTTTCGCCTCGCAAATCTAGCAGGAGACAGAATGACACCTTCGAAATTCCTTTACTTACTTAACGTGGCTGTAGCACTAATTTAATTATTATCTTGTGTCAAAACTTGATGTCTGAATCATAATAATAATAATAATAATTGGATAATTGATCAAATAAAGGGCACAAGGTGAGGCCTGCAGAGTGTGGAGATTAAGATCCTGGGCCATAAAGTGATGGGCAATATAGCATCTTTTCTCTTGTCCTGGTGTCCTAAGCCACACATGAGGAAGGTGTCTTGCTTATCTATAACCATCAACATAGCAAGTTCATTTGTAAATCACAGGTACAGGAAATTAGCTTTCAATTGCTCTCCTACGACAACAGTAACTTTCTAGCTCTCACTATGTTGTCTCTAGTAAAGTGACACCTACATGGGTAAAAATATAGCATAAAAGTTATATACAAGGTATGTTATACTGCCATGTACCCGCTATTTGTCTCTGAAGAAGATATAAAAAAATGTGGAGTGCTCATATGCAAGAAATCTTCCACTACAGCTCCAAATTGCTCAGCAGGAAGAGTCATATGGGTATAGGCCTATTGCTGCTGATGAGCTCAGCATTGCCAATTTCTCTGTCCGTGCCCGCCAGTACGAAGAGAAAGATTTAATTTGCAGTCAAAACATGTCATATCCATTTGCGAGCTCAGTGAACACAGCAGGCACACTAGACTGATGACAACTAGCAAACAAGTTAGGTAGAGATGGTGGAAAGAGGTGAGAAGCAAACGCCCAAGGTATTCTCGCTGACACACTGGAAATGCTTTCAAATGAACATAATGATGCTATGACGACTGCAGCGTGATATTGCTTCCTGCGATAAAAAGACAGTCAGGGGGGAGCAGCAGCATGCCTGATTGTCAAACTCTACTCATTACCAACTGTGCACATTGCTCCTTGCTATGTGGACTGGCGTTGGTGGTAAAGGAAGTGTCAGGCCGCCTAAAACATCAGGGAGAGGAAGTGGTGAAGCGTCTACAAAGTTCTGTGCCTTGGGGTAAGGCGCAACGGGAGCAGCAGGAGAACGTGACTGTGACAAAGCGCCGTGAGCTCTGCCACAGCGCTTTGGCTGGCACAGAGATGGTCGGCCATCTGCCGGGCCATGGAGGGGGTCTTCCCTGGCTTGGAATGACTGGTGCAGAGAGGGAATGGGGCCGGGCTGGTTGCCTGCAGTCATACAAGCCACTTCCCGGACTTGATTCGTTTACACTAACTCAACAGGCCGGGAGGGTGATGTGCTGGATAGGCACTGAGCAACACAAGAAAGCACTTAATTGAGTGCATATTTTCTACCAAGGCCTAATTATCTCCCCAGTTAATTTCATGCTGAATCACATAAATATGTTTCATATATTTATATCATAATATATAAACTGTATATTGATATACACTATATATATATATATATATATATATATGTTTTGCTATACAATATAATGGCTCCTTCTTACGGATTTCATACAAGACTATACTTTTTTATATTTTTTAGTCTATCCTCAGTGATATAAGAGGGATATACAAAATATTAGAAACACCTCTAATAAACCGCAATACAGTTCAGCTGCATCGAAAAGGAATTAACGCCACTGCGACAAAAAGTTGGCACGCAAACCTTCTCAAAGGTAGCATTTGTATGGCTGTTATTTCACAATACATTAGTTTTAGCTGGGAGTACTACAATTAGAAAAACTCATGTATGAAATCTGAATTAATTCAAGATATGAAAACATCCAAACATTGGCTGTTAATGTAAGCACCATGGAAGGTTCTGAATGTTTTTTTAGAGTAGATGGTCGAGCAGTAGTGTATTAAATAGATGTCATTTTCACAGTAAACACTGGATCGGGCAGATAGCACAAAAGTTATAAAGGTTTGGGATTGTGGTGAGGCTCGAGGAAAGGTCACAAGGTCAGCAAAATATATTAGCTGTTTCTCTTGGGAGTGTGAAATTGCACAGCAAATTTCATTCTGTAGCACATATGCTGGTCACAAACAGACAGAGACAATCACACAACATTTTGAGTGAAGACAAAAAAAGTAAAAAAAAAAAAAATCTACAATCATTTCAGCAGCCAGGCTGTTAGATCCATTAATGTGAGAAATATAGCTGATTAGACAAAACAGATCGAACATTCAGAACAAATAAATAAAATAAAGCTCTTGTTTTTCTGTATTCAAGGATGCCTCTGGTCTTCATCTGGCCTTGCTTTGTCCCCAAACCAACTATGTGGCACTTTAAATGCAAATTCGCTCCCTTTTTTTTTTTGAGGAAGAACACCGACAAGAGATAATCCCTCACTGAGTTTCATTGGGGAGAACGCCTGCAAAATAACATTCTTCGGGGAAACATCAAGACGCACACAGATTGCTTAAGCAACTCGCCACCTGCTAGTTTTGTGAAAAAGCATCTTGCGGAATTCAATGTAAGTATTGGTTTCCTGGTGGGATTGGTAA
Organism: Bovichtus diacanthus; assembly: GCA_943590825.1. NCBI lineage: Eukaryota > Metazoa > Chordata > Actinopteri > Perciformes > Bovichtidae > Bovichtus > Bovichtus diacanthus. The sequence continues at coordinate 8,388,722 of CALSBV010009973.1, forward strand.
TAGAGTTGTAAAAATGACTGAAGAATGTCTGTGAAAGAAGTCTTCCATAATCCATTAGAATACATGCATATGGGATCAAAGAGGCATAAACACGAAAAATCCTCTCAGTCACAATAACAAAGAAACACATTTATATCCTTGAAAGAGAGGGAAACGCAGATACAGTATAAATGCATGGCTCTTACCTCATACTCCTGGGAAAAGCGGAGGCCGTCATTGGCCTTCAGTCGCTCTATGTGGTCAGCCAGGTCAATGACAGGAATGGGTGGGTGCTCCCTCATTCCTGGGAGAGGAAGAGGAGGAAGAGGAAGAGGGGAAAAGACAAAGAAAAGAGTGAGATCTAGCTGTTCCTGCATTGAACATGCGCATGGACTTACACAAACACTGGTTGGACCACAGGGTGAGTGAGGCTGCCAGTGGGACCATGAGGTGGCTGTGTAACAGTGAGGAGAGTGCACTTTGTTCAACAATGCATGAAGAGAGGGAGAGAAGAGAGGAGAGAGAGCTCACAAGTGGAAACAGGCTGGTGACATTTGGTGACATTTGGTGATGTCGTCATGCTAAGTGAGGAGGACAGAGGTGGGGCTGGCACGACGATGCACATGAGTGACTGGGTGAGCATGCTCCTGGAGGGAAGCAGGAGGCAGACATCGCTCTGACTCCACAACACTCAATTGGTGGCAGAGGTGGGATCAGAGCAAGAACCCACAAGTCTCTACAAATCAGTCACACTGTCACTTTGCAGAGAAGAAAAAAACTCACTGGTCACCAGCCAAAACTCATTTCTTTGAAAATCTCTTTCCCTACAATAGACTATCTTTCAGTCCAGCCTGGAGCGCTTGGGGCTGGATTAATTTCAACCAACCTCCCTGTCACTCTCTAGATTTCTCATCGCCGGGTTATTGGATGATTTATTGCTAATCTACCGACACAAATTCCCCCTGTGACTCTGAACTTGGCGAGGCTCTGTGCTTAAACGGATTGCTGGGAACTTGCCTTATGTGTTAAAAGTTAACTGTATGCGACGCATGAAGAGGCTCTAAAGTTATACACGGAACATCATTAACCTTAACATATAGCCTTTAAATCAAACAATTATGACACTTTAAAAAAAAAAACATACATATTTGCACTAGTGCCTTTGGCTGAGCTCATCTGTAAGGTCATGGGTCATGCTTTCAGATGAGCGACTGCTGCATGCTCATTATTGCTGTAATGCTAATGGCTGGTAACTATGGCCACTGCACAAGATGAGACCTGACCAATTACACTAATTTAATACCATCGCACCGAGGGACCTATGAGCGCATTAACATCAGTGTGTATGTGTTTGTGCGTGTTCACCCAGGTCTTTTTTTTTTTTTTTTTTTACAGCCCTGTGTTGTTGGTTAAATGGTGAGTGAAGCCATAGATTACGGGGCTAATGCACAGCAAGAGTAACTGTCCACACTGCTCAACTATCCATGAAACCATCTAGTCCTCTGCTTCCGCACCAAAAAGGTGTTGTGGGAGGTTCACAGCTTAAGAGAGGACATCGCTGCATCCTTGGAGCGCCAGAGGCTACAAGCTTGTGGGCTTGTGATGTCTGTCAGGGTGCAACGGGGGAATGGGATCAGGAGCAAGTGAGAGAGGAGGAGAGACTGCATGTGTGGGAAATACACAGTAGGTGAGAGAGCAGACTAACTTGGAGTGTTGGGGCAGCGATGAGAGCTGGGACCTGTGGAGAGAGGAGAGTGAAGGAGGGAGGAAGAAGAACACTCAATCAATGGGGATGGCTCAGGATCTGACCAGGGCCAAACAGGATCTGCAAATAACCTTTCAAGCTAGTTGGAGTAGGCAGCGGGTGGTGTTTGGTCTCTCAGGATAATTCAAGTAGTGTAGTAGAGTAGTTTTCATTCTATCGTTTCTGTATGTTGCACTTACATTGGTTTGGCTTATTTGAAGCTATTGTACTGCACTTAAAATTAGTTCACTTATTGTAAGTCGCTTTGGACAAAAGCGTCAGCTAAATGAAATGTAATGTAATGTAGTCCAGGATGTTAAACAGAAGTGCATACAAAGCCCGATTTAAAACCCTGTGACAGCTCAGCGTGAACTGCACTACAGAGAACAGGACACTTTCAGTTTATGGGTGCATTTTCATTGTTTTGGTTACCATTTTGATGGAAATCGGTTATGACAACATTATAATCATCGAGGTAATTACAGAGATCTGGGAACATGAAATGAGAGTAGTCATAAGACAGGTTGTAAGCAAGTTTTGCCAGATGATCTAAACCACTTTATTTAGAGGTCAAATATAATTGATCGCACCCAAAATGCTGGTAATATCACCTCATTGCACATTAAAATACTCCTTTGTGACTACTTACTGTAAATTGCACTATTTCATAAATGGCAGTACATGTTTTATCTAAAGTGTCAAACACAAGTGTTCTCAGTTAGGTATTTGCAAATACTATCTGTACAAGGTCTTCTAAGGATAAACCAGGTCAGCTACTCATAGAACTGCATGTCTGCTGCTGAAGTGCAAAAAAAATGGCGCCGTAGTCTGTTTAACAAACCAACAAGCTGGACATGAGCTGCAATTGGCTAGACCACTTAACAACAATCAGAATCAGAGCAGGAATGTTCGCCTTCTGTGGCTGAATCAAAGAGAGAAAGAGCTCGAGGACAGAGGAATGGACTGTTCAGTATTCGCTCAGCTCAACCTTGGAATCCTAAACGTCATCACGAGCTACGCGCAGCCTTGGTGATATTTGATAATCACCATTTATGAAGCAAAACAGCGAGGTGGAAAGGGAGAGAAAGAAGGAGAGAAATGTTGACGTACAAAGAGAGAGGGGGGGACAGAGAGTGAGAGAAAGAGAAAGAGATTACCCTACAGGGAAAGTGGAAGACAAAAGAGGAAAGAGGTGGAGTGGGAGGACGGAAGAACAGGGCTCTTTTAGAGCGGCAGCACTGCTTAATTCCTCTGCAGGGGTTCAAAGGGGCTCTGTGTGTGTATCTGTGTGTACGGCGAATGGGATCTTTAATAACCCGTGAGAAGGGATACACACATACCCACATACACAGAAACGCGCACAAACGCGCGTGCAACAAGGTTGACATTTTCTCTCAGCTCCATTGTTCCCTCCGCCTGGCTCACCTTGACATCAGAGGCAGCAGGACTCATTACCAGCTAGGGGGAATGAAAGGAGCTCATGGAGGGAGGAGGAGCGAGGACCAGGGGAGGAAGGAGGAGATCAGGAAGAAAAAGGAAGAAGGCTGATGCTGAGGCGGGTGCCTTGACACAACCGCCCTCCCCCCCACTTCACCACTGTGCGTGGATGGAATGTGAATTCACTCGGCCTGACTCCATTACCGTCCAGCGCTGCATTTGATGGTGAGCAAGATCTGTTTATTTTCTCATATTGACAATTTTTTCTGTTTTTGACAACTGGTCAGATTTACAGTCTCAGGATAAATAACAAAAATAAGCAGGACACATGAATTTCATACGGCAACACCTGCTACAAAGCACTAATAAACAAAAGATCCATCAAAAGAACAGGAAGGCAGGCTCTCATTGCAGAGGTAGATTGCTTTTTGGAAAAGCTGTATAGAGTTTTGTTGAAAAAAGAAAAGTCATTCCAAAATGCAATATCTACCTTTTTGAGGGGAAAAAAAAAAGCTTGAAAATACATTATTAAGAAACCCTATTAAAGGTATGAATCACCTTTAGATATTTTCTTTCAGCGTAGAAGATAGGATCATCTGATACATTTCAGGGAGGATTTTCATTTTGGAAAGAAGCCCTTTCAAATCCTCAGTCACAAAGGCAGAATACACTTTTTACTATTTTTTATAGAAACATTAACTGAACCTACACACCTGATTAAAATGCACACACATGGTACTGTATAGACATTAACACAATATGCAACAAACTTGCCCAATACAACAAACTTTCCTTACGTTTACCAATAAGAGCAAGTGGAGGTTAATTATGTGTTAATATCATATCGGAGCATATCATGAATTTGAGATTCCGCCTTGTAAATAGCAGTCATGTCAACGGTCCAAGTCATAAATATGATGGATATGGTGTTATATTGTCATTGCACAGTATTTTAATCCTCACACAACCAACTCTGTTATCATACAACCATCGAATTGTGAACATAGGATTCTTTCCATCTCTACCACCCATCCCATATGACATGAACGCAGAAGTTCATTTCAGGGCAGTTGTTGAGGGAAAGCAGTGTAAAGTTGAACCATATGTGGCTACATGGATGATTGTTAGACCGTCGTTTATTACCTGGGGTCTGGTAGTTGAGTCTTCTCATCTCCACGGGGTCAGAGGAGTTGGCCAGAAGGGAGTCTTTCACCCCTCCTGAGTGCTCATCTTTGGGTAGGGGTGACGCCCGCTTCCTGAGGTGGCAGGAACAGAGAGTAACGTGTTAAACACATCATACCGACACCACCTACATGCATCAATTCCTCAAGCTAACTGCAAGTGGAAATGGCAGGATGATTAAGAATGACGTCAATGTTTCCCTTAGAAAAAAAGGACTGTAGGAAACACGCACACTTTCACTGTGTTGCACACTTGATGAGGTTAATGGTATAGTTAATGGTTCTCGAAACTAGTTCTGAAGACCAGCAATTCAAGAGACACTAGGTACCAGGGCATCAACCCCATTAGTTTTCCAACTGGAGTTTAATGTGTTTGAAGAAATGCATCATTTTTCAGGAGTGGCCTAGGTTGGGTTTGTTTGCTGCTGGATAGGTGACAGCTGCTATGTGGGTATGTGTCCATAAATGTGTGTGTTTGAGTGTAGAAAATATTTAAATGTGTGATTTCTGCTGCTGTGTGTGTGTGCGCTAACAACACATTGTGTTTACTGGCTTTCCAGATTGAGAGGAAAACAGGCGGATGCTGTAATTATCTCATCAGCTGGGTGGCACAACACTGGGTAATTAGACCAGTTCTGCAGCACCTGCGCTGCCAGGCCCGGCCTAGCTGAGACTAGCATAGCACAGAACAGCACAGCTCGGACTGGCTCAGCTCAGTCGACCGTGGCGTTGTCCATCAGGCGGAGAGAGGAACAGAACACACAGCCTGCCTGTATTCTAATGTTCAGACAGCCAGCATCTGTTGACATACACACACAAACAGGCACACAGATGTATGATTTCCCACCTCTGTCACTTTCACAACTACACACACTCGCACAGATACAGCTGCAGACTCACAAGCCTTCTGACTGCAAAAGGAAATGGGCGGAAGGAAGCATCAGGGCGCCCTGTGGAAATTTCACATCTCATTGCACTCCATTTGCAAGTGGCAAGCGTGGGTTTTAGGCAGGAGCAGGGCCTTCTGTTAAAGCCAGGCGTGGTGAGAATACATAAAACTGGTGGTGCACACACAGTCTTAACCCAGTCCACCTCAGCCGCTGGGGCTTGGGCCTCAACGCCACCTGTTATCTTATGCTGCAGGGGCTTAAACTAATGCTAGCAGCGTGACGGGGCCGTATCCGGTTTTCCCAGAGATCACTGCTGGAGCTGGGCTGGGCTGGGGGAGGGGGTGGAAAAGTTGGGCATCTGCGATCTGTTCTCCACACCCCTCATCTCTCCCTCTGACCCAATCAAATGGCAATCTACATCACACTTTAGTGCTGGGCTAAAGTAAACATGGCAGCAATGTGAATAGCGTTATTCATCTCAGGCTGAAAGTGAGGGTTAAGACGTGTGAGAATGTAAGTAAACACACTCATACACACACCCAAAGTGTGAGTGCATGAGTGTGTGTGCAGTACAGGGTGTGCTTAATGAGGGTAGAACAGGGCCCTTTGTTGAGACTCCTGCCACGAGGAAGCAGGGAGAGGGGGAGGGAGGCTAAAAGTGGAGGAATGGGTCTCGGTGGAAAATGTCAGCTTAAATGATGGGAACATTTCTTTTTCAGCAGTTTCCCCGTCTGGCATTTAGTTCACAATGGCCATTCAGCAGCAGGTGATGCCTTGGCATATTCAGATGGGGCCAATCCTGAAGGGGCGCGCTGTCACTGGCTGGATAATGAAACACAGCACGGAGACAAACCATGGCAGACAGCAAGATCTGAGGAAGAACACTGGCACTCGATGTGGAACATGCACTTGTACACGGACGTGACCTGGGGGTTCCTTTGACCCCAGTTATCGAGTGCTGCAGAGTCAGCTGCTTCTCATGTCTTATAAAATGGAACAAATCAGATTAAAGGTGTTTCCTTTTATTTCTATTTGAGTGGATTTTTTTGTGTAATGCCGGAGCTGAGAGGGAGCTGACCCTGCAAGAGATGATGAATACCACCAATTACACAACACAAATGAAAGGGACTTGGGTGGTGGGAGATGAAGTTGTGACTGATGTAACACTGACAGTACCCACCTTTCCTGTTTGCTGCTTTCACAGAGGGCAAAAAGAGGGGGGGGGGGCATTAATATGTAATCGTTATCCATATGAACCCCTAACTTCTTTACTCAAAGTGTTCTAACTCTGTACTATTTTCATAAATCCAGTTCTTCCAAAAATATAAACCACATCTTGAAAGCACAGCGCAAAAAGTTATCTTAACACGCGCTTAAGACTTTGTAGAATAACCTCATCATTGTTCACTGCTTTCGTCTTGGCAAATATGCAGGGAGCAATAACAACCCAAACTAGAGTGTGATTATTCCTGCACATTAACTGCCAGTCCACAGTGAAAAGGGCACACAGCCACCTCCCCACAGTCCCTCCTGTCGATCTGTCTCTACATGGAGAAAGAGCTTCCAGACAGAGGGTGTGCTACTTAGCAGTGTGCTGTCTCGAGGCCTATTATTAACCAGTCCCTTTGTAAGTCTGGCAGAGTTGGTAGCCATGTAGCTGTCTGCTAGGCTGTGGATGGCAGGTTGGAGAACAGGCATGATGTGAAATGGAGAATTTGTAATGAAGCTATCGGTAGGGAAGATAGGGAGTTGGGACTTGATCAGTCAATCAATAAACTCCTTTCTAGATGGTCATTTTTATAGTGTCCAAACCACATTATTGTTATTATTGTCTCTGTAAACACACAAATACTTGTTTAATATTAACAAGCCTAAAGACAGGCTAAGGGCTGCAACTAATGACTATTCTATAGAGCTGCAACAATTAGTTGATTAACCGTTTAGACAGTTAAGAGAAATGTCACAAATGTTTTATTTCCACGTTCTCAATGGTGAAAGTTTGCTGCTTTTCTTGGTCTTTCATTAGAGCAAAATGAGTGTTTCTTGCTTTTTGAAGACATTTGATTAAATCACCTTGAGCTCTAGGATATTGTGACGGCCATTTCTCACAGTTTTGTAATGTTTTGTATAACAAAACATTATTTGGGAAAATAATTGGCAGAATAACGACATTAACGAAACTAAAATAATTATAGGTTGCAGCCCTAATATTTATTTTATTGACTAATCTAATTATGTGTATGAATAACTGATAAATCATTATGTATATAAAATAATGAGATAATGAAAAATGGCCATCACTGTTTCCAAGAGCCCAATGCTGACCCACAGCCTATAACCCAAAGATATTCAATTTACAAAGATATAAAAAATATAAAATCCCCACAGTTTGGTAGTAGAAGCCAGCCAGGGGGCTGTATGTTTTTACTTAATAAATAAAAATAACCAACTAATCGTTTCAGCACTAGTTGTATAACTATCCACCTATCTGCACCCCCGGAGCAGCTTGTTGGCCTACGTGTATCCACGGTGTGCTGCACAGCGGCAGCTTTTAAGAGATATTGACTGAGCTTTTATTTAAGCCCTCTGTTCCAGTCTTCTGTTTCTTATTTGAAATGACCAATGGTGTTGGCAAAAAAACACATTTCTCACTCATAACTAAGGGTTTTTGACAGCCAAGCTGTGCATTTCATTAGGAAGACAATGTCAGCTGCCATCGCAACTGACACTCTACATAGTACCGTCATAAAACGACTAACTTGGCCAAAATCTTTTAGGGAGAAATGAGGATTTTCGGAAAGACAAATCAATCGGCCTTTGGTTCCTTTCTCGTCACACTGTATGTTATGGTAAGGAAATTGAATGTTACAGTTTGGTGTGTGAGCAGCCTGGTGCAAGTGGCTGAAGGGAGCATGTCTCATTACCATTCCTGATGCAACCAAAGGAAACCTATAATCACAAGTGTTAATGCAGTTCAACCACACACAAACACAGAGCAGAATGACTGAGAGCAGCCTCTTACTTCTTAAAGAGCAGGATGGCGATGACGATGATGATGATGAGGACCACAGCCAGCACTGGGCCCATAACCCACAGCATTTCGGGTTGCTCCATCCCCTGAGCCAGACTTTTTGAGACCTGGATTAGGTCTGAGTAGGGACTGGCTGAAAATGTCATCTGTCAGGGAAAATGAAAGAGGGAAAGTGTAGGTGCATGAGAACCAAGTCACTTCAGAGCTAGCAAGGTTTTCACTTCTTATCTAAATGTAAGGGTTTTTAATTGTAGATTAACCACTGTTAGTCTGGATAATGTAAGAAGTATGTCTACATTTTTTGTTGTTTTTTTATAAAGTATACTGGCTAGGCGAAGAACTGCAGACACTTATTACTACATTAAAACCTCCAACACAGAGACTCAAAGAAATATATATATTTTTTGATGACGTTACGATGACAAAAGGAACAACATTAAAAACAATTAATAGAATGTTAGCTACGTCTACCTTGACAAGGAAAAAAAATCAAAATATCTGACTGCAGATTTCGTGCTTCTGGCCCCCTGAGAACCAAGTTATTTCATGCTAATAATAGGCCATGGTTGGAGGATGCAGCGGAACAAGCCATAAAGCGATCTAACTCAAAAGAAACTCTCTCAAAAACAATAAGCACCTCGGCTAATGAAGTTACGTTTCTATTTAAACATTGCATGTTAATGATGATGACAGAGCAAGAGTGAGACAGGAGAGTGAGCGAGGTAGAGACAGAGAGCCAGGGATGAGTGTCCATGTCCCTTGGCCGCTGAGATAAATGGGGGCACAGGAGAGGACTCATCTCTTCTTCATTAGTGTTCACACCGTGACGGAAGAGGAGGAGGAGGTGAGGGTGCGTTTCCACCTTGGTCGTAAATGAGACATCTCCATGCTACTTCGTTTTTAAATGACGGAGGGGAGGATGTAAGGGAGGAATAGAGGTGTGTGTCAGAGTGCGAGTGTCAGTCTGAGGAGTGGGTGCACGAGGCGACGCGGTGTGGTGTTTAAAAAAGTGTCTGAAAGAGAAGGGAGTCCAACTGCAAGAGAGCAAGGTGACAGATGAGAAAGAGAAAGAGAGAGGTGCAAGGCATCTGTCATTAGAGCTCAGCATGCCTCCTATTGAACGATGATGGGAGACGCAGGTCTTGGAGGGGGGTGTACGGAGGGGCATGGGTGACAGATCGCAGCCCTCGAAGGGAATTGGGCTCCCAGCATGCAGCGGGAGTGGCGGGGCGGCAGGCAGCAGTAATCCGGATCATTAGCCGCACAGCAGCCTGCTCTTCGGCACACAGGCAGATATTAATTGGAAAGATAAGCTGAGATGAGCTCAAAGAGTTCTGCATTCTGTCATATAGTCCTGATATCTCTCATACTCTTGGGCAACTGCCGGAAAAAAGTACAGCATGGGTGTGTGAGTGTTACAGCATGTCTTAGTCGTGTATGTGCAAACCAGCATGCTCTGACATTAGGCACACGATAATTCACGTAGGAAAGTAAAAAAAGATTCACTTTTTTATTTTTGTCTTTGTCTTCCCACACACAGATACAGTACACAGACCAAGCACATGAGACCGGTTCTCTCCCGTTCTGTGTGCCTTTGGGAGGAACTTATCATCTAAGAACAAAGAGAAACACCACAGCAGTGGCACGCAGCTGACGTGACGACACAACAAGGCTTCCTGTTCCTTCGGCAGGGCCCAAAAAAAGCTGTAGGATGTGGCCCTGCAGGGATTCCTGGGAAAAAAACTTTTCGTTTTTTTTTCGTGGTCTAACAAATGACTGCAGCTGTGCTTTCAGAGAAGGAAAAGGGATGAAGAGAGGAGAGGAGAGGGACGAACAAAAAGAGAGGGCTTTTTGTCTGTTGGTCACGGCAAAGTACTGAGATCATCCATTTGAACGGCCCTAATATCTGATAAAAGCTCAGTCACGCAGCTCCTAATGCGTCGCAGAGTGGTATCACAATGAAGCGATGGTGCAGTGAAGGAATGTGTGAGCCTGAGAGTGGGTGAGTCAGAGACAGTGAGAGACATAAGAGTATATGTATATGCGTATCTCTTATCACTCTGATTCAGTGTGTTTGTATGTGTACAGTGTGGACATGGGTGGGTTTGTGTATGTGAGAAGAAGGGTCAGGTTAATATAACACCAATGTACAGTATATAACATTAACGGTAGCAGGCTTTGCATATTTAACCTCCACTGACCGATACTTTGGTCGTTTGAAATGATTCAACTGTAGCTAATTAACCTTGATTACTTAAGAAATTTGCATTACAGCCAAAGCAACATTTTTTGCCTTTTGTCTGTTCAGGCTGGCATCTGTACTGAAGATAGGTAGAGACAGAAAGGCTCGTCTCGCATGTTGCTCAGATCTGAACTGTAATCAAGCTGCCACTCAAGACTGAAGTGGCTTCTCAGTCAACAAACAGTGATTACAGATCTCAATTGGTCTTTTTAGTAATGTGTTACTTAAATTGCTTTAAAATGCTGAGAGCCAAACCTAAATGGTTTCATAAAGGAATCAAATTCAGAAAATGGAGAAGATAGTGGATTCAGATTTGACGAAAATCCTAATAAACCCCACGGCAAGAAACACATGTATATGACTGTGACTCAACACTTCGAATGAGTATTATTACTATACTGTAGAGACTGTATATACAACTGTAAGCACTACGAGTGAATGAATGTATCAACTAATGTATAAATGTGTGCATCCGTCAGTGAGAGAAAGAGAAAGTGTTTTGTTGTGTGCAAAGACGTAAGTGTAAGAGCTTGTGTGTCAGCATACATATGTTTTTCTGAGCCTTTTCTCAAGAACCTTTTGAGCCTCCACAAGTGCGTGTGTTTGTCTCGGTAGGAGCCGCTGAGCGTGTGCGTGTGTAATTGTAAGTGTTTGTCTGAGACAGCGTAAGACAACAAGAGAGAGTGGGTGATGAGAGATGGCAGAGAGTGAGGAGACAGAGAAAGAGAGACTGAGGCAGAGGTGTTATGGTAGTAGCAGTAAATCGAGTCTGCTATCTGGCCCGTGGGCTACACAGCTTCGCCAGTTAGCCGCTGCTCCGCCATCCCCTGAGCGCAGAATCTGCTAAGCACAGGCACATTTGTTTCAACTCGCGGTTGACTCCGTGTCTCCATGTCTTTCCAAAAGTGGCTTAAATGAGCAGCAGGGGTGAACGCCAGCAAACAAACATGCAAAGACGGCCATTATGTATCTGCCGCGCTCTCTGCCTCCCCACGGAGGCTGAGGAGCCCACACTCTCCTAGTTGTTGCATTACACAGGGAAAGACGGCGAGACAGAGGAGAGAAAGGAATGGAGGTACAAAAAGTGAGAGGGAAACATGATGGCGTGTGTGAGTATAGACCCCTGGGGGTCTAGCCTACCCTGTACGATGACCCTTCTCCTTTGTACTGTAGTTCTCCCTTCATCCTTTTTCCCCTCCACTCCATTTTTCCCTCAAATTTCACTCAGAACCAGAAATTGCACCTTTTTCCCTCTCTAACTGTCTGAATACCAAGCATCCAGATATCTAGAGGGATCGCTAGAGGGAGACCCCTCTAGCAGCGGAAGTGACCTAGCATAGTTGAACAGAGAATCCCATCACATGCCTGTATTCCTCCTACCCCTGGTGAAAAGTTGGGCTTCAATATGCCTATGCTCTCTGCTAGAAAAAACCCCCCATCTTGTTTTCACAATTCTTTCTTGATATTGTTTGTCAAAGCCGTTTACATTTCGAAAGTAGACTGTCTTCCATGTTAAGGGTGTTTTGAGCCCAGAGCACCAACAGAATTAGTGCTACAAAGCCAATTCTTGTTGGGAGTGAGTGGAATATAAATGCCTGGATAACATTGCAAACAGAAAACTGTGGTAAACACTCTGTTTTGGTTTCTATCTATGCCATAAGCACACCTCTTCCTTATCGCAAAGAAAAGCAGACATTAGCCCAATCTCCTCCTCTTCCCCCAGTTCATTTTCTCTCATTCGAGCTTCACAGGCTGGACAAGCCAGAAATGCTGCTTTCCTCCTTTCCTCTCTCCAACACCACCCCTCCTCTCATTCTCACATCACACAATATTGCATGCTACCTCCCTCCCTCACTCTCTTCTTGCATTAAATGATACTGTTTATACACACCCAGCATCTATCATCCCATTTCACACTTCCCCCGGCTTGTTTATCTGCCTTGGGTGCTGGGGAGACATGAAGGCACACTCTCTTCTTCCTTCTCTCTCTCATCCCCCTTTGCCTGCCTCCCTTCTCTTCTTCCCTCTAACCAGTGCTGGCTGCTCGTGACCATTGATATACGAGGGCTTATTAAGCCCTGGCGGTCCTGTTTCATCTATGCTGAGGGAGTTTGGGTGGTGGTGAGGAAGTGTAGTAAAGACACAAGTCATTTACTCCAGTACTTGTTGTCTTATTCTCCTGGGACTGGTGAAGATCCTGCTCGAGGCAGCTTCTGCCAACTGCTCGATCTCGCTGCACGCTTTACCTTCTGTACCCGTTTTTGTTTGGTAATAAACGTTTGCAAGTGCCGCGTTGGGGGTGACAAAAACAAACACTGCTGTGGTATCAGAGTTTCCCAAAGAGTGCGGTTTGGGGATTTGCGCGGCGATCAATGACAGCCTGCCTGTAGTCACTACATCAGAATTCAGTATGTTTTCATGCACACAAGAAACCAGGTTACTGGATGAAATGAGAAAATCAAGGATTTCACATGCACTGCAGTAATCTTGTTACTGTTAATCCTGTATTTACTATATGCAGCAGGTCAGTTATTGGATTTTTTTCCTATGCCCTACTATATTTTTGAACCAAGGATGGCATAGTGTAAGTGAAATCTGTAACACAATATAATGCTGAAGCCTGAGGAGAGGGTTTTTTTACTTAAAAGAAACTGCCAGTTTTTCTTTTCTATGTGCACATATGGATGTCAATTTATTCAGACTTCCTATTACAGTCTCAGTGTTGAGTCTGACTTTGGATATAATTCATTTGGGTACAACTGCACTGCAACACTCTTTTCCTTAATTCCTGACAGAGAGACACCTTCTCTGACTCAAGTCTTTGTCATGCACATGTGCACATGTAAAAACCCTGCCACAAAGCCGTTGGAATTCATACATGGTCAATAAAAACTTTCTCCAGCAGTGTAGCCCTGCTAACCGACTTTCTGTAAACCTTTACCCCAGTTCATGAAATCAGGTGTTTGATTTGCATGAAGCTTAAGAAATAAGATTACTGCAGAAAGGCGTCGATAAACAGGTTACACGAGTGAAGGTAAACACACTGATTGACTCACACTTTGAGTGAAGCCTGATTAATCCAAGCGATTTAGTTTAAGGGGAGGGTGCAACACAGTTTAAGGAGGGGGAGTACACAGAAAAAGACAAATCTTGTGCGCCACTGATCCAACCTGGTGTGTCTGGCAGGTGCAGTGAGAGTGTTGTGCAGCTATGGAGTTTAAGCGTCTCCTTTGAAGTCGAGTGTATCATGGCTGCCCCCTATAGCCTGCTTCACACCTCCCTCCTCTTCTCAGAGCGAAGGAGTGGGGGATTATTGGGGGGTTGGGGGCTTTGGGGACATTTAAAGCAGCATTTCAAGGGAATCAGGCCTGCTTTACAGACTCCCTAGGCCATGTGACCAGGCCCTCGTCTCCCTCTTAACTCCAGCCACACTAATCAATCTCCTCTGCTCTCTTCACGGCCGAGAAAGATGGGAAGAGGGAGAGAGACACAGACAAGCAGAGAGTGTGCGGAAGAAAAAGAGCTGAGAGAGGAGAGAGACGAGAGAAGAAAAAGAAATAGGTGAAAAGTCTAGGATTTGGTTTCGGACATGGAGCGCTCGCTCTCTCTCCCTCTGTGGTTACCGAGGGCCCAGCTACTGAATATGCATGTCCCGGGTAGTGGATGAGCCCAGAGCAATCGCAGACTCTCCTTCTTCCTGCAGTAAAGTTTACTCCAGAACATCCCATGGAGAGCTGGGCCTCCGAGTTAGTGCTGTTTGACGAGTGCATTGGGCTCCCACTTAAAAAGCCAAGAGTCTTGTATAAGCATTGTAAAGAGATCGGCCCCTGGCCCTACTGGCTGTTGAAATGGCAAAGCTGGATCTCTGATGTCATTGCCGACTGATAAGAGTGTTATCGGGACAAGCTGCAATGACTTTTCGAGGCGTAGTAAAGGGTAAGTGGTCATAAAACAAAAACAATTTGGATTGCCGCCGTCATTTTGGCACTTGGGAGGGCAGCGTGGTTAGAGTCTGAGGATAAGTTATAAACTTAAGTTGTTTGTCCGACAAAAAGAAAAGGTGACACACATACAAATATACAGAACAGGCTCAGGTAAACTCAGTCTTAATCTATCACATCGAGGAGCGGCCTTTACTGCTACTCTGAGTAATGCTGTTAAAATGATTGTCTGTCCTTAATCAGTAAACAGAGATTTTAATTAATGTGTGCGTGTGCGTCTCTTACATAATTTGCTGTGCTGTCTGTCCCTTCGTATCGGAGCACAGCCAGGACAAAGCAGAGGTACTCCTGCGGGCTGGTCAGGGGCTTGTTGTAGAAGCCGTTGTACCTCTTCTCATCACCCACGATGAAGGTGGTCGGCAGTGAGGCCAATTTAGCAGCAATGTAAGGCTTGGAGGAATCCAGGTGACGCCGGCGCCTCAGGACAGGGCCTTCACTTGACTTGAGCAGCTGCAGGAAACATAGAGCGCAAAGGTGAAGATCGTATTTGGAAACAAAGAGTCAAAGTGAGTAGGACCATGAACTCTGATCTCCTTTTGTAGAATTCTTTTTAATAATAAATGTGTCACTAAAGTAAAGTAAATTAAAATGACTTCATTTACTGCATCATACTGTAACATGGAGGTCAACTATCAATGGGAATTTGGGCCCAAAAAGTATTTGTGGATTGTGTGTGAAAGTGTGTGTGTGGAAAAACAAATCCTAACTAATTTATGTGCATCTATAAACTCAACCATCAATTCCTCTCAATATCAAAAAAAAAGAAAAAACCTTTTGCATTCAGGTCTGCTTCTCACTATGCCTCCCAATAAGAAGATAATGAATCCACACAGCTAAAATGCCCTTTGCTCGGAGATATAACTTAGCAAACAATGCAGCCAAGTTATGAAGTGAGCAATTAGCATGACTGCCAGCCTGCTTAATAAATGAGCAGGGGTATACAGGACTGCGGCATTGTTTTTTCAGCAGCATTTTGTTTTCTGTCAGTGATGTCTCATGTGCTGCTCCAGATGTAGCTTTATTAAATCATTATGTCGGAGGGAGGAGACAATGGCCTGCTCAATGTTTAATGACTCAGGGAGTCTCTTGGTCTCTTCTGCTATTTCTTCAGGGAGCTTGAACAATAGCGATCCAAACCAACGAGCCACACAGTTTACTTAAAAATGATGCTATTAATATTTAGGCATGTCCTTTAGCTTTCATTCTCCTATGGACAAGGAAGACCTTAATTCAATAGAATAATAAAGCAGACATAAATCTTTATCCTCATTTGAATACCTTATATAAAATGTTGTTTGCAGTTGCTAAACCCTGCATATAAAGACTATAAAGAAACATATGGAGGTAGAGCAGTTATTTGTAATTACTGTTTAGAAAAGTGCTACTTGCTTAACATTTACATCAACTTACAGGAGTCATGAAGATTGTTTCTCATGTGTGTCTCTCTGTGAACTTGGATTGAGCAGATGGGTACTGTTTGCAGACCTGGCGTCCAATCAGGACATTCCCCACCCGTCCGAGTGAGTCATTGTCTCAAATCTCTCTGCCTTGCCGCCCCCCTCCCTGAGCCCAGTAGGGTAGAGCTAATTAGCTACAACCAGTGACTTTCTACCCAGTTGGAACGGGAGATGCTATTGGTGACCCCTGACCTGGCACATTAGCCAATCAGCCACCGGCTGGCACTCACCTCGTCCAGGTCCATCTCGTCTGGATTCTTCCACCGCCGCGTTGACTGGGACACCGGCACCACCACGATGTAGTACCACCTGCCAAGAATAATAAAGCCTGTGTGAAGACAGACTGGCTGAAGCACATACACGCTGAGTATCAAAGTGGGCCAAGCACATTAATAACACAGTCCAAACATTTAGTAAGACATACTGTACTTTCACTGTGTGGCTTGCTGGGCTGAATTCAAAACTTGATTGGTACACAAGTGGGTCTAACCAAGGTCGAACACCAGCAGATTGTCACTGCATTCTCCAATTAATGGCTAATCACTAAGAACATCTGCCATGTAGAGTGGAACAAACACTATGCCAGTGAGAGGAGCCTTTAGCTAATAGAGATCCCCATAGGATCCCTTAGGTTAATAGGAACAGCTATGTGACTACTCGTGTGTGTGTTATTTTACTGCTAGCATTATAAAGACCAAAAATAGAAGGAGAAGAAAGACATCAGAAAGACATTAAGGGTCAAACTAAGGAGTTAGTTAATGAATAAAGGAATGTGCTTGTGAGTACACAATGTACAGACATTTGTGTCTGCGTTTATTTATGTGCTGGCTCTCTCTTGCTGTCTCTTTCAGATTCTCCCGTAGTCTTCTTCTCAGCTCAAAGTTTTTCCCCCACTGCGGCATTCAACCACTTGTAAAATCAGTTGCTGCTGACAGTGAAAGCAGCTGCTTCTCTCCCCTTCTCTCCAGGCCTCGACTCTGTGATTCAACAGTCAGTCAAGTCTGGGAGTAGGAAAAGACATGTATAACAAGACCTCTCAACCCCCCTCTCTCATCTACACACACAGACCTCCACTCTTCCATTCCCAATCACGTGTGCTCTTTGCCTGTCCATCTGAGCTGGAGCTCGGCCAGCTCCGACAGCCCTGTAATCTTGTTACCAATCAACCCCTGTGCACTCCCCTGCTCAAATGTGTCTGTAAGTGTGTGTTTGAAGTAAAGGCCTTACTAGTCGGGGTCAGGCACAATTGTGCTCTCAACAATTTGAGTCAAAAGATAATACAGCTCGACCTGATGTTAAAAGTCTCGATTATCATCAGCCGCTGTCATAAAGTTGGCTGCGATTAAAAGTTGATGTTTTAAGTTTCAAAACAGGTTGAGTATCGATTAAATAGTGTTCCACTTGTGCTGATGTTGCTATTAGCTAAAGATGTTGTTCAGAGTTGCAGTTGAATTAGCTCCAAAAAAATTATGTTTTTTGACAACATGGACTAATTGTCCATTTAGAAGCCCAGCACCACAAATGAGCCCAAAATGTACAAATTTCAAGTACAAATTTCGTAGTTAATTTTTTGTCCTGTCATTTATTTTTGAAAGGTGATTTATTTTGTGTGGCTTTTTTGGCTTTAATGGACAGAACAGCCGCAGAGAGAAAGGGAGAGAGACAGGGAATGAGATGCTGCAAAGGGCTGCGAGTCAGGTGAGCTACCGGGGCACCCTTGTCTTATATGTTGTTTGTTTTATGTTTATACAGTTGAACTTTCCTTAAAATTAAATTGTAAATGTACTTTTTTATCAACAGTCAATAATTATATGATTCAGTGATTTGACTGCTGGATGATTGCTGTTCAGCACATTTGCACAAATGTATATAAAAGTGCTGCCTAATTTCCTGAGATATAATACTTTCGAT
The DNA here is from genome assembly GCA_943590825.1 of Bovichtus diacanthus. NCBI lineage: Eukaryota > Metazoa > Chordata > Actinopteri > Perciformes > Bovichtidae > Bovichtus > Bovichtus diacanthus. Next base: position 8,406,595 of record CALSBV010009973.1, read on the forward strand.
AATAACTGGCCATAATACATAGGCCCTTCTTAATATTTTAACCAGGTAGCCTGAAAGGACACCTTTTCTCATCCCTGATGGAAATATAGCCACTGCAGCGGCCAAGAATCAAACACAAATGAAGCTACATTATCCCTTATGCTTATTAAAGAAAGTTGAGTCTACTAGCTAACAATCATGTATTGGTGGATTTATGCCGGAGTCACAACTGGCCTTTCTCTTCTGTTTGTGTCTCAGTACTGACCTCACACGTGTGTTGGTCTGGACTTTAGGCAGGTTAATGGTCATCTTGCCACCCTGAGCCTGATGTGTGTTGGGCTTAGTCTTGATCAGGTCAGGGGCAGTGCGGATGGACACCTGCTGCTGCAGACCCCCAGCAATGTTGCCCCTGCTTGTCAGCACAAAAGAGTAGTCTGTGTCTGGCTGCAGCTGCGCGATCAGCTTCCTCTTCAGGTTTCCCTGCACTTCCACGCTTTGCTGGTTGTACAAGATCTGTGAGTACAGAAGAGAAAACTTGTGAGTTATACACAAAATGTATATCCTCCAGACAAATGCAATACTGTCTCCTCTAACTCCCTCCGACACACACACACGCACACGTGGACAAAAGCAGTCTGGTCCTGAGGAAGGCGCCCATCTCATCTGACACCTCTATCATGTGCTTCAGTGTCACACTTGCCCATTTGTGCATATCCAATAGTTTTTTTACACTTCAAATTGTCTTTGCTCCATTACCATGGGGTGGGAATTGATATAATATAATTGTGACACATTATTACACCTCATAAATGAGCATGAATCTGGATTTTCAGATTTTTCAGTGCAAATGGGGAAAGCCACTGCCTCACACTATGAAAGTTTTAACAGCCGATGGTGTGGCGCTGCAATACAATTATGTTACAAATAAATGTTCAGTGCAGCAGTAAAAAAAGAAAAGAAAAAAGATCATGTTACCACTGTTTAATTGTGTTTTGGAGGTTAAAATGTTGAGATTTTACAATGATATAATATAAAGTATTATATTTTATGAAACCATTGAAAAGTGAGCATTAAGGTAAAGTCTATGTCTATGCAAATTGTGTTCACGGAGACATTTTTTCTATCTGTTCTTGTGAAAATGGGTGGGGATTTTTTTTTCAGGATTGCTGAAATCTTGCCACTCACCTTGAAAGGCATTTGGGATTTGTAGTTTGGTGGCAAATCCCAGGTGAGGAGTACCGATGTTTTCATGACAGCTTTGACACCAAAGTTTAGGGTCGGAAAATCTAGGGTGGGAAAATTCCTTGATTAATATCTCAAGTAAGACATCTTGTACGACCACAAAATGTAATCTCTGTGCATAGTACCATTTCACAGTACTGTACAGCAAGTCACCCCTTTAGAAAATAATGTGAACATATTCCACGATGATACCTTGTAACCAAACTTGCCACAGGGGTGTAAAAAGAACATCAACAATCTCATTCACGCTTGGATATAGATCACATAAAAATAGCCTTCATCTCCCTAAGCCTGTTCCATTTGTTACACCGTGTTCATAACGACACATACGCAACAGGCAGAGAGTTCTGTGATTACCAAGAAATGTATGTGGCAGTGGGAGTGGCAACATGTATCTTAAAATAGGCATAGCGCACAACTGGTTATAAATAAGAAATCTTACATTTTGAGATTGGAAAATGCATGAGGAGGTACATGCTGGGTACACTTCAGATTTGTGTCTAATGGGAGGGAGGATGAGGATGCATGGTAATGTGACTGTGGCGTGTAATGAGATTAGTACTCCATAAATCAATAAACACAGTGCTGTACTGTACTGAGTGGTAGACGAGAAAGACGCGACACTAATAAAGACAAAAACAGAACCAGTGTTCAAAATATAAGCATGTGATATGATGCTTATATACGCGTTCATGTATATGTTGTGGGGAAGGTTGTGTGTGTAGATGTACACGTGTGTGTTATGATTATGAGTGCGTGTATTCAACCCTGATTCTATGTTTTCAAATCAAACACCTCTGGCTTGTTTATGTACAAATGTCAGCCATGTGTCCTACCATTGGAGATGGTCCTGCTCTGAATGCTGGGGCTTAGCGGTCCACCGCCCTTATTGGTGAATGCCTGCACCCGGATGTCGTAGGTGGTGTCAGGATTAAGGCCCTGGATAGTCATGTGCGTGTCGGCCGTGCGGTTGGTGCTGTTCTGCTGACTGTTGATGTCCCTGTACACAACCATGTAGTATACGATCTTCCCGTTCCTGTCTGCTACCAGCGGGGGCTCCCAGGTTAACTGTGTGCTGGACTGGGTCAGTCCCGTGACTTGAAGGTTGAACGGGAAGCCCGAGGGCACGTCTTCAGTGGTGCTGATCTCCTTAACGTAGGCCTCGCCGATGCCTGCGCGGTTACGGGCGCTTAGGCGGAAGACATACGTGGCGCCTTTGTGCAGCCCAGTGACGGTGTAGTGGTCGTCAATCTTTCTCAGCTCGCGTGAGGTGTAGGTTTCCTCATCAGTGCGCTTGTACTGCAGCTGGTAGCCCATCAGCTCACCCACCATTTCCTTAGGCGGCTGCCACTGCATCAGCGCTGTGTTGCCCATGGTGGTGCTGATCATCATACTGGGCTTGCCTGGCACTGAAAAAAAGATTGAAGTACAAAGAAAAGAATGTGTCTTTTTGCTAGTAATTTCTCTAAATATGCAGGAAGCATTTCAAACAACCCTCTCATTAAATTTAAAATAGTTCAACACTTTGGGAAATATGCTTATTTGCTTTCTGGCGAAGAGTTAAATGAGAAAATGTAGTCCATTCTCATATCTGTCTGTTAAATATAAGACTAGAGCCATCAGACATTAACTAACACTATACTAGCACTAACACTGGAAACAGCTAGTCTGGCTCTATCAAAGGTAACAAAACCCAGCAGCCACCAACCTCTAACGCTCAATAGTTTACCTGATGTGAGGATGTGAAGATTACATGTCTCTCTCATAGATGTAGTGTTTCACTAAAACTAACATGACATTCCAGTCATGCAGACTTTTAATCACACTACAAGAGTACAGAGGTTATCTGTTTTAAGCCTTTAAGATAATACCACAGTATTCACTGTAAACAGATAGCACATATCCTATGTTTTACATGATAACCCTGATAAAACCAATTCTTACCTGCTCCAGTCGTGGTGATGACTTTAGCTTTGCTACGAGCTCCGTCTCCCTTGGTGGTGTACGCTGCTACAGTGACAGAGTAGGTGGTTTCAGAGTGCAGTCCAGCAATGATGGCCTCCTGCAAAATGGAAAAATCACAAGGTCAGAGTTTAAAATGAATCAGTGAGTCTGAGCGGGCCCGCCTCAATGGCAAAAAAAAAAAAAACCCTTTCACACAAGCTCCCATCCCCTCACAAAACACACAGCACCAAAAGAAAGCATTATGATCATAAACCCCCTTCTCCATCAACTTGTAGGTTCTTAATCAATCGGCCTATAACAGGAAACAAAACATTTGAAGCATTTAACAGAGAAAGGTTTTGAAGGCACGCAAACAGGACCAGGATCTTTTCTTAGTCAAGAAAAGTTCCTGGGCCCAACCATAAGGCACACTCTGAACCCATTAACCAACAAACCAAACAAATGAACCAGAACATCACCAGTGTATCAGTGTTCATGCCTGCTGCATGGATAAGCATGATTAAACCCAGAAGAGCTTATGATCATCACTACACTGCAGTCTATAAAAGCCCACAAATACTATGCTTCTGACTGTGGGACATAGTGTAAAAAATCTAAATAAATTTAAAAGATAAAAAGAAAACATCAGACAGATGTTACACATTTCCATTTTTTTTTTATATAATTAAGTTAGTTTCTTGGTATTTATTGTTCTCTGGAGTCCCATGCAAGTTGGGTTGAACAGTCTCAAAAACACAGACACACTGAGGTGGTTGAACAAATCAGTAACTTAACAGTTAGACACAGACAGCAGAAAAACAACTGAGGTAGTAACACACTGTTATTGGTAACCTGCTGCAGTGCTGGCACTCACTTCACCAGACTGCATCAGTCTGAATAAAAACACACCCACACACGCTGGAATTAAACTCTCTGAGCTTGAATAAAGCCCATGTGTAAACAAACATGAACACACAAACGTGAATGCACATACTCACCGATGTATAAATACTGTATATAAACATACACTAAAGAATGCATGCAGGTACAGACAAACCATAAATGTTCACACGCACAATGATACACACAGACATGAGCACACACTCGATACCAAGAACAAATTAATGCCTACGGCTTGAACATTCATGGTGGAGTTGTCTGTTTCTGACTGGGGCCAATGAGAGGACGAATGCGCCAATGCCTACAAGCCTTCCTGCAGGAACAGCTCGCAAACTTCTCATACTCCTGGAATATTAAACGGCTTTGCGCTAATACTGTTTCTCTAGCTAATGAAGTTTTAATTTCCTAACCAACATCTAATAGTCTAAATAAGCCAGCTTTGTTTGACAATGCTTTTACGGCCCCTCTCTTTAAGGGACATTTGGTGCTCCCACACTAGCCTTTGAGAGAGACGGGGGAGAAAATGCTAAATTACTGTATCATAAAACCATTTTAACTTTATGGATGAAGTCTCATTACTTTAATCATACAAAATGGCTTTAACAGTCCCAGCAGTGGCAGTCGCAGAGATCTTTCCTCCCCACCCCCCCTGCTCTGGCAAGGTCAAATTGGGTCTAGTAACACTTTTGAAACTCAGCAGAAATAGAAAAAGCAAGGCTTCAAAGTTTCCTTCAGAGCAAATGCTTAGAGCAGCACCAAAGGGCATTACAGAGATTATAAAGTCGACTAGTTATAGAAATGGATTCTTCTCTACAAGCCTCTCTACGCCACTATCCTCACTAGGGTAGAAAATGTCAGGGGAAAATGAGCGGCATTGTTGAGACAAATATATACGCTTCAGACTCTTTTTTTTTTGGCTTAATTGCTGAACACTAAAAAACTAGTCCCTGTGAACATGCCATGGGTCAACAAGGAATGCTAATGTGTGTGCTGTTGACATCTGTCTGTGGCTCACACTACATTAGTTACCTGGCAAACAGACAAAACATGGCTGCGAAAGAAATAATAACGACGTGTGAACAGATGTCTTTCTTTGACAGCGTCTAGCTCTGTGTCTGTCAGGTGTTAATCAACATATTAAGAGGAGAGGGAGAGGTGCAAGCCTGACTCATGCCATGTGGGTGTAGCTGGAGGAATCTGGTCATGTGTGCTGTGCAAACAGATTTCTCTTTAACTGGCTGTTATAAAATAAATAAAATTATCTGCAAACATCCCGCTGGCTCTTTTGTAAAGAAAGAAAACATCTAGTGTTGATATATAAACAGGAGACCAAAAAAACACGATTGATTAACCTGTTTTTCTTGCTTTTCTGTGAGAGAAATTGCCAAAATTACTATTTTTTAAAACCAATAAATGTTTTTTAAATAACTTCTTTGCCCTTGTTTGAATGCTGACACCAGTATTTTTTATGCTGGCAGGTTTCTATTGAATTTCTTACTGGGAACAGTAAGTGGCTCTGTATTTATGCTAGTGCAATATGACGTCTAGGAGGTAATAAGCCATAACATGGGGCTACGTGACAGCCATGGAACAGTGAGCTGCCATTCAGGCAAATGAAAAGAACATGAAAGGCTGGTAGCAATCTTGGAGATGTGTAGAACTGATAAAACACACAGCTCCTCCCCTGAGATAGACATGTCATCTGGAACAGTAGGGGAGATAGCAGGTTAGACGAGCCTGATTAATGTCAGCATCACACTGGGATAGTGACACACAGCCTTTGACTGCACTGTACGCTCAATGAAGGGGGGAAAGCGCCGCATGCTCGCTGCAGTAAGTGGCTCAGATCCGAGTGAATGCCCAGCTGGTACTTACGAGTTTGTCTTACGGTAAAATGTTGAAATATTATATTTCTACGCAATCATGAGTGGAAATAACCCTCATGCTTTGTGGTTGTAGTAGCTCTTGGCGAACATCTCAAATCACAAACACACGCACGCACACACAAATATAAATATAAAAACCAGGAATCATCAGGTCACGCATCTCTTGTTGTGGTTATGAGGATTCACACCGAGCGGATTGCAAACATGGTTTATAAAGAAATAAACACACACAGACACACAACTCATAATCCAAACACACAAGCACACACAGAGGCCCCAAATTGCAGAGGGGAGAAGAACCTGCCCTGCATGACAACCCAGCAGCACACATGAGGGTTACTCACATGCTCGGTGGACTCCTCAATATTCCACTGATGGGAGAGAAGACACAGGACACAGGATGGGGAGAGAAATGAGTCAGAGACAACACAACAGGAAAAAAAGCACTTGTCTTTTTTTCGCTCAAAGATAGATGAATGTAGGTGTAAACAGAGTCATGCAGTAGAAAAAACACAAGAGGGAGAGGGTGTGATGGAAGTGAAGGAGTAAATAAGTAATTAAGTAAAGGCAAGTTGAGTGGAAAAAAAACTAATTGTGGAGCCAAGTTGAGCAATAGTTGTGAAATGTATTATTGTTTATGATGCACTGCCTTGTTTCTCATTTGCCTATGAATCCAATAAAAACCTCTCGCTTCCTTAATCACAGAACACCTCTATTCAGTATGATAACTATCTCACTGTGGACATAAAGCATAAAATATGCAGAATCTCTGAAGCATTTCCTCTTTTCAGAAATGGAGGGAGGACTTTTTATTCATTATATTTCAATATGTTTTTAAAATGTTCTCCTTGCTCTCTGTGCTTGGCCAAGTGATTCCCTGGGGAAGTGAAAGCCCATTTTGTGCCGTGGGGCTCCGTCGGTGCCGAGTGTGAAATCCTATTACTAGTGCTGCTATGCTAGCTCTGTGACATCAAACCCCATCAATGCAGAACGCAACTGCTGGTGTTTACCAGAAACTCGCTCCACAGTTCAGCTACTGCAGAGGAGTTCACTGATGGGTGGCCTGGCTGACAAGGGGCACGAGAGATGACACTGGTGACACTGACATGGGACCAAATGGAGAACACAGAAGGGAGGGGGGCCGAGAAAGAAAGGTGGGTGTGTAACTACAACAAGAGCTGCTGGTGGAGTGGGCAGCACTGGGAAATAGGGATAAAGAAATTCTTAGTCGACTAACACTCAAATGATTTTGTCGACTCATCGATTAAAACTGAGCTCCTCCACAAAAAATCATGCAAAAGCACAACTTTAAATCTTGTGTTCAAGTTTCTTGAAAAAAGCTAAACTCACAACATTGAAAGATTCAACAGCAATGTATCCTTTCAGTCTGTTAAGTCAACTTAAGACAACATGACCGTACATTATCTAAACGTGTAGGATGAGACTTATAAGCTGTATGTGTACAATTAAGTATTACAATTGAGTAAAGTTGTGTGCTAAGTTGCTAATATTTTCATCAAATTGTTCAGCCCCTTGAGGCAGAGACGCATCTCAAAACTTTAGCCAATACAAACAAATCCATATGTTTTACATACCATCTAGGTATCATTAGAGGTAATTAAGAAAATATTTCTTTTTGTAATTTAGGTGAACTAGTCCTTTAGGAAGAACACCGTGAAGTTTATACAGTAGACAGATGCCTTCAGCAGTGGTGCAGGCCTTCCTGCTTGCCCATCATCATTCCCTTCTTGCCTCTCCAGACGTTCACAAACAAAGGGAGTGAGCCTCACACACCGCTGATTCATTGTGCACTGGCGAGACGTGTTCATCATCCTCCATTAACTGTTGGCATATGAAAAGACAAAAGACCCAACTTCTCCGCCCTCCTCCACGTGGATGTGTCTTTCTCAACAACCAGCTAACTGAAGCATAAGTAAGGCGTTTGTATGGTCCCAGTTGCGACTGGTCGACACGCTTGCATCAAAAAACTGCTGCCTCATGCTCCCTTAACGTAGCGGGGCACTAAAGAGTACCATTTAAGAACAGCTGCTACTTAACTCCATGAATAACAGTTTGCGACTTGCCTAATTGCTTAATTTGTTTACCGTCGACTCCACTCAGTATGTCAACAGAGCAGAGAACACATTAAGGTTCGCAAGAGTTCCTATCTCATCTTGGGCTTAATCCCTTTCTATCGCAACTGCTTTTGCTTTCTGACTAAATCCATGGGAGAATTATAAATTATCCCCCATTTATATTTCGAATGCCAACGCAAGCTGAAAACACATCATTGCTGATAAGCGTCGTTTGTGGAAACGGAGCGGTATAATTTGCAGGCGGGTGAATGCAAATGTGATGACATGGGCTGAGATGTGTGGCTATAAAAATGGGAACGAGTGATGTGGAAGAGAAGGAGCTGTCATGATTGATGGAGTGAAACGGGCTGAGGTGCTTCTTTTCTCTTTTTTTCCCTCCGATTCACATTCAACTTCAATCTGAGGCAGTGAAGGCCGGAGACGCAGTGAGGCATTGCCTCGCTTGCTCGCTCCCACACACAAACGCACACACACTACAAAAACGCATGAGTGGTCAAACAAAATGAACCTGGAAAAGTAGTGCTGAATAAAGGCTAACTTGTGCAGGAAGGCAAACTTGTGCAGAAAATGTATAGAAACACAAACAGTGGCGAATGGCTTCAATCTCAATCACGGCGTTCTCGGGAAACTTTTACAGATGGATATATGGAACACATGAGCCTAGAGGTTGCTGTGAGTGCGTAGTGATGGAGCAGGCTATGTGGTGTGGAGTTGCCCACTCAGGTTCAGGCTACTTTTCTAATAGAAGCATGGTTGGAAGGAGGTTGATAACATCACACTGTTAACATGGCCTCTGGTTTAAATTTAGCAGGGAAATGAGGGCGCTGTGTGGGCTCCTGCTTGAAAAGAAAAGAGGCGCTTAAACCGCCCACGCGCAAGCAATCTCCCCTAGCTCTCCTCCTAGCATTTCAGCTAACCCTGAGAGAGGGTGAAGAGGAGAGAAGGAGCCAGAAACAGAGACAAAGACAAGGGTAGAGGTGATAGCGATTTTGACAGAATCTGCAATCCAATCCGTCTGCTTAGATTTGTGATTGAAGCCTAAGGTGAGGTTGTGCTATGTAGTGAGAGCCCTGGAAAATCTGGATTTGTCTTTTCCTCCTGGCAGACTTACTTTGCATTCAACGCAGGTGAAAATGGATATGGAACTGATTTCACTACACGTTAGGCAAATTCTTGAGAGAATCACTATGGGATGTGCCAAATTATTTTCCCCCCGTTATTCATCATCAATTACAGGTGTGCATTTGTGTGATTTGCATGAGTCTAGGATGAGTCATGAACTCTTCTCAGCCAGCTGGAACGCCTACCGCAGGGTTGATCTAACAGTGAGCGTGTCTGCTCATGTTATCTGTGCTGTTTTTCCATTTGCTGTTGGGGTACGGGAAAGGAAAGTTGTGCGTGAAAAAAAGAAGGGATTGTTGTGAAAACCAGTTGGGCGAACGCAGACAAGGGAGCGTCGGCTGACTGTGTGGTCTTTAGTGACGTCTGGGCAGGTCCTTGCAGGTTGGCTACTCGGCGCTGTCTTGTGAAAAACAATCTGTTGAGATGACTCAATCAAGGGTAACCAACCTGCACGCAAGCCTCTGGTAATTATTCAACCGGCCTCTCAGGCAGGAAGGGTGCACCAGGAGGACACGGGAGAAAGGGAGGGGAGTTGGAGATAAGGAGAAAGGAAAAACATAGGAGGAGGATGGAAAAAGTCAGGTTTCTGCCAGGGAGGGAACGGTGAGTTTGAGAGGTATCCTGGACACCAAACTGGAACATGAGAGCTATCCTGAGCGCCAAATTGCTTATTGTTTATTGTTTGAACCTGGCACAAATGAGACATGGCGGGGAGTATTGTTTGCACAACAAGTAGGGTCATGTTCAGTTTAGTTCAGATTTCATAACGCAAAACAAAGTCACGCTAAACATGTCCAAAACACTTCCAGGAGGACAAGCAGCCATCATGTTTTTGTCTTCTTTCAGAACAAACAATGCTGTCCTGGCTGTCAAGCACTCTACTACACAGTCAGATAACAGTGAACTGTCAGCAGCAGCTGCCAGAAAATACTGCTGTAACACAAAAGTGTTGGATGTTGGGAGTTGGGTGGAGCATTTGGACATGGACAGGTGATATCAGCCAGAGCCTCTGAGCTATTCTGAGCTCTATTTGGCCAAAATGACATTAATGTTAATTTTATACTGTAAAGTCCCATGTGAGATATGCCACTTGGGTGGTCATTATGTCATTAGTCATTATGTATTTATCACTGAAGGCCCGGTTACACAACTGGGATTCACAAGCATCTACTTAACGTCACTTGGGATGTAGCACATCTGACGCATCATTTCAAGGTGACTTTGAAAGTGCTTCCTCTTCTGTAATGATAAGACTTAAGACAGCCGGGTGTTTGCCAAAGCAAATGAGGGTTAATAGCTCCACTCAAGGGCACAGCAGTGTACACTGCCTGGGAACTGAACCAGCAACGTGTTGGTCTCCCTAAATGCTGCCGCAAAGCATTTATCAGCAAACGCTGCTCAGAGACACATGCAAGGCTTTTCAGATTTTTTGTGGTGTTCCTGCGGCCAGGGAGCGCTTACTTGTTCAAATTAGATGTTTTTGTGTGAGGCTATCGGGGGTGCGAGTGAATGCGTGTTCGTGCAAATGTTACTCCCGGCAAACAATCAAAAGGAGGCTCTTAAGCTGGTCTCTCCTCTCCCAAAGAGAGGGAAAAAGTGAGAGTGGGGTTTTTGGTTTTAAAATATTCATGAATCTCTGAATCCCTCTTAAGGATTACAATCTCTCATCCATCTCATGGTGTCACATAGCTTTGGGCGATTCAGAGCAGCCTGCATTAATGTGTAAAGGGCGGCGTTGGGAAAATAACTCTAATTTATAAACACGGTAACAAGGCAGTGCATATGTATTACTGCTAAAGCCCGCAAAAGAGAGGTGCATTGATTCCACTAAGCCCCATCCTGATGTAACACATATAAAATATTTAATAGCTATTACTGTAGAATTAGAATGGATCTTGTTACGACAGCTAATCCAAAGCTGTGGGAGCAGGGTACCAATTTAGAGTCAAATGTCACATGTGTAGAACGATGAAAAAAGAGAGAGAGGGTGGGGATATGGCAGTCGACAGAAAGAAAAGTCCATGTGTGTCACCCGGTATGGGGGAAATGAAGTGTGAACTCAGAGAATGGAAGGGAATACGGGAGCGGTGGAGAATGAAAATAATGGGAAATGAACATAAGACAGATATCGACAGTAAAATAGAGAGAAATACTGGACAAGAGTAAGACATCATCCAGTACCTGTGCCTCTGGCAAAGCAACGTCCATGATGTTAGGCTGGCCTCGCGGTTCACCGTTTTCAAGCCGAGAGAAGATGACTTGGTAGCCTCGAATTTGGCCGTGCTGCTTCCCCTGGAGGGGCGGCTTCCAGGTTACCCTGATTGCTGTAGAGTTTATGGCCTCAACCTCCAGCTTCCTGGGGGGTGCTCCAGGCACTGGAAAGAGAGAGAGACAGAGAGAGAGACAGTGAGAGAGAGAGCCAGACAGTGAGAGAGACAAAGAGAGAGACAGTGACAGAGAGAGAGAGAGAGAGAGAGAGAGAGAGAGAGAGAGACAGAGAAAGAGAGACAGAGAGAGAAAGAGACAGAGAGAGAAACAGTGAGAGAGAGAGAGACAGAGAGAGAGACAGTGAGAGAGAGAGAGAGAGACAGAGAGAGAAAGACAGAGAGAGAAAGAGACAGAGAGAGAAACAGTGAGAGAGAGAGACAGAGAGAGAGACAGTGAGAGAGACATAGAGAGAGAGACAGTGAGAGAGACATTGAGAGAGACAGAGAGAGACACAGAGAGAGACAGTGAGAGAGACAGTGAGAGAGACATTGAGATAGACAGAGATAGACACAGAGAGAGACACAGTGAGAGAGACACAGTGAGAGAGACAGTGAGAGAGACATTGAGAGAGACAGAGAGAGACACAGAGAGAGACACAGTGAGAGAGACAGTAAGAGAGACATTGAGA
>CALSBV010009973.1:8418669-8517407 GCA_943590825.1 Bovichtus diacanthus
GAGAGACACAGAGAGAGACACAGTGAGAGAGACATTGAGAGAGAGAGTCAAAATTTGCTGAGTCGGTGATTTTCATTACTTCCCTGTGTCTTTTGATAAGAAGCCAAAAACTATCACAATAATGAATCCTGAGTATTTTTTATAGACTTGGGTAGTCTGCAGAAGGAAGTGATACTAGATTTGGCCATGAATCAAAATCATCTCTACTCAGTTCTTCCATGTCTACCATGTCCCCAATACACCCTATGCAGGACATCATGTGGTCTAGCGATGTCTGTAATGCCCTTAATTTCAGTATGAAATTAGCTGTGTTGCAGCAAACTTCAAACACATTAATTATAGACGTCTCTCTCTGAGGAGCAGCCGTTCTCTATCAACAACACGAGGAACGAGTGAGAAAAGAGGCAAGAGCGATAGAACAGAGTGGGGAGGGTTCTGCTCCACTTCTAATTCTCTGAACAGAAGAAAATCATTCAAACAGTGAAAGCAGAGGAAAGTGGTGCAGAGCTGCGGCCGGGGGTGATGAGCCTTCACCTGCCAAAGATGTAAAGTGTTAAAGCTAGCGAGAGAGAGAGAGAGAGAGAGAGAGCTGGAACGAGGTAAAAAGACAAGACGACCCCCACTGCTACCATTACCGCATCGTCATTAACTCAAAACTGATCGACAAGACACAAAGAAATGCGCAGTAGAAGTTGAAAGAGTGAAGGAAGATAGTGACAGGCAGCCCCAAGCAAGAGTCAGGGAGCCCTCTGCTTAAGGGGAGGTGTCAACCTACCATCCTCTTTGGTTCTTATCCTCACTGGGGCACTCTCAGGGCCCGGGCCCACGTCAGTGTGTGCCCTCACCCACACCTGATACTCAGTCCACTTCTCCAGGCCCTCCAGCAAAATGCTGGAGGCGTCTTCGCCGATGCCCATCACCTCATGCCGCTCCGTATCCTCTCCAGCCATGGCCTGGTAGCTGACCGTGTAGCGCACAATGGCGCCGTGGCAGCTAGCGGCGGGTGGTGCCACCCAACTCACCTTGAGGCTGGTGGAGCTCACGCTGACCAGATGTACATCCTGAGGGGGGGCGGATGGGGCTGCAGGGGGAGGGGAGCAAAACCACATGGACGGGGGCACGGATCAAGCAAACAAAAAAATAAACAAAAACACAAGCAAACATAAGGCGAAACTATGGAAGCTTTTCGTACAGCAGTACATATGAAAATGTATATAAATTAAATTAAATATTCTAAATGTCAATGTGATATTTTTGAGTTCCACCACCTACAGTATGGTTACTTATGTAAGCATTAAAAAAAAAAAAAAAAGAAGCCAAAATAGGGACAGGCATTACACATTAAGCTTGGAAAAGGAATAGTGTGGTTCGTGGCGTGGGTGTTTTCACTTAAAATGTAATGTTTATGAATGATCGTAATGTGTATCCTTATGTGTTGTCCCTATTAAGAAACAAAGCTGGTTTTAATGTTGTTGTTTTTTAAGTACATGATATGGTCCAGCCAACAAATTCCATCTTTTGGATATGTCATCTAGCTTGTAATGAAAGTCTATATTGAGTCACTTCCTGAGCTGGTAAAATTCTCAAATAATTGGCAATCATATTGTATTTATATTTATTTAATGTTGCAAGTTTGAATATTACATTTTTCTTAATACTGAATACAAAAAGCTTCCATACTAAACAGAATGCTGCCTCTGGACTGAGAGATTGGCTGCAAAACAACACATTACCAGGCCACTGCTGAAGCTGTGTTTGGTAATGCATTTATGTGAGAGGCCATGAAACTACGGGGTGAGCTGAACCGAGTATAAAACGTGGCAAATTTTTTACAAGGCTATGTTTTTATTAGGGAATAATTTGTCCCAAACTGTCCTCTCTGCTGCCTCTCGCAGTATGCAGAGGGAGCAATAAACTGGCCATAGATGTGCGAGTGCGTGAACAAGTGCTTGACAGTGTTGACTGGTGTTCACACGTTGATGCGGAAGCTCTGGGCTTCAGTGTTTGTCAGACCCTGCTCAGTGCTGCAGCTGAGATACACCAGGCTGTCTCCGAAGTCATGTCTGGAACATTCCAGCTATTGTCAACATCTGGTTTGTAGCCACCGTAATGTAAAACAATATTGTTAGGATTAAAATATGGGACAAATTCCTAAATGTTCAAGATTTACTACCACAGCATGTTGCTTGGATTTTAAAGGCTGTAATAGAACCAGCGGTGTTGGAGTTGTGTGGTTTCGGTGTTAAAACTATTGTCCAACAGGACATCAACATGATTATTTTATTCAATGTTTAGGCATAATATCGACATGCCATATTCAGTTATATTCTGTCCACCTCACTGTGCTTTGTTTTATAATCACAAACTCTTCTGACATGTTACAGTATGTGTAGAAGCACAAATGGGATAAACAGCATAATGTGTCTAAATAGAGTTAGTCTGGAATAATAAGATTACTGCACTAAATAAGATTATTTATAAAGCAGCATTATAAAAGATATTTAAACTCTCAAGTCCAGAGGTATAACATCAAATTAAAATAGGGAAAAATAACAACACTGAAAACAAACACAATAGTGTTCATTTCATGCATCTAACTCAATCACAAACATGTTTAACTCAACAAAAAAATGCCTCTTCAAAAGACAATACAATGGACTAAGGAAAAGGACATTTCAAACAAGGCGTTCTTACAAAGCATGCCATCGAAGTGTATTTTGTAATAAGCAGAGCAATGAACAGTTAGCTCAAATATGAATCCAATAAACAAATGCCAGAACATGAAATTCCACATTTCCAAAACATTGAAGCTCAACAGAAGAGTTAAACCTTCATTCACAAGGGAGTGGACAGGAAACTACAAAGACCTGACAACACCAGGTGTATTACAAAAATGTGACTAAATCAAAATAATGCTGGTGATTTGCAGAATAGATAGTGTTATTGATGTCCTGATGAAAATTCTACTAGATCAAAGTCAAATTGGATGAGGGGAGGACAACACAACAGGAAATATATACGCCTCTGAGGCAAAAATGAGCAAGAGAAAGCGCGGGCTTAAAATAGAGATACAATTATATGAAGAAGATAAGAAACCTCTCTGTGCCCCTCCTTCCTCCAAATGATAAAACCCAATATATAATACAAATATTAAACTGCTGTCTTTGGTTTCCATCCCATTGTTCTGATTTTTGGCGTTAGAGATAACCTTTTGTTTAAAATCTGATTATGAATTGCACCTTGAGCAACCAGGTTTCAATTATCTCTGTTATTTATACCATGTCCTGCTCTGTTTTAGGTAAAGCATCGCACGACTCTTACAGACTGTCAAGTCCTTAGCTGAGTAGCAGAGTGTTTCGTCATATATCAACAGTTGAGTTATGTTCATTGCTCTGAATCTTTCCAAAAATTTAAAAAATAAAAATAAAAAATAAAGATTCTAACCATTTAAATGCAGCACTAGAAAATGTCACACTTTGCCACTGCCTATTTGCCTCAGAACCTTCTAAAAGCTGCTGCTTATTTCACGCACACCATCCTCCCGCCGCACAAAATCCAAATTCTGCTCTCCGAATTCTGTGTCCTTGTGAATCCTGCTGTCAAGAGGCCCAAGGACACATTATCATCACCACTCGTGATCTCAATTGACAGTTATATAACTGTGGTTGTCAGACGTGTTAGTTCTTCAAGGGTGTGTCTGTCCTAATGGGGAAATATTACAAATATATCCATACCTTCTGTCCTGTCTTTAAATAAAAAAATAAAGAAATTGCTAAGTAAAGCCTCAAATTCTGATCCTTCCTTTACTGTTATCCACTGTCTTTTCCCACCACAGCCTGTTGCAGGGCTCTAAGGGGCCGCATTAAGGGGCATATGTGAGTGAAAATTAGAGTGTGTGAATGTGTTTGTCAGTGCAAGTGTGCATAAATCAGCTGTTACTAATTAACGTTAATTCCATGAGTAACTTGACGGCGGGCCAAAATGAAATATTTGTGTTGGTTTGTGTGCTCTCTTCTTTTGTGAGGGGGGAAGCTCTACTCTGTAACACCTCTGGACAACCACAAGTGTTTCTGTTGTTCCAACTGCTCCAGCGAGTGATTCGTCTTCTCTCCAGCTGATCAAGTCCCAGCAGTTTCAGAAGTCGCATTTTCCCAGTTAAACTTGTATTCGTATCATAAATATAACCAAAGCACACATAAGAAAGGTACAATTAATCATGTGAACCTTTTGTTTCTTAATAACATGTAGTTCTGTACAGGCCGAACGCACGGCACAAATGCACTGAATATAAGGCTCCAGGGGGAGGACGTACGAGCGTGATGCCACTTCAGCACAAATAACAGCAGTCAGCTGGCAGAGAGAGACATTTTGAGTGCTGGCACTGTAAAAGCACATAATGATATGAGGCAAAAAAAAAAAAACACAGCACAGCTCACAAATGTGGGAACAGGACACATTAAACCTACCTTTGACACAGAACACAGGGCCTGCCCTCAGATAGATGGACAGGGGGGTTAGTGTTGGTGACAGAGAGGAGGTGGAGGAAGCGTGAGGCTGACCGGGATGGCTGCACTGTCAGCATTTTATATTGTGCTGAAATTGACTTGACATTGAAGTTGCCAACGCTGTCTGATTTAACCTCTTTGAAATGATCCTGCCTAAACCTAAACCTGCGTCAGCCGGTTGAGGGTGACTGTTGCTCAACAAAATCATTGGTTAGTGGACAACGAGGAGAAAATACAAGAGAGAAAAATGGTGGACTTACTGGACTGGGCAGTGCGAGCCATGATGGGCTGGGTGTAGACGCCTAAACCCATCTCAGAACGGGCTGCCAGCGAGAAACGGTACGATGTGTCAGGCTTTAGACCGTCCACAGCATAGGAACCAGCTGGGTTGAAGGTCACATGTATCTGGAGGGTTTCGGATGAGACAGAAAGATACCACTGAAATAAAATCCAAGACGGTCACACAAGCCTTTTCATGTGTTGAGCTACAGGGGTAGTGCTTATTGTATTCTTTCGACATGTAGGAATTAATCTTCAACTGAAATCCTAAAGCTTCGACTGATGTCTGTCCTTCCTACACGCATGCAAGTGGAGAGCGCAGCCAAATGTGAGGGCAACTCGTTCCAAAAAACAAATTGTCCTCTAGTTTACAACTGGTGCAGTGGTCCAGCAGAGTTGAACGCAGAGCTACAAAACAGAGAGACAGAACCAAACAACTTTGCTGTCTGTTACTACAGTAAATATTTCACATCAGCTTGGGAGTTGACTGCATTACTACAATAACATTGCTGCAGCCGAGGCTTCCATTCAGTGAAATTGCATCATAAAGAGGAAGATAAATCCTTCTGCAAATGAGAAAGTGTAAATGAGATACAGTATATAGATAGATAGACAGACAGACAGACAGACAGACAGACAGATAGTAAATAGATAGATAGATATATAGACAGACAGACAGACAGATAGTAAATAGATAGATAGATAGATAGATAGAGAAAGATGGTATGTAGAGGAGAAAACTAGGTCATATAATAGTTATAACTTCATGCTGTTATTCTAACCTTGTTCTCTGAGTCAGACTCCCAGTACTGCAGCTCATACTTAGTGATGGGGTCCTGTACGGGCCACAGCCATATTAGCATGATGCGGGTGTCCAGCTCGGCTTCAGCCTCGAAGCTGGATGGCTGGGCAGGGACTGGGTAGAGAGGGGCGAGAAGACAGAGGTTGAAGAATTAAAGGAACAAAAAAAGCACAATACTAAAGCTAAATGCTCTCCACAGTGTCAGCAACAATGACCACTTCCCAAAAACTGACTGTATGAGAAGGCATTTGCTTGGCAGATACAAACCAATACAAATACAAATAGCCTTTCCCACATGCTGTAGATACATACAATACACACAAACATTGGCCAATTTAAATACTTCAACTACACATGCCTAACCTATGCTGTTACCTTGTCTAACACTATATGCAAGTTTAATTAGTGGCGGTTACACAACTGACACAGGCTAAATGAAATCCTTTACATGAGCACATGAACATACACACATTAATGAACACACAGAACCACACACAGTTGTTGGCTGCTCACCTCCCTGCTGGGTTTTGACTTGCAGGATGTCAGAAGGTGGCCCATCACCTACAGAGGTGAATCCCAGTACCCTGAGGCTGTAGGTGATGTCAGGAGTCAGGCCTGAGATGGTAGTCAGACTGCTGTCATCCGTGTTGTGTTTCTGCCAGGCGCTGAGCGGAGCCGTCAGGTCCGAGCTGTAGTAGACCCGGTAGCCCCTGATTTGCCCGTTGGGTTCCTCAGGCGGTTCCCACTGTACCAGCATTGTGCTGGCACTCAGCATGCGCGCTTGGACGTGCAGAGGTGGCGAGGAGGGGGCCTGCTCACCGGTGCGCGTCTCCACAGGGTCGCTGGGCGGCCCGCGGCCAATGTTGTTGACAGCCATGACACGAAACTCATACTCAGAGTAGGGGCTAAGTCCACCAATGCTATAACGGGTAGTTGCCACACCTTCCACTTCCTGGAAGCCATTGTCTGAGGACTTGGCTTTGTACTGGATCATGTAGTAGGAGACGGGTTCTGGGTTTCCAGAATCCCAGGTGAGAGTCACACTGGTGGCTGTGGTCTCAGTCACAATGAGGGAAGTAGGGGGCTTTGGCAAGGCTGAGGAAAGAGAAGGGGGGAATTAGCTTTGATATCAAGACTGGACTTTTTGGACTTACGGGTAATTTCAGAGAAATTGGATGTCTGACACATTTGGTACCATGATTCTCAAAATTGAGGCACCATACAGCTAAAAATCAGCTCTTGTGGAAAAAAGGCATGACTGGTCATGTAATTCTCCATTCTGTAATGGACTGATGGCACTGAAATGATTGTTTCATAAGCTAATTCTTATAGTGCTGTCAGCAGCCATTATCCCCAAATGAATAGAAAAACAGCGATGATTATGTACAAGAAGTTTCAGAGGCCTTTTCAAAGTGGTTTATTCTGTTTTATAAAATGCAATTATCAGATCTGAAGGTGACTCAAATCAACAGCAACACATCGTCACAGCAACAACCTCCCACATAGATATATAGAACAAGTCTAAACAACAGTCCTCACCTTTGACAGTGACCTGAGCGGTGGCTTCTATCATGCCCAGAGAGGAAATGGCCACGCAGGTGTAGTTGGCCGACTCACGGATGTTGGTGACCTCCAGAACATTGCGTCCCAATGGCATTTCTTCCTCCTTGGTCAGCTCCTGCTCGCCCGTCGTCCACTTGACGTAGGGCATTGGCGAGCCCACTGCCACACATGTCAGGTTGACGCTGCCGCCTGGCATCACCTCTTGGTTGGTGGGTGGAATAGAGAATCTGGGTGGGACTCTTCGCACTAAGGGGATGAAGAGAGGCAGGAGAAAATAGTGAATAGCTAGGATATGTCAGGTGAATATGATGGTTTTATGTGATTTCATGAATGGTCTCACTCCACCACAAGGCTAAAAGCTAACTCAGAAAAGCTACCCAAACGGAGGGCTGATCGCTTTTGTCCTAATGTGCAGGCGAGCACAATGGGAATAATGGGACTGTCACAAAATGGCTCTGGAAATTCACAAGAAAACTTTGAGGGGGTGTTTTATCCTCTTGCCTACAAAAGGGGATATAATCAAAAAATAGCCCAGTTTTGCTGGAGACTATGTCTGGCCCTCTTTTGTCAGAGTGTCAAATGGTAGCGAGAGTTGCATCATTGAGGGACCCTGTGGAGATGGCATTGTTTGATTTCTCCTCCTGCTCCCTCTCTCTGGCTCCTTCTGCTCAGCAGTCTTTCTCCCTCTCGCTCTCTCCCTCTCTTTGTGCAGTTGTGATATGCAGATAGGCTGACATTAAAAAGGGTTCCCATGGAGACAAGAAGGGCCCGTTGACGTCGCCAGGGACTAGGCAAACACCGATGCAGAGGCTCCATGAAATACTGAAAAGCTGGCCCAGAATAAACAGGCATCCAGCATTTACATATGACTTGTTTTCTGTCTAAATAAAGGTACACAAGAAATGGCTGCCATATTTACACTCTTTAGATCTTTTTCGGGTAACTTTTGGCAACCTTAAGTTATCTGCTTGAAATGGCAAATAAAATCTAACTTGATAGTACTTTGTGACCATCCATCATTGTGAGACCTGTTAAATGTATGAGATGCTGTATAGTAGGTGCTGAATGTAAGAAAGGAGGAGCTCTGACTTCTTTAACCTTGATTATGGCAAAAGTGAAGCCAACCCTAACATTTAGCTCCCTAGTGAGGACCCATTATTGCTATCCCATGACTGCAGGTTATATGTATTCAAAACACTACAGAATACACTATTCCTGCAGAATGTATATTGCTTGTTTCCCCTAATGCACTACAACATCTCTGTGTCTCGCTGGAAAAAAAGGTCCTTGACTGTAATTGCTCTTTTGCACCGGTCTCCATGAAAATGGATTTTCAAATGTGAGTCTCCCTCCACCTTCCCTTCCCCCCCCACCCTTCACCGCTCCCTCCCCGATCTAATTTGAACCAGAACGTTGTTATAGCCATGCTTGTTATTCCCCTCATTATGTGGTGAAATGAAAAACACAAAAGCACCTTTTGAGATTCCAGTCAGGAGAAGACTGGTTCTCTGGACCGTACCATAATAAGGGGGACCTGGTTCACATTCATCTGAATTTTACCAAAATAATTGAGGTGCCATATATAGAAGACCTGCTGCAGTTTTTTTTTTTTTTTTTTTTTTTAAATCAATACAATCATGTGGGATTAAACTACTTGGCTCGATATCTCATAAATATATTAATATCCCAAGTCTGAGCCACAAAACACATTGACTCATGCACTTTTTGGATTTGGGCTTTTGTTTGTTTCACACAATTACCCAGATAAATCAAAACTTTGTAGTTTGTTTTATAAGAACTAACCTTTTCAGAGGGTGTGTGGCATACCAAAAAAAATCAATTTAACACTGGGAACAGTTAAGAGGTCAGCAAAGGTTTAAGACGTAAGAAGTAAGAAGTAATGATGACCGTTTACTATTCATATTAATGTAAAGTTTACAAAATGACTCAACTTTAGTGAGTTTCCACAACATAAAGAAAGGTTTCATGCGGGAAAAAAGTGACACATATTAACAGTTCAGGAAGATTAACATCAGCCATGACATCTGCTTTCTGAGGTTCACAGGCGTATGGATGATTTTTAAATGAAAACAGTGGACAGGCCAAGTAGTGTTGCCAGCCTGGGAACGGGACAGGGACGACATTCTCAAGCAAAGCATGCACGGGAGCTGAGGAAAGATATGGGATGGGATCACACGACTGAGTACTCTGGGAGAGGAAGATAAAAAGAGGAACTTGGTCTAATGTTCTCATATAAATGACTGAACATCTGATTTCCAGTATGACAAATGCACAACAGACTTTGCTTTGAATAATTCGAGAGAGAAAAGCGTTAGTATTCCACTTATGTTGGTGACCACATGTGTCTTCTCACACAACTGTAACATTCTCCAAGTGCAGCTATTTTTCAAAACATATGCTTATGAAAAAGAGAAACCTGAGAGGAGCGGCCCTAATGTAAGACCATTAAGCTCAAAGTATCTGTTATTCGTTCATGATTCCATAGACTAAACAGTGCTAAGAGCAGTCAGTCAATGGGGCCTGTGTATATTGAACACTTAATGTTGTGAATAATTCATGGCGTGCGGTTAAGTTTGGAGAGGTGCTGTGGAACAAAATGACTAGAGGGCAGGTAATTGTTATCGATTCCCCCGAAGCCTCTCTCCTGTTGAGAGCGGCTTGGAGAGACAGGCTCCGGGACTCTATCAAAACCACAAAATAAGCCCTGTCTCCACTCTGCATGCCTGCTTGCTGGATACCTATAAATTTAACTGCCTTGACAAAGTGCCCAAGGATAGCAGAACCTGTCCAGTCAATCAATATTTGAGCAAACTGGCACAGAGTCAGCGGGCTCCCAGGCTTCCTGGCAGCAGCACTGGGCGACGATGCAGCCATGAAGGCTGATCATCCCCCCTGTCAGCACACTGCCAGCTCATTCTTAAATATTCTATAGATCAGCTCTTTGAACAGCAAGTGTTTTGCAGATGGTATAAGTGAAGAGATAATTTCCAAAACATTAACTTTCTCTTGGACAATGTCAATGTCATTATCCATGAACTCTAAAACAGAGGTTCAATCTGTAACTGTGGATCAAAGACAACATCTCTTGGTATTAACTACTTCCTTAATGATTGTCTTAAATGATACGCTTTTATACAGTCAATTTAGTAAAACTAGGTATAATCTTTTTCTTTTTTTAACTCTTACAACACAACATAATAAATGTGTTTTATCCCACGAAGACAGGGGGGATGCCTGTCTTCTCATTAGGCTAACATTTGCCTATCACATCCGTCAGTCTCTGGGTAGAGGATGCCCATGGCGGTAAAACAGACATAATCCCCTGAGAACGGCTTTGTCAGTTCTGATACCCATGTCTCTCAGTGGGAGAGCAGGGGTGTTGCTGTCTAAATACCTGACAAATCCGGTTGCCACCTGAATACCAGAGTAATCCATCACACACCTCTGATGGGCCTACAGAGGCGGATGGAAAGTCTGAAGGTGAAAGGAGCCATAGTTTTGGGTGGATGTGGTTGACATTGACAATATGGGTGCAGTTGGGAAGAATGCATGGCAGCATAACACAACAGAGATCTAATAATGACTTAAGCAAACTTTACAGGGACTCCTTGTTTGTCTTGGCAAGACTAATCGAAACACGGTTTGGGGGAGTGGCGTTGGAAGGCATGCAAGAACTATTCAGGGATTCATGCAAAACACAACACATTTACACTACCATGGACTAGGGAGAGCTATTATTAATATTTTTGTTTTTCAGGGAAGGGATATCAGTGTCTTCATCAGAGGGGCTGTAAAGGATGGTTGACCTCACCTAAAATCTGCATCAAATTGAAAGGGAGGGGATTAAAAGTGAAATTGACAAACCTTCACGCTGATCTGTTTGTGGATGAAGTGATTTGATGGAGGTGAGCGATGGAATGAAAGATACAAAGTGGAGAGGAAGACAACACAGTGAAACAGGAAAGTGTTTGCGTTGACACAGTGGAGGTTAGTGACATGGCATAGACAGGCAATGTAATGCATACACACAGTACCAGGGAGGGAAGCTCACTTTTACAAATGATTTACTTTGATTCCTTTTCATTTTTTAATTGCCATCTTTACCAAATCGCTATTGCAATTAACACATTGAAAAAGAATATTTGTTAATTTCTGAAATTTTATTTCTTACAAAACTTTGAAGTTAAATCTGTTTTTTTTTTTTTTTTTTTATCATTAAGGGGCATTCCTCATACTTAGAGAACTGTGTCCACTCTTTTTCTCCATAAAATTGTCCTGAATTGATCATTTTTGTAAGCTTCGCTCCCTGACACCCAGACACACACACACGTAGAGCAGTATGAAGATATTTTGGCAAGAGAAAAGCCCGACTGCAGCACTTTATCCTCTGTGACATATTGACATGTCACATGGATATATGAAGGAGAGCCAGCAGACAGAAGCTGACATCCCTCCTCCGTTGTGGGATAAGCACTTGACAAATGAGCGCTCATGCAAAGGACGCTTGTGATTCTGCCCACGTTAATGGAGTCTACCTTTAGAGGAGGGTCACCAAAATCGCCCCACAGCAAACAAGGTGCGCTCGCACCTGCACACCTACAAACACGCACGCACTCTTAATGGATGAGAAGTGGAAGGACGTAAATAAATGCACAGACAGGAAGGGGAAAACAATCCATGAGCAGACCCCCCCCCCCTTCCTCCTCCTCCTTTGGTCTCACCCTATCCCCTCCCACACAGAAATATGAGGACATCATTCTCTTGCGGCTCTAAAATGTCAAGACAAGGGTGGTGACGGTGGAGCTGGCAATATGTTTGTGTACCTGCAAACAGGAATTGGATCAGGTAGCTACAGTGAGTGGAACAAAAACAGAAACACATTCGCACACACAAAACACCAACCCGTTCCCCAAGCCATTTAAAGCAAGTCTGACAGGTGTGTGTGTTTGTGTGTGTGTGTTTATGTGTGTGGGCGGATGATAGAAGGGGGTTGATAGAGAATAATACCACAATTTGTTCTCCCATGGTCATCTTTTTAAGTCACTTTCAAGTAGTGGTAACGGTATTGACATTTCCAGGCTTCACTGACCGTTCTAACCAGGACAGTGGGAATTCTTAGAAGACGCTGGATTTGAATCAAGTGATAGATTCTTATAATTTACTCAAAAGTGCAAAATGAAATATTAAAACACTGTTAATCTTACCACTGTACGTGTACATCACAATGCATTAAGAATGGTAACACTGTTGTATTTATTTATTAATAGCCCAAGTATGATTTTTATTTTGTGTTTGAAATTTGGAATCAACCACATTTTAACAGCCTGTGGCAACATATCACCACTGTAAAAATGTAGCAATTGTCAAATGACATGTTTGCTTCCCAAGCTTGTTATGTTTACAAGTTTGAAGGCAGATGTTGTCAGTCCCTAAATCTCCCCTCTGGTGTTTCAGAATAAAAACCAAAACATATAACAACAGAAAAGGAAGAGAGGCATGTCAAAGGCCACTTGTCTTGAGTCCCTCATGTTTTAAACCCAATCAAGCAGCCCTGTGATAGCACAGCCCCAGGTCTCGTTTCCTCATTCTTGCAGCAGTAACAAAGACGGAGTGAAAACATAGCTGGAGCCTTTGTTCTCCCTTCCAGACAAGTACAATTTTAAAAGGTTACGGTCGGTTTGATTTCTATCTCTCCACTGGTGTGGTGAGGCTGGTGGGAAAAGTTGGTGTCGGGGCCAATGGGTTGACAGCTACCTGGGTGGTGTTACAGACTAGCTGGGCCTGGGGCCCCTGCTGGCGCCACGCCACACAAATACTGTAATTACCTCTGTGGGGGAAAAAAAGCTGCGTTTGCACCTGTGACAGACATGCCCTGATTAATAGGCGAGATCCCTCCCTCGCCATGGTTGTTTGGCTGACTACCTCCCCCTGTCAAGATTTAAGATCCAAACCTTCTGGAGCCCACCGTGTTTAATCTGTAAATGTGATGCTGCTGTACTCATTGAGGATGATTTTACTATTCATCTGATCCAGGAGGGGCTATTGTCTGTTGGAAAAACATTTTTGGGATACTTAGTAGCGCACAATAGTATTCTCATCATAATTCAACATTTCCTAAGCATTGGTTTGTATTTCTCTGTCTGAGGCGTAAGGGAAACATTTATTTTATCTTGATGGATGGAAGGAGAGAATGGTATCACTTATCCATATAATAGCCTGTCTGATAAACTAATGTACACGCTTTTAGCAAAATTATGAAGTAATAGCCGAGTGTTTCTTTTTCTTACCCAGACACTCTCCCTCCCTTACCCACCCACACTAACAAGTGGAGCAGCTATTCTGTTTCATGTACATCAGACATGGTGTTATCCGCAGGGGCTGACCTAGACTACTCTCTCTCCTATACCAGCTTTTTCCAGGATGGGTACAATGCTGCCCTTGCCCTGCATTAGTCTGCTCACGAAGACACCACAGCAAAAACAAACCCTGAAACTCCAGGCCCCGCTATGCCTTTAGGAGCTCTGGGTTGTGCGGGAAGAATAATGGAGCCTTTCGATACAGCCAAAATAAAAAAGAAAGGAGGCCTGGCATAGGTTTCAACGCCAGCGGAGGAAACGGTTCAATGCAGCTGTTTTCACAGGACGCACCTGGTCGAATTTGCAGACAAACAGAGGGTTGAGGTTACTCATTAGTATGGGAGGCATGGCATGGCAAGAATAATGGTTAGAGAATTGATTGTAGGACAGAAAAAGAGAGAAATAGTGGTATGAATGTGGTCATCAAATGTGGAAATTACAGAACAATCAAAGGCCCTGTGCTTTACACAGGTGTTTTCACTTATCCCGGCTAATTAGAGCTCTGCCCAGGTTGAAGTTGGGCAGAGCCATGGCGAGAATTACTCTCCGTGCCAATAAGAATTACAAAGATGTCATTTGTCCCACCCTGACAGGTGCAACGAAGCTGTTAGGAGAGTGAGAGAGACGTCAATCAAACACAGCCGGCACACTCCTGCACACTCCTGAGAAGAGTTCTTATCATCCACAATAACTGAAATCACCTGGGTGGCTCTACCATTGGAGGCACAGTGTCTCTAAAGGCAGAATGAAATACATAGATGCACTGTCACTGGTAAGTGAACATTTAGAATGAAACAGACACAACATTTTGAACTGACTTTACCTCGTACGTAGAGATTGGCAGGAGCGGAGTAACGGGTCCCAGCGCTGTTCATGGCAACACATTCATATTTCCCTTGGTCGGACTCCTCGCTGTTCTCAATTTGCAGGGCTCCTGTGTAGAGGATTAACACATTTAGATGTCTTGACAGTTGTGGAATAGGAGATGTAATTTGGCATGAAACCAGAGCAGATATCTGTAAGGTGACTCGCTGCAGAGCCCGTAGTCAACTAGTCTAACCCAGTTTGCGCATGATTTAGTGTGCTGACGATATGGATGCAGTTTTGTCAAGAAATAGTTTACGACAACATTAACATTTAGCTGATTTGGCAAGTTTAATGAAACTGCTAAGAGAATATTTGCCTAGTCGTGTTAAGGATAAAAAAAGACCATGACTGAGGGTCAATTAATCATCGGAATAACATGTCACAACCATCAAAGTCTCGTTAGGCCTTCTGCTTATGGAAATAATTGAAAAACATGTTTGTGTGAGAGGGTTTTCTATCGCAGCCAGGACGAAGCTAAGCTATACTTTAGAATAACCACAACAAAAGCAGCAGAAAGGATAAGATCTGACGGTTATATCTACAGAACTAATTAGCCTGCTGCCTAATATCAACAACTGTGCAATTTGTGTTTTATACAGTTTTACCAAAGGACATTGTTTACACTTATTGGCCTGGAAAAGGAATGTTACTCTGTTTAAGCATTGTTAGTTTGAGCTGACAGTAAATAATGTTTTCAGATATCCTAGTTGTTGAAATAAAATAAAAAAAGGCCATCATATTTAACTAAAATGAATAAAAGGTAAATAACTGATGACTGAACGGTTCATCTAAGTTATTATTTACTTCGTGGCCGAGGATTTTGCTGAAAAGCAACTGCCAGTGCAGGTATCTTTTCTTCAATCTTTGTTGAGTAGGCATTTACCAGTGAGGTCATAATTGTGTTCTTTCATTACCAACTATTTCACCATGTCTCACCGCAGCCCTCAAGGGAAACGCTCCTCTGCCAGATGGCTTAGATTAGTATTCACAATCCCAAAAAGCTGTAGTCATCAGACAGAAGGCTAACATGTCGTTTCTAACAAAGCATGAAAGCCCAGGAGACCTGTCTTTGTATGGTCATTTTGACCATGTCCATGACCATCATATAATCATTGCTACTGAATTGCAAATGGCTGACAGATTGGACGAGTTGCCATTTGACAAATTAAAAAAGAGACCTAAAACAGCAAAACTTACCTGCATCCCACCATTTAAAAAAGACATGTTTGAAAACAAAACTATTTCTCTCAGCAATACATATGTATGTCACAAGCGCGTGATAACATTTATCAAGTCTCCAAAACAGCATGGTACTAGCAGCCACCTTCCATGCAGTTTCAAAATGACAAAAATACTCAGTATACGATGATGTCAGGATACATTTTTTTCACATCATGCAGTATGAGATGAATACAACAAACAGGTTCACCACCAACCAAAGGGGACTCGAATCAAGACGAGACCAAAAAAGAGAAGTGAAACAGGGCGGGGCAGTAACATGTGATAACATCACCTCAGATCTCATGACAACGAATCTCTCCAAGGTGTTTGCTCTGCACGCTGAGCTCATCGCTGTCTGATTCAGCAATGACAAGCACCTGCATACTAATGCTGGTGTCACCAATCTGTCAATCTGCCCGTTCTCCCATGGGAGAAAACAGTGTAAGTACCTCAGAAATGTACAAGGTTACTGCTATGGCAGTTGTCAGAGCTGCAACACTAAACCCCTTCAATTACTTCCACCTTCTCAAAACAATGGCGGTCCATCTACAAGCTCATTTTAGTGCAGAAATTACACAAGGAGCACAGAGGCTGCCATAAAGCTGCCTTAACTCCGAAAGAGTTAAACATAGGAATATGGGCTTTGTTAGCCAGCCAAGGACGCATGGACAGTGAGACAGACAGCTGGTAGCTTCAAATGTATTCAACTTGCCCCAGACGTCCAATATTTACTTCATTGTTGTTGTTGTTGTTGTTGAATTGTGCTTTCATTCAGGGGAAAAGCACATGATTACCATAAAAAGGTGTTGAAGCTTCCACCTTAACAATCTCGACCAGGCATCCTGTTTCAATGCTGGGGGGCAAAGCTGCATATACTGTATGCAAATGCAGCCATTTCAGTTTACATTGAGGCTGCATAGGGGAGGCAGGTAGATCCTCTTGTGGCCACAGTGGCCTTTAGTTTAAAATGCAACTCCTCGCCTCATTCGCTAAATAAGCCAGAGGAGAGGCTGAAGCCGAAAAATGTTTGCTTTGTGAATGTGTGTGGATTGTTCATAAACGTGGTTCATTTCTAACAGTGTAGGAGGAGCCTTGAAAAAGCTAATTTGCAAGCTAACACCTTGGACTTGCTACTGCATTTCCATGCTCCTGACATGAGGGTTGGTGATCATTTGTTTGTTAGGGAGCAGACAGCAGACAGGACATGTTGGGAAGAGACGAAGGGGGAAGTGGAAAAGGGTGGGTTGGCGCTGATAAGTGAAACAGCGTTGATGAACCTGGTGAAGTGGCATTTGGGGGGAATGCAAGGGTCTGATGTGGATGTGAGGGAATGGTGTGGACGTGATATTTTCCAACACACTTTATCATCCTTACCTCTAATTGGTGTACCACCTAGGTGGGAGTAATTTCGATGCAAACAGGGTTGAGAGATTAGTTAGAAATCCACTTATATCAGTGGGAGAGAAAAACATGGCTTCTGACAGGCCACAGATAAAAAAAAGGAAGAAAAAAAACTGATACAAAGTAGAAGCCACTTAAATGCAATGTGACAAAGTTCAGTGTACTTAATCAATGCTATGAAGCATGTTTACAGTTTGGACTGTACATGTTGTCTGTAAATGACCAAGAAAAACCACAGCTTTTGAGAAGGATCCGGTCAGTCAGGCAAACATTTTGTGATATAATGCTGCTACATTGGTCACTGGCAGACAACAGCTACAGCCACATTTCTGCTTGCTTCACAGTAGAATTAAAATAGTATGCAATTCAAGCAGATTTTTTTATGAAGCTTTTTAATTTAAGAAGGCCTTACTCTTTGTACAGACTGCATTTGTGCAGAATGCAGTTAGTAAAATGGGCAGAAGAAATGAATGAAAGTCATACACAGTAAATAGAATGATGCACAGCAAAACGTATTCAGGTCAGAGGTATTAAATTGAAAAGAGGTTAGTATCTCAACAGAGTGAATGATTTGGATGGTGTGAAAAGGTAGACCACGTGTGCCTGTGCGCTCACTAGAAATTGAGCGAGTATAATACAATAAGAGGAACTGGGTCTGCCTTTTCTGTTAAACTGTGGAAAATGAATGCACTTTTTTCTGCAAATTGCAAAATTGGCCACATTTCAGGTCATATGCAGAAGTCTAAATCGTGATACAGCACCAGATGTCAAGAAAAGGGTGCTGGATAAAAAGAATAGTTAGTCTGAGGGCAGTACATATCAGCATATTTTCAGACACTCTCACTATTTGCGAGATAGAAAACTAATTAAAAGTTTGTTGCTAGAAGTAAAAAAAATTTAAAAAATAAAAGATCATGGTTTTAGGCACAGTTTTATCATTGTTATAACAAAAACACTATCAAACTATTAAGTAGTTGTGTAATTATCTCATTTGTGAGAAATCTGTATCTAATTTGGGTTGTGCTTTTGCTAGGGCAGCATTTTAATGATGCAAGAACATGGACAGTCCAAGTGAACATGCTCCAGTGACCTGTATTAGGCTTCCACTTGGCAGCTCTAGTGCCAGGCTTTTTCTGGAGTAGCTCTCGTCGATAATCTTTGAGGCCTCAGACCTGTAACCTGGCCTGACACTCTCTAAGTGAGGTAGATTTAGTAAGGAGTCACAAGACTGAGTCTGGTCAAAAGCCACTAATCTTTCCACCTTGCACCTTTTCAGTCTGATCCAGGTCAGGCAGGAACAGTTTATTTATCAAGTGGACTGATACTGTGAACAACGAGCACTTCATACAATTTTTAGTGTTGCAAGGTTGAATCCCAGCTAATGCATCGTCGGCTGGCCTCATTGTCACCCAGCTGCATGTTTAAAGGGGGATTAAGGATTATTTAATACGGTGAATGAAATCTCTTTCTGTTTTTTGGATGGTTACAAGCTCATGCATCACTGTCAAAGATTGCAGGAATAGAGAAATAACTTTATTCCAACTTCTGTGTAACTTTATAAGTGGCTGCAGCTGTGAGGAATAACATTATTGTAAGAACTCAGCTAAATAACCAAGGTGACAAACTTTGAATAACATTTCCATGTCCTCCGTGATGAAAGAGAATACATGAAGTCATACATGACAACAAAGGCCTTTTTTGTTTTCATATCATCCTCAGATCTAGCATGTCTCATGTCTGTTGGTATTTGATGGTATCTTGTATCATGCAACTTGCCTTTGCAATATTTACATTATCAGTATGTAACACTTTAAAGAAATTAAATCAGATTAAATTGTACCTGAACGAAGCTGTTTAATGCGCCCGTTGCTGCTGCTGATGTCCACAGGAAGCATGTCCTTGAACCAGGATATCTCTGGGTCCGGGTTTCCGCTGGCGGCACACAGCATGGTGGCAGTTCTGGTCCTTTCAACCACCTTCAGCTGGGGACCCATATCAATGGTGGGGAAGCCATGGGGGACCTGGGTCTCTGAAAATGTGCAAAGGAAGATTTTTTTATATATCCAGAGCCACACAGAGCAA
The DNA here is from genome assembly GCA_943590825.1 of Bovichtus diacanthus. NCBI lineage: Eukaryota > Metazoa > Chordata > Actinopteri > Perciformes > Bovichtidae > Bovichtus > Bovichtus diacanthus. The sequence continues at coordinate 8,437,767 of CALSBV010009973.1, forward strand.
AACAATTTGGGGGGAAAAAACAAGAAGAGAAAAAAAGTGTTTACACTTTTGAGCCGGCAAGGACAGAAAAGAAAAAGAGCAAATACATTTCAGGTGCTAAAGACCAAACAATAATCAGAAAGCACGCACACAAAGAAAAAATTGTCCAGGAGCAGAATATACTACAGGGGAATTGGAGATCTGGTGTGATTTAGATTTCAAATTTGGTTTAAAAAAATATTGCAGGTTTTGACAGAGGAAGGATTGCAATCTGTCTCTTGGCACCCATGCATAAATGAACCGCTTTAGGCTTAGCAAGCTAAACAAACCTATTTGAATAATCCAACTCATCATAATGAATGTAACGGCATAACCATGACAAAACATTAAGTATAATGCTTAAAAGAACATTTGGTGAAAGGTTATTCTCAAATATATATTGACATCATACCATAAGATTAGCAAAATATGAACAATATATGTATAGTCCTGGGCTATTCGCATATTGGATTCCAAAAGCCATCAGGAGGAGGTACATCCCAGCATACGTCTTTCTATTATGGAAAATTTACAGCCTCGTCAGAAAACCCTCCCACCTGTCTTCATAATAAACCCTAATTTAACCTCTGGACAGCGTTAATAACGAGGAAACTCGATGGCTCTTGAGAAGTCTTATTATCAGCCTGCTCTTAAACTTGTAATCTCTTTCATCTTTTTCCTCATGTGCAGATGTGTCCCTGGGGCCAAAGCACTAAAACGAAATCCTTAGAACAGTGCTAATGATCGGAACTCCTTACTTTCTCATTTCACCGTGAGAAGATACCTAACTGCAGGTTAACAATAAAAAAAAATGATAGTTGGTCTACAGGGACGAACACAATTAATACAAGACAGAGATTTGGCTTCTTTTTTTTTTAGGAAAGTTGAGGAAATATGTCCAGAACAGGATTACAATGCTACAAGAGTAAAACTGGATGGTCCACTGAAATGATCTAATGATTACAATGCATTCAAGAGAATTTGGGTCATGATATGCGAGGAGAACAAAACAAACAAGACGTCTCGGCGCACTGTATTTAATCTCAAACTACCGCCCTGGACTGGTCAACCATGTAAGACTGATTACAGCAGTGTGCATGGAGGAGAGGGAGAGAGACAGCATTCTTTGCAAAGTTCCTTAATTAATTAAGACATGGACGCTGTTGTTCACTGTACACTCATCAGACACAAAACAAATATCTTTGTTACAGCGTTCATTGTGGGCTGTGTTGCAAGTGACACAAGGTTGTCTCACATCAGTCATCAGCTATGAGAAGGACACTACACAGTAGCCTCATGTATGTAGGAATACCTAAACTACAAGCTTGTGGCGGCAAGAAGTGATTCCCCAAGACCCAATAAATGCACCTTTAAAAATCTACTTCTGATTAATTTGTTGCTGACTACATTTGCTCCACTCAAAGTATGATTGGTGCACTTTTTCTATTTTCTTAATCTTAAGCAGACATTTATAATGTGGACCAGTGTTTTGATTGTCTCTAAGAAGGCTGCCTAACTTAAGATGGAGCCTAAGAGATGCATTGAAAAGCATGTTTCCTCTTCACTTTGCTTGTGTGAGTCAAAAATCCATATGTAAACTTATATGGCGTGATCATGAATAGGTGCATGGGTGTACTTTGTTCTGATCCCCAGCAGAGCAGTTGTTCCTGCTTTCACCCTTGTGTTTGGCCTGTAGCCCGGATCGTCTCATATTCAGATGTAGTTGACAGATCTCTGCATGGCCTCTTATCTTTGTGGTGAGGCTTACTTCCTGTCTAACGATATAAGATTTGTTTTCAGACATCCCAAATGAAATCAGGATACCTCTACAGAACAGACAACTACAGCACAATGAAATAATACTGTACAATTTGTCATTGTATGAATAATTGTAACAGAAGCGCCCTGTGTTCTTCTGTGGTTTGCTCTCACCTTCAAAGAGAGAGAGAAGGTATAAGAGAGAGAGAGAGAGAGTTGACTTGTAAATACACGCCCTACATGATGTTGAAGCTGCATTCATTTTCTGAATGTGGATTTATTTAGAAGAAACTGAAAATAAAAATGGACAGTGCGATGGCTAGAGATGAGCAAAAATAATAGTTCTCTGCTATTCTTTTTTTTAAGGTGCAATGGTATGTCCATTAATTATACCAAACCCAGAGAGCTGAACTCCAGTCTCCAGTCTACTTACAGTTCACTGAGAACATGTTCATATGTTCATAATGGCCACAGATCACCTGAGAGGAAGTCCCTTTGTGCCTACTGACATGGACCCGATTTTCTTATGCACACATTCACTGGGGTGTGTGGCACAGTGGTTAAGGGTTCAGGTAGAAACTGTAGTCCACAGCAAAATCCTTTAATACATTTTTTTTTTGTTTAGTAAAATTGTTAATTGTATTGCTCGGGATAATCTTTATAAGTGCATTTTAATTGTTTAACAATCTTCTCTGTGCATAACCTGTGCCAGTCTGTCAGTCAAATTATGAAATGGATGAAGAACAAGGACAAAAACCTTGTGAATATAGACGTATATGCACATGTAAATCGATGGATTAAGAGATGTTGTGTCCCAATGTATTAAACATCTCTAGAGATGTCAGTGCTGTAGCTCCCAGCAGCTGGCTGATCTTTCATCAAGCATGGAGAGGGAAAAAAGTCTGTATATTGAAGTCCTCTGCTGATTCCCAATGTTCATGTGTTCATATTGTACATGTAACACATGGTTGGGCCCCCCAAATCACTCCATCTCTCAGCCAGAAAATGGTGTAGCTTCCCTCTAGGTCTAGTATAACGTAACTATATGGTGTAAACCAATTGATTCAATGAGGCATGACATGGATCCTGTCAATCACACCTAGCCAGTTACCCCAGGGGTTGTACTGAGGAGGATTGAGAAGTCTGTCATCCCATATTTTGAGGTGAATTTCATAAGATTTGTTCTATTTCATCCAAATTTCGCACAGAAAGAAGTATCTTGCATTACTGAAGGGGAAAGCTATTTATGCTGTAGTGCTTTGTGGAACTATGCCTTTGACTGAAGACACTGGTGTCAGCATGGGATATTTTCCCCAAAACCCTCTTGTATTTCTGCCTATAGAATATTTATGATTAAGATTATTGGCAAAGGTTCCTGGGCTGTGAAAAATGCAAACCATTGGTAAAAACAGTGTGAAAGACCCAAAGCAGTCATTACACGAATCAGTGGCTCTTTCATATCAGGCAGCACAAACAGAGAATAGTTTAAAAGGCAAACTACTGCTGCTGCAAAGCTTATACATTAATATATCCCTTACTTTTTAATGTTTTATGTTTGCATTGCAGGTGAAGAGTTATTACAACTGGCAGAAAAAAACATTTCACACTACGTCTCCTAAGTGGAGGGACCCGTGTCTTCACTTGGAGTGTGAATTTTAAAACGTGTTGAATGAGAGTGGCCGGGCTGCATGTACAGTAAATGTTATAAATATGTAGGAGGCAGAACATTGCTTAGCTTCAATGTTATTTCCATAGTGTGTACTGTTACAGGCACATGATATGTCCAAGGTTAGTTTCTCTTGGGATACCAGAAAGAATACAGAAAGGCAGTTCGATTTCTTAAGCAAACAAAATGGATTTTAATGGTATAGAAAATGAAAAAACACAATCCCTGGTCAATTTGAACTCTTAGCACAAAGGAAAGCAAAAACCTCCCATGGCCTGTTTAAACCCTGTTTAAAGCGAAGATAAAACACGTCTGTAAAAAAAAAAAAAAAAAACTTTGGTTTTTAGGTTTTGACCCTAAATAGAAGGGATGAAGCTTCAATTGTTTTGCTGCATTTCCAGCGATGTGTTCCAATATGCCATTGTGCTCGGGGACAGACCACACTGAAGCTGATGGAGTCTTGGATATTGTCGGCCCCTCACGCCCTGCTTCAGGAGGCGTGCACAATGCCTGTTATTTGACAGAGCACATTATTCTATGTACCATACAATGTGAAATTTCATGTTTTTAAATGCCATGAAAGACTTAATTAAGCTAATTAATGTCTTTTAGGTTAAACAGTTCATTATTTTTTATTTGGTTAGAATGTTAACATAATGCTCAGTATGAAAAGGTAGAATTTCTTTAATAGTTGCAAATCCATACAGCCCACATCTTAAATAGAGTTTCTTAAGTTGTCTATTCCTTTGGCTTTAGGTAAAAGAAAAAAAAATGTTTTAAAGAATAATTGAAAGTTATCCACACAATTGTCAAAGATCTCGTCTATAGGTAAGATTTGAGCTTCGTCTCTCTTTCCCTTCTACTGCAACTCCTGCGGCTGGCCCCGTCTGCCAACGTGTCATCCCGGGGAGACAAAGACATGCCTTTGTTCAGTCCTCTTTAATTTGAAGGGAAAAGAAAAGGAATGGGAAAATTTGGAGAGAATCCAATAAAATATGGCAGGCAATACAGGTTGATGTTTGTCAAGATAGAGGGCATTTTTAATAAAAAGGCCCTCTTGTGCTAGAGTGTAATTCATCAAAAAAAAAATCCACTTCTCTTTCTAGTCCGGGCAGGAAAATACGAGTAAGACGAAAATCCTGCGATAATGTCACGCAGGCGATCCGTTACTAAGATGAACAATGCTGCAATAAAAAAACAAAAAAACTAAATACCAATGTCATGTCTGACACTGGTAATTTATTCTGCATGTATGCAGACTTAAAAGTCTGAAATGATGCATGTCGCATGCAAACCATTGTACTGCTACTGATATAATATAATCTAGTAGATGTCTCATACTGCTGGAAAGATATGCAAATGACTAAGTCCAGAGGCAGAAAGGTGTCAGACGTAAAGCTAGAAACACATGAACTGGTTTCTCCACGATGTGAAAAATAAGGACCATTGTTCCCTCAACAGCCGTTTATCACGCACAGAGTCATACTGCAATACGAGTAGCAGCAGATGAACTTGTTTAAGTGGTTATAGCAGTACGGTAGAAAACAGAGGGCAGGAGGGGACGGCCTTATGTGGTTTTGTGGTGGTTCTACTCAATTAGGATAGCAGTGGGGGCCATGACTATACACAAAAGGCATAAGGAAACATTGGTAACATCATTTGTAAAGAGAAAATTACAAATATGGTAATTAGTTCAATAAAAAAAAACATGATACAATAATCATAAACTATTTTGTCAAGGAGGTGTGCCTCTGCTGTAACAGCCATAGGCGAGTGAGGTTAGATGAGCGAAGAGGGAGAAAAAAAAGCAAAATAAGGAGGGGAAGGAGGAAGAAGAATAGGGGGCAAGGGAGGGGGGCATGCCAACCTCCTGCCAGCTCCAATTACCAGTGTGAGTGGAGCGTGGCAGCTAGGGCGATGGGTCTAATCAGAGCCCTGCTGAAAGAGACCCGTCCCTGTCCTGCTGTCCCACTGGGAGGCTGCTGGAACTCAATCTCACACTAATGTCAGCCAGCGTTTTTCTCTCAACCCAAACACACTCATTTCAATGGGGGAAAACACTCCAGACACCCCAGTTCCTTCATAACAGGGGAGCGCTGACACAGTGGCACAAGATACAACACAGTTCTGCATTAAAAAAAAAAAGCCTGCCTAATTTACATTTCAGTATGTCCTATCTTATAAAACTAGTCCTTCCTTCTTAAACTCTCAAGCGCAAAAAGTGGTGAATGGCAAGTGGTGCTGTGAATGTTTTAAGTGACAGTTACAGCATAGAAGGGTCCCTTCAGAGAGAACATGCAGTCATGAAACATATGTTGAGGAATCTTTTATGCAGAAACATTGCTGCAACATGAACAGGCGTTGTGTGCACGCTTGCAAGCTGCCCACACCGTCTTGCTTCATTCTGTATCAATAGTTAATGTAATTCAGCATCAACATGTGCCATCCAAAATTAAGATGTTAGGGTGAGCCCTTCTTAAGTTCCTCAGCTTATACATCTGAGCTGATCTCATTTCAAGCGAGAAATAAAAGACCTTATGATCTCCACGTGTGCCTTTGCCAAGTGATGGATGACAACAATTAAAGGTGATGTCTCCTTTGATAGGGTGAACCAAAGGACCACAGTGACAGCAACACAGCCACTTGCCTCATGAAATATTACTGCTCTAAAATCTACCCTTTAAACATACATCAGTGCACTGTCTTTATAGGTTAAAAAAACACGCCAGGTTTATGCACTTCTCCAGAATATGTGGGCCATTTGGATATGTGCCTGTGTGAGGGGAAGTGTAGCATTTAACTCTTTACTGAAGGCTAAATGTTTAAAAGTCATTTTTTTTTTTTTTTTTTAGAAAACTACAAAGATTACAGTCTCAGTGTTTCCTATGTTAACCTGAAAAAGCCTTTTCATTATTCACCTTTCAGCCAGCCAAACCTGTGAGGGGAAACTAAATATAGTGCAAAAAGTGTCGTCTACCTCTCAACTGGTCTTGAGTCAATCTGGCGGTGAAAAGCAGACGAGCCGTCTGCAGAAACAGAGTGCACGGCCTGCGGCTGTTTCTAGCCAAGAACATCGTCGAGACAGACATTTGCATCTGCCTGAGATGCGTGTGAAACAGAAGGCCAAAGCTAACATGAGTTAACTGAAAGAGCGCTATGAATAGTTGGATCGCTGATGGTGTGTAAAACATTCAGAAAGTTCACTGGGAAAATGTTTAACTGCAAAGGGTTTATTAGGAGCTGCACAGTGGTGCAGTGTCGCCTCACAGCGAGGTTCTGGGTTCAAACCTGCCGACCGGCTTTGCATGTTCTCCCCGTGCCTAAGTGGGTTTCCCCGGGGTTTTTTTTTTTACCTTCAAAGACATGCAGGTTAGGTTAACAGGCTGTAAATTCCCTGTAGGTGTGTCTGTCTCTATGTGTCAGCCTTGTGATTGACTGGCGACCTGTCCAGGTTGCGCCCCGCCTCTCACCCCGATTTCAGCTGGGATTAACTCCAGTCCCCTGTGACCCTAAGCGAGTATAGCTAATGGATGTATGGATTTATGAGGAACACAAAAGTGATGGTAGCATTACTCTTTGTTGGACAGTGGTAACAATAAAAATCTAGGGATACCAGTAACTGTAACAATACATAGTTACAGCTATTGCTTATTAAAATTTCTTGTGGTTCAGACAACTTTCACCTTGTAGTGTTTGATAGGTATAGTAGCACTTGCTGGTGTTACTTTCTGAAATCCTGTGACATTCAGGCAGCGATTAATAAGCCTCAAAGAAAGGCGCGACAATCCTGACTGGTATTCATGTAACTGCCTCGGCGCTTTGACTTGCAAAACATCGGAGGGCAAGGAGTTTTCTCACATGTTCTGCCATGAGGGGCATGTGAGCAGGACCCTCCTGATCTTCAGAGAAATACTAGTTGGCAGAGTTCCCGCTGCAAAGGTCTCCTCCGCAGGGATGGCACGGCACACCCCTACATCAAAGACCCCGCACGGATGCCATTGATGTAATACTGTTGTAATGACATGAAAATGGTCGAAACCTCCATGGAAATGGAGGCAAATGTACAATGTGCATTGAAATGTCCATTGAAATACGTCTTAACGTCTTGTCAAGCCTGTTGTCTCTGGCACGTTATCTCTTAGACCAGGTGTTATGGTAGTTGCTATGGAGATGGCAGGGCATTGAACAAACAGTGTAAGGATAGACGAACTGCACGCACAGACACACCTGCAGGCAACGGACCATGACAAAAACACAGTCATAACAAAAGCACCGTTAATGCTGTTGTTAGTTCACTCAGGGCTTCATACTAGTGGTCATATAACAGAGCTGTTATTCTGTGTTTATCCAAGTGTACTTGGAGTAAAAAGGCTGTAATGCATGCCATGACCTTTGAAATAATACACTTTTTTGTCTGGCAGAGCAGAACATTTGGCCTTACTTTCCAGCCTACGGGCAGATAATCAATAACAGTCATCCAATTCACCCCCAATTCCTTCCGCCCCTCCCTCTCTTTTTATCATCTCCCTCTCTCCACTTTCCTATTCATCTCTACTTCTCCCTGTTTCTCCTATCTGATATCATACTTCCACTGTCGTCAGTATGATCTACGGCCCTGCCAGATGCCTTACGCCAGTTATTTATGCTGCGGCACACCAGTTAGTACATAACCGTGGCCTCCGACCATTACTGCAACCCAAGGGTGGTCTTCTGAATTCACATGGTTATGCTGACCGAGTCACCTTGTGGGACAAGCCCTGCTGCACAGAATCACATCCTCCATTAACTACGCTATACGAGTAGCACAGCTGTAGGCTTTCATTTTGAGATTACAGCTCTACTCCTTGCCTTGTGGTCCTACCAACAGGAGTTTGATTGAAGACCCTTGAGATTATAGTATTACGGAGTACACGGTTTGTGGTTTACTACTCATTTTAATGTAACTGCCTCTAAGATGGAAAAACCTAAGGGCTCATGGTAAATATCTTTGGTAATATGATGTGGCTAATAAGACAGGATATTCCTCCAGGCATCTCGGGAAAAAGAACAAGGACCAAGGACAGGACCCAAAACCAGGAAGCGTGACGGTTAATGAAATCGGTCTACAAAAGGAAGCAGAGCGGCGGTTTGCAAATAAATGAATTAATTGATCTTCTCCACAACTCAAATTAATCATCGGCAAAGCTTTATTGTGACATGTTTAGAGTAATTACAGCAGATAGGGATGGCTTTTATGAGTTCTGAGAAAGGCAGTGGATGTAGTGGAATGTGGCAGGTTCTCTTAATTAAATCCTCACTGACTAGGCTCCTGTGACAGCCTTCTCTCAGTCAGAGATAATGAATAACACACAGCACAGAGTGTGTGAGTCAATGTCGACAGCCTCAACTTTGTAGTGGTTTGCAGAAGTGATGGGTGTTCGTAAATATCACACTGCGGTATGACCTATTAACTGCTCACCTCGAAAGAAGAATATGCAATAATTTCATCAGTGCTGCTGTTTAACAGTAGCAAAGAGGCAAGAGAAACATGACAATGATGGAAAGGTCGAAACATGACATTCGGTCACAAATTGCTCGTTGGCTGGTATTATTCTGTGGTTACAGTGAATTACCTTGCAGTCATGACTGTTTTTACGAGTGATCTACATATTATCACAGTTAAACACTATTTGATTCTACTACCTATATCTAAGGCTAATATCCTACTAACCATTTTATTAAGTTGTTTTCTATAGTTTCCGTAGGTACATTCCTGGTTCTAACCTCACCACAATTTTATCGTGAAAGGACAAACACCTCCTACAGTCAATAATTGGGTGAAGTTTTGCTCGTACCTTACAAATGAGAAAGGAACAAGTAAGTGTTTGGAACCTCTTTGGTGAACAAGCTCTGACACTGTTCAGCAGGGCAGACATGAATCCAAACATGCTTGCCCAGTTAACCTCTCCTTGCAAAACAGGTTAAAAATATTGACGCTGGTGTAATGCATTCAAAATGAACAGCGCCTTTGATAGCTGTAAGCAGACCGATCAACTACAACCTTGAAAAACACAGCTTAGCAGCTTAGAGAAAATGGAACTATGCCTCTTAAACATGAGAAATATGTCAAGCTTAAGGCCAAGCTATAGGGCTGATAGTGAGTCAAGCCGTTCTCCCCGGCCTTCTATGGCACAGTGGGTAAGCCAAGAGGGCTTGGTGTGTAAATGTGTGAGGAAAAGGGGTCAGGGTGAAAGGACTCCCATTAGCCAGCTCATTGAGTGTAGATATTAGAACCCCCCCTGACGGGCAGCAGGCCCATCCATCCATAGCCAGTCAGGGCCTGGGGAGCCGTTGACTCACTGGCCTGCAGAGCTTTAAGGTGGACCTTCCGCTTTACCTGCTGGGGTACAGGCCCAGGGGTTTCATTATTAATAAATAGAGGAAAGTCAGGGAGGGTGTTATGTGCACACTGTGTTGTTTTTACTTGCTTATTCTTATAAAGAAATAGAAACGTGCACAACATGGTGCACAAATGTACTATAATAGAAAAGGGCTGTGTTACCGTGGTATTTTTTGAGGTGGTGTGTTGTACTAAATAAATGAGGCCGGGCAAAACATTAGAAACACTATTAATAATGAAGGTGCTTCAACACAACAACAACAACAACAACAACAACAACTGTGGCCTAAAAACGTCCTTAGTTGTCATCAATTTGCAGGGCTTTAATATTACAATTGTTTATTGTCTTCCGTTGAGCATGATTTCTATTTTTCTGGTGTGTTGCACGGGATGGAGTGATGTTTAATCATTGGTTTTGCATGACTCAGAGACAGACAGAGATAGGCATCTATACTGCACTAACCAATACAATGAGCAATACATTATGAACTAGGGCTAATAATAAGAAGCAATTGTTAAAAAATCTCTTAAATAAAAAGAAGTTTTACTCTTCGTTCTACAACAAAAGTAATTTCATGTATTGAGTTCTGTTAATTTCTTTAATTATAACTTCTGCTTTTATCAACTCTCAAATTCTATTAGTCATTTCAGCCCACTCCTGATTTACATTGTGATGGTTGTGCTTTGTCATGGAGAGGAAATTAAAAGCAATAGATCTCCTATTAACAACTGTAGAATTAGAAAAATGCATAACGGTAACAAGTGTGGGGGGCAGGTTGAATCATGGCTGAGCAGAAGACCCTTTTAAATAAAGTAAGAAAAACAGCATGAAGCAATGAACAAATTGATTTGATACAAATTATACTGTAACTGTCTGCAGGGCTCGGAGAGCTCAGGTGTAAGTAAGCGTTGGACCCTTAAAATATCAATTTGATTCAGGGGCACATTTTTTGAGTGACAGTTTTCATCCCACTCTGTGTTCCTATTCAGTGAGACTGCTTATATTTCTGGAAACATAATATTGGATCCTCACATTTAGATGCTCGACTATCTCTCCCTGCTGGCCTTTTGCCTGGTTAAGAGTGAAACATTCCAATAAAAACACGTAGGGACTAACAAAAAATGTATGAATCCCGGGCGAAGCTGCAAAGATGACCTGTTATCTCACTTAACACTCTAATGAAGGAATCAGTGTGTTACCCTCTATACAATACTCGCATGGTGAAACACTATTGATAATCACATCGGTCATGCTCTCACAAATAAGTCTTTAGTCAAATCTGTAATTGAATAAGGAAAGCCTGTTGTGGCTGTTTGTGGCAGATTTTTAATAGCAGATGTCAATTCACAGGCATCCCTGCCTGTTCCGGACGATGCACAGACATCAAGGGATGTGCATGTCTTGTCACATCTCCAATATCTTCTGAAGCCCAGAGACAATATCCAGATTAGGAGTTCAATATGTCCTGACAATCAACAGTGGCCATAACTTCTAGTTTAAAACAGTGACAGGCTACAGCTCTGCTTTCAATAAATGTATGACAGCAGAAGCAACGATGTCTCACTAGCTCTGTAGGAGTGTGGACAGGAACAGCCATGCAGTACTAGGTGAAGTGTCCAAAGAGAACTTTAACTATGATTACTTCGCTTATGTTTATCACGAGGAGTGGTTTTGATGCCCTCTCCAAAAGAATGGAGTTGACACAACCATCAAGGCATCAGATGAAACGAATAGGAAGAAGAATAGAAGTTAATCTACTTTCAATTCGCAATTGTCTTTTTTCCGGCTTGCTGTACTTGCAAATGTGAAAACGTGTTCTTTGGGAGAAAGTGAAAAGCTCTGACGTGTTAAAACACTCTTTGAAAACTACTGGCCCACTTAAAATAGCATAAAAACATCCCAGCATTAGCCTTTCCTAAACACCTTTCAGGATGTTGAGTTTTCGCTAAAGTGGTTGAAGTTATGGGATAAATTAGAGAAATTTAAATCCGCTCTTGAGTCATTAGGACAGGCTGCAGATGTTATATGAGGTTTTAATACCAAATTACATGCTTTCAAAAATTTAGAAAGTGGTGGGAAGCAGCCAAAGCTGTAATGATCAAGTGACTTTTCAAGAACCAGTCTAATTCACCACCAGTGCTAAGAAAAACATAAATACAAAAATATATAGACTGTTCAATTTTGCAGTAATCCCTACACAATTAAAGGTCTCACTCACATGGTTCTCTAATATCTCAACTAAATATTGTTATTTAAATGTTATTTTTACTCATTACTCTGTCTCTCTCTCCCCCTCCCTCGCTTTCCCTCTCCCCTTAGGCCATTGACTTGATCAGCACTGACGGCGCAGACATACCAGACATTGCAGTCTTCACAAAAACAACTTGCCAAAAGCATAGAGCAATTGATGGACAAGTACAGATGATAAAATGTTGCCTCAAAGCAAGAATGACTCTATCCAGATGTCTATATATATATATATATATATATATAGCAAGAACATTTTTGTCCGGTGTCAAACAAATCAATTAACTGGGGTAAGTCTGACGAGTGAAACTGAAAATTTGAAGTTTTCTATCGATCACAACAGATTTATCTTAAATATTTTTTACTTAAACAGATAACTTTTAAATACTACTATAATAATAATAATAATAATAATAATAATAATAATGTTTTAGAAATTCCACTTCCAGGTCAATTTTAATTTAATTTTAATAAAGTATTGATAACGCACAGAAAGACTAGAGCCAGGGTCAAATATACAACAAGCTTGCAGGGACTCTTAGCGAGTTAATGTCCTTCTCAAGGACACTCCAGCAAGGTGGCTGCTGCTGATTAAAGCCACCCCAAATCTCAACAAACCGCTCATATGCATTCCTGTGCATAGAGAGTAAAGAGTAACTTCACAACCAGAATTCTTTAAAATAAAACATAGTTTTAATATTATTAATATGACTGATTTGCCAAGGTTGAAAACAAGTTTAGGTTTGTCTTTTTAATTCCCTGTGAGTTTTTTTGTGGTAAATGACGACTACAGCATAGCTGCTACAGCACTGGCCAAACCTAAAAAGCTGTCTGTCCCCCTCACAAAACCCTAGTCCTTGGAAGAAGGGATGTGAGGATGCAGATTGGGTGACCAGGAGGGTGATTCCACCCTGCCATATTGTGCGAGTCCTTGGGAGAAGCAAGCATAGACAGATGCAGTTTGTATCTGTCAGGCTGGATATGATCTACGACGCTGGGCCTCCAGCCAGCAGATGGTGGGAGAAATTAAATATGTGACACAGACCGACACAATGGTGCTCAGAAATACAGTGGGGGGGGGGGGGGGGACACCTGTAGTTCGGTGTGAGTGTGTGTGTGTGAGAGAGAGAGCGAGAGAGAGAGAGAGAGGGTGCGTCTCCCTGAATGGTCTTGTGTGCGTGCAAGTGCGTGCTTCTGTATTCCTACAGCATGTTGTGACAAATAACAGCCCTACCCCTAAGACGGAAGCCGAACCTGTTCTACTTAAAGTCAATGCAAACTTTCACACCCTGCATCGTTTCCATAAACAAGCTACAGTGTGTAATGGTAAACATGAACTGACCACTTTCTTTCTTCAACAACATGCGGCAGCAGCTATGAACATTGCAGCATGAACATTACAGAAACCCACCAGCATTCAAAAAGAGAATCAGAGAGAGTGAAAAAGTCATGTGGGGGAATAACAGTTACACAACGGACCTTATTTTGGTCATTGTGGGTGATTTGAATAACGCGAAGGAGAGGATTAAGTTGTCAGAGGAGCAGGGCTGGGTATTAAATCATTCCGATATAGCTTCTGTATGTATTTATCTGGCCAGGGAAGGGGCGCAATGTGATTTCTTTGCTGTTTATCCAGTCAGGTTTGTTGTTCGCACTTGCCTGGCTCCTGAGATATTTATTACTGGCATTGTGTCGCAGTCATGTTTTGCCTCTGCACCAGGGACTATAATGCATGCCAAGCAAATAAAGGCCTTTTCTAACCTGGTGAGGCTGTAATTTGTTTACTGCCACCAAACACAGGGCCACTAAATACAGTCAAGACAGTAAAGACACTGTTCTGAATTCCATTTTTGAAATCTTTTGAACTGTGTGAAGAAACTGATGCGTTTTTAACACTGTTGTATATTTATGGCCTCTTTTTCAATCTTAAAACTAGAGAGGCATACGATGGACTTATAGGGCAGAGCTCTATTAATATTAGAAGGAGCTGTATCACTCTGTTGTTTGATGGTTGACATGTTTTCACAAAGCACGGGTGTATTTTCTCTCCACTGGAGAAGCTTTGAATCCTTGCATATTTCTTATTTGACCTTTGCAAAAAAAAAAAAAAAAACTTTAAAAACATTTCCTCGACATTACATGTTCAGAAACGACTTGCCAGGGAACTTCAAAAAAGGAGTGCAGCTGGTCTGAAGAAGCACCTCTCTAATGCACGCTCTGACAGCGGAAGATTCCCGTAATGATGGGGCTTTTGATCTGGTACCATTAGATAACATTCCTTTTTTCTACAGACAGGTCCGCTGTCTCCCAAAGGACAAGAAAATGTTCTCCAGCACAGCAGAAAAGTCACAGAATATACCTGAGTTTCTATTCTTACTCAAGGAATATTCTGCAGATATCAGCTTGACATTTTTATGTTGGTCTTAACTTTGGAGGAATTTTGCTGAAACTATTAAAAGTCGCTAAGCAGATAAGAGTTAATGTTTTCACTTTCCTGGGCCTTATTAGGATATTTGATTAATACAAATGATGACAACCACTTTGGCTGGAGTTAAGAGTTCAGCTTGTTTTGGAAATACAGAACTAATACAGAGCAAACAGTGTTGTGAGCCGTTTCTTTCTCACGCCATAAACGGAAGTAAGAGCAGCATTGATGTTTGTACAGTGTTATTTCTCCGTGACACGTGGCCTGCAATTGGATGTTTGCGTTGAATCGCCTTACCAAGTATCTTGCTGATTTGTTTTCACATGTAAAATATGCATTATGATTTATAGGTTACAAGTCATGGTCGCTGTGGGCCTTTCCCAGAACTTGTCAATGTTACAATGTCCTGGTTGCTGATAGAAGCCTATTAAAACCAAGTACCTTTAAGGATTGTGCTCAAGGCAGTTACATCAGAATTTGGCTCTGGTTTTGGAGGAAACCTGTCAGCTTCCAGTTGTGAAAACAGTCACTCTATTCATTGCACCACAGAGCCTCATCAGTTTTATCATCGCCATTAGTGTCATGACATGGTTTCGACACCACCATAGTCATTTCTTGGTCTGAGTCATTGCATTTTACATTTTACATTTTACATGCTCATCAAATGTTAACAGCAATGGAAATATGAAATATGGCCTTGACATAGAGAAGTGGCAGCACACTGCATTTAAGACTGATGTTGTGAGCTGAGATGTCTTTTCTGGCCGGCAGTAGTTTATTTCATACATCACCGAGACAAGGACCATTTACCTGAACATTTACTGAGGCAGTTCAATTCAAGGGGGGCGCTCAAGGTCAAAACATCGGCATCGTTACCCAAGTAATGAGTCATTGTTCCCTCTGGTCATCTCTTTATTCTACCCTGCAACGTCAAAGCCACACTGTCCACTATATATAACAGGGAGCGAGAGAGACTCAGAGATAGAACAGAGAAAGGAGTAGATACAAAAAAAAGGTTATAGAGACACGAAGGCAGAAATGACGGAAGAGAGGGAAAGGGGAATGAAAGACTGACCGCAACAATATTCCTCAATCACGTCGCCTCCTCTTTTACTCAGCATCATTATTTAACCATACAGGTCAGACCTGCACACAGCTGACTGACTCTCTCTCTCTCTCTTGCACACGCACGCACGCACGCACACACACACACACACACACACACACACACACACACACGCACACACACACACAGTGTAGGCAGGATTGTACATTTGAAAAATAATTTTGCATGTAGACCATTATTCAAAACAGCACAGTGATAAATAAAAAAAAAAGATGATTATAGCCAAGGATCCTCAGATTTTGACTTATGACAGCGTGACAACAATAAAGAAACACAACTCTTTTTACCGTACCACTGTATGTGTGTGTGTCTCTCTCACACACACAATGAGAGATGGCTGAGCTGACTTTGGGCCCGTATGTAAGTCTCAGTGGTGTGGCCCCTCGGGCGGGGGGGGGGCGTGAGAACCGCCATGAACAAAGAGCAGAGCTGTTACAGCGTGACAGAATTACAGAGTGACTCGAGACTCATGACTGCAATGGTGCTAAAGCCCGACTCGGCTCTGGTGTGAAAACATGCCTTTGCAACTCCCCACAGGTGAGAGGCACGCTAAACTATACAGTCACAACCACAACTCTCTTCGCCTGCTCAGGTGAGGAAAAAGACAGGGACCATTAATCGACTCATCACATAACATCCTCTGTGGACAGAACTCAGAGAACAGGTCTAGTTTGACGTGCACATTAATTTCTATACGACCGGATTTCTTTTTGAATATAAAGTCAGGTCACATTCATCTGAGTCACTATTTGACAGCCTTTCCCCCAGCCACTGACTCAGAAAGTGAAGTTAATGCCAGTGAAGTCAACTTCAAATATTAAGTTTGAAAAATAATTGCATAAATCACTATTTTGACACAAAACTGTTTCCATGCAAAAAGAAATCCCTTGAAGGGAATTCTTTTTGTCCGCTGGTGTTAAATACAGTAAGACGCTGGCAGTGCGGACACCATTATAACTTGGACCCATTGAATTAGGCTAAAAATCATAAGCAATTGATCCGGACACTATAATGCACTTCTGAACCGTGGTATTTAATTTATACGCTACATTCCACCTTCGGGCATGTGTGAAGCTGCACCGATATGACTGTCATAATCCATATTTTGTAGGATTGGCATAACAAAATAAAGAGCCAGTATATGGACTAATCATAATTAATGCTCGACCTTCCTTTGCTCTGCTAAAACCTATAATCCAGATCGACTTAGTGGTATAATGACTTCACCATTCTCACTGCCTCTCTGGATGGGGGTGTTCAATGTATTATGACAACTTCATGTAGATGCAAAGTCACATGTACTTTAAATCATGCGGGGAGTGAGAGGCTTTTCTTTTGGAAAGCAAAAATAGGAAGTTTATGCTGATGAAGTCATTTTTACAACCTTTATTCAGCGAAGGTTGACTGAGACGTGACATGTTTTTAAGCAATTCTCAACGTACGTTTTCACTGCAGAGGTGCACTGCTCTGTTATTGGTCACTGAGCAGCTCCACTGGTTCCGTGCCTTGCTCAAGGGCGCCACAATGAACTAAGTTCACAAAACCTCAGCTGCTTTCGTCGTCACTTTTTCCAGATTGTTATCATCGAAGCGGCAACACTCTGACGTGACACTGACTACTCAAACCTTCAGGCTACCACCGCCCCATTAGGAAAGAAGATCATTAGTCTCCGTCTGTTTGGTGCTGCCCCAGTGTTTTCTTGTGTAGTGCTGCTGATATGAACTTGATGTATCGCTAGGCTACAAACAATAGTCTAAAAATAGAGCCGTGCTGACAACATTGCTCCATGGGCGTGTGTTTGTTTGTGTAAGTCAATATGCATGCACGTGTGTATGGCCGTACGTTTGTGTGCATGTGCGCACGTATGAACAGCCTCTAAGTTGTCCAGCACATCCTCAGGGTTCTGGACGAGCAAAGAAGTTATTTTGATTAAATACGATGTGTGGTTTTGTTCTCTACCAGCCTCTGCGATTGCATTAAAACGGGCTCCTGTAATAACAAAGAAAAACAACACACTACTTGAAAGGTTCTCACAAATTTTACAAAATCACTTATTTAAGGAAAACGTTCCTTTCATTTCATTAAAATATTTTTTCCTCGGCTTGTAATTTGATGTGTGCTGATAAACCAGATGAATAAGTCAACTAAGTTGCGTCGAATGTAATGTAAACAATGTCTAACTGATGAATATCATTGCAACAATTTCAAATATTTACATTTACAGTCACAACTGTATGACGTTTTTTTTTAACACTAAAACACACCTTAAAACAACATCACAGCAACGAGCCGTTATAGTACATCAGCTCAAACTCTTATTATTATCGTTTTTCGGTAGAGATCCCTAACTTCCAGCAGAAACATAACAACTTGGCAACATCCTGTTGAAGTCCGAGTTTGTAAATAGATACATGTCTGTCTTTGTTAAATGTTCAACGAAGACTTCAACTTCCCCAGCCATTTGTTTGCTTTGGCTGTCTGCCATTTCACTCCAAACAGGTAGCATAGAACTTGCTTGCTTCAGCTTGTAGGCTGAGAGCAGCTGTCAACAACGAGCTCACGGTGTCTCCTCTGCGTGGAGGTGCAGACGCAGGTGTTGATTTTTGGGGGAATCATTAACACTAGCATTGGTAACACTGCCATGGTTAAAGGACTGCTCCTACGCTGAACATGTATGCAGTGAACGTGCACTAGTAGAGCCCTGTAGATAAAAGCATCCGTCGCATGGCATGTGTATGGTACTTGACTCTTCATGCAAAGCACGTCCGCTGGTGAGGACAGTTGCTCACTGTTGAGTAAGACCTTTTGTCCGTCTTTCTTAATTCCCCCCCCCCTCCTGGACACTAACACTGGGATTAATCTGATTGTATTCATGTGTGCTTCATGTCATGTTAGTGCTGTTTGTTTGTGCAGCATTCCTCACAATACAGCGCAAATGAGGGGTAGAAAGAGAAGCTTTCTTAGCGCAGGAGAAAACTCCCTTCGGGAAGATTATGCAAGCCCAGCTGATAATATCATCAAATCAGCATTGGACAGAGGAAAAAAAAAAAAGGAAGGGTGTGTGTAAGATAAATGGGATTCAAACAGAGGATAGAAAGGCTGTATTTGAATGAGAGGGGATCTTCTTTAATGCCAGTGTAATGGCCATGGACGGCCTTAATCCTCCTGGTCTGGAGCTTTTTTTTCTTGAAAAGTTTCTAATGAGATCAACACCTGCTGTGACTAGCACCCACATGACAAAATTACAATCAATTAAGGTAGGAAGAAATTCACACTAACCGCTCAACGATATGGAAGGCTGAGCAGGGAAAGATGCAGAACATTTGTCCACATAAAAAAAACATACATTAACTCTACGGGCAAGAATAGGAAAGAGGTCCATGGAGGTTAAACCATCCTGCAGGCATTGAGGGAAGCCCTATTGTGGCAAACGCGCTAAGAAATGTTAATAAGCAGGGAATCACTCACATGTTAACATTTATTTAAGGCATACGGTCATCAGTCATTACTCACTATAAGGCTTTTGAGGAGGCTTCTTTTTCCTTTTACTTTTTATTACGGGATTCATTTGCTGTTTTTGACAAGGCTGACCGACTCATTGAGATATAAAGACACATTAAATATAGTATTATAGCCAATAAATGGCAAATATGTATAACAATATAGGTGGATTTCTTGGTCATACATTTGCTGAATTGCTGAACTGTATTCTATTATTTAAAAACGCATTCGTTGCATTTTTCTTTCACCTTGTGGAGTTTACATTACGATAGATCTGCTCCTCCATGACATTGCCTATACCAGGAATCCTTAGCGTTTGCAAATACTTATGTATAAAATATTAAGGTAAATACTTATATTTGCTTTTTGGATAAACAAAAACAGACAGCAGAGGCAGCTGAAAAAAGAGGAGGGGTAAAAAAAAAAAAAAAGATTGGGGGTGAAAGTAAGATGGAGAAAGAAACCAAGCGGAAAAAAAAGACTTATCTTACCTTCAAGCACTGTAAGCTTGGCACTGGTGTTGATCTCGCCAGCACTGTTGGTAGCTGTGCACTCGTAAATGGCTTCGTCTCTGTGTGTGCGCAGTGGCTGGATCCGCAATACGGAGCCCGAGCCATCATCAAACTCAATCACCTGGGAGAGCCAGAGCAGAGCAAACGGGCAGGAATGTTATTTTTTAGGGACCAAGGATATCACTTGCAACGTATAAATAACATTCGTTTAGAAAGTTTTTTCTGATCCAAGAGAAGAAATAAGTAGACATTTGCCAGTTTGCAGCTTTACCAGTTTCTCAAAAGTCTATTTCATGTCCAGGTGCAACATTTTAACTTTTCAGAAGTAGAATTCTGTTGTTCTAACAAAAGTTTATTTGCCAACATTTCCTCTTAAACACAGGCGACACCATAATGTTCAGAGAGAATGATGTTATGAAACGATATCCAAGAACACTGTGGTGCACAGCAGAACCCCAACAGGTATCATATCAAGAAATACCAATTAGTATATATAGTATAATTCGGTAGTACCCCCAACTACCGTGTCTACATTATGGTACAGAGGAGAGATTGGTCAGAGACAGTGTGAGTTCCCACCTAGGGCACTTCCTTGTGTTCACAAGGGTTCAAAGGAGGGAGGGGAAATACACCAAGTAATACATCAAGGGGATATATGGCTAGAGATGGTGGAGCTGTGGAACAGACGGGGAAGGATGAGGGTGTGAAAAGACTGAAAGAGATGAAGAGGACTATATAAATCAAGATGGAAGGAGATTAAAGAGAAGGGAAACCTGTCTGGTCTCGCTTGGAGAAGAGAAGTGTTGGTGTGATGCTCAATAACAGGGCTATCGATTGTGTGTGCTTTGTATGAATGCATGTGTGGGTGTGTTTGTGTTAATGAGAGACGGTTATTGCGGCAAAGACGCTTGTAATGTTTTGTCACGTGTGTTTTGTTTGTACCTGCTTGTGTGTATTTATGTGTGTACAGGTGGGCGTGTATGTGAGTGTTCAAGGACCTGAAAGTCACGCATGAGTGCTCACCTCAAAGCGCTGGGAGCTGACTTTCTTGCCTTTCTTCATCCAGGTGATTCTAGGTTTGGGGTCTCCGGTGGCCTGGCACACAAACGACGCAACTCCTCCTGAGATGCCCGTCTGGTCTTCTGGGGATTTTACGAAACTTGGCACGCCTGAGGAAGCAAAAGGGGTAAAAGGAAGATGGAAGGTGATAAAAAGAGGGAGGGAAAGAAGTCAGGGACAGGGAAAGTGGGAAGGGAGAAACAGAGCAGAAGGGAGGGGGAGAGATGAAGGTGAGTTCAGTGCCTACTGCCATTCACATCAGCATTAGAAACCTGGTTATCTGTGGGTATCACTTTCTCCACACAAAAGCAACAATGACAAAACCCATACTGGCCTTGTTGCTGTTGCCTTGTTGCACATCTGCAGCTCAGTCATGGGAGGAAAAATCAGTCTTTGTGTTCCACAAACTGAGATCGCTCAGATAAATACGACTTAAACCAGCTTAATGCAGTTCATTTTATGCCAAATAAAGTCTCTGTAGTTGAATGTCATGGTCAATAGTATCGAACGCAGCACTGAGGTCTAACAAGACCAGAACAGAGACAAGTCCTTTGTCTGATGCCATCAGAAGGTCATTGGTAACTTTCACCAGAGTTACCAATGACCGTGCTGTGCTATGATGAACTCTAAATCCAGGTTGAAAAAACTCAAATAAACTATTGTTATGTATGTTTTGCAACTGCTTTCTCAAGGATCTTAGACAGAAAGGGAAGGTTGGATAACGGTTTATAGTTGGCTAAAAACCTCTGGATCAAGACTGGGCTTTTTAAGAAGGAGGTTTTATTACAGCTACTTTAAAGGATTGTGGTACGTAGCCAGATAATAGAGACAGGTTGATCATATTTAACAGTGAAGTCTTAATTAAGGGTTGGAGAAAACCTCTTGATGTGATTCTCCTGTTTGCCTTCAGAGTGTTTTTACCGAGCACCACACCCGACATCATCGTGCGTAGGACAATGGGGTGTGTGTTTCAGCCCCAGTCTGTCTAAGTTGACATGACTCTACAATGAGTTCACCTTAGCTCCATGCTATAGCCGCCATGCTTTATTCTTTATTTACAGACTCAGACATGCATAGCACCAGTCTGGCTTCAACAATATGACACAATGGCCTTATTACCAGCTCCGTCAGTTCATGTTTCATCTCCAGAGTCATTAAAGAGGGAGGTGGGGAACACCTAAACCGCAGTGGTGACGAGCTGCCTGCCCCGCAGAGACACGCACAAAGGGGTGAATCATTATTCTGTATACACAGAGGAGACGCCAGCATTCCCTCTCTGAGCACACACGGGATAAAATCCAGCAGTAGCTGCCACCATCCTTTTCTCTTTTATGTGTTCTAATATAACATTGGTGGGAGAAGGGTGGATGTCAATATCTAGTTAGCATAACATTGTACTTTCTGATATGGATATGGCCCCCAGTGAGCCTATTCTCCAGGTCTACCTGTTATATCGTTAACCTCTGCCCTCACTTGGCTGGAGAGAGAGAGGTGATGCTGTCTGTCCTTGCTCGAGGACATTTCTGCAGAGGAGCTTTCTTCGAGCAATACGGAAGATTACAATAAAAGAGACACTGGAAGGGTGCAGGCAGAGAGGTGTGCGTGCATAACACTTTGATGTGAGATGATTACACACATTTAAATGTACTTGGGTGGAGGGACAGAGGTACGAGCAGAAATATGAAATGTTGAATGTGTGGTATGTTTTGTGGCTCCTGACATGCTGAATATGTATAGATATACCAAAAAATATGTATTTTATACAAATTGTAACTTGCACAAAATTAGTTGAAAACTTAAGTATCTGACAAGGTTGGGTGTCACACGCGTCTTAGAACAGCAGTGCAGTTGCACTAGTAAACAGTAAATTAAAGTAAGTCGGCGTCAAATAACAAGCTAAAGAGATTGAAGCTGACATGTTCCTTTGTTTAAAAAACAATCATCATAAGCTAACAATGACAAAAACACCATCAAACCCACCACATTTTCCATAACACTGACAGGCTGAAGTGTGCTGCAGTGCAGCGTGAGTAGTGTGTGAGTAGGCAATTATGCGTGCTTGGCGATACACAGTCCAACTCATACATACATCCATCTGTGACCTGTGCCCCCTTCAAAGTACCTAAACCCACATGACATTTAAAAGATATTTTTGTCTCTTCCCAGGGACAAGATTTAGACTGGAACAGCACAGCACTAAATCGTTTTCTATAGCGTCAGGGTGTGACTGTGACACACGCAGGCAGCCGCAGGAGAGTTGTGCTAATGATTCAAACCTGATAAGCTCTTTAGAGTGTATGCCTGAGCATGCATCTGTGCGTGCTTCGGTGGGGAGCTGGAATTCTCAAGACCTGATTATCACCATTTGACTTCCAAGAGCTCCTGCTAATATCTGCCCATAGCAGTTCCATTTAAGTTTATGTGAGGGCTTTCCACGTTTTTGCTAAGATGGAGGATCAGGCAGGCATTAAACAGTTCTCGGCACATGTCTCAAATGAAAGGATTTAAGCTCATGTATTTCCACAAACATTTAAGTGAGGAACCACTGGATCTTAGAAATCATAAGGACTTTGTGGAAGAAACGGGTGAACTGGCCCTCGCTGAGCTTTTCCCGTGTTAATCCTCTTAAAAAAGCTTCCGCTGAATTTCGATAGTTAACCTTTGACTCTAAGGCGAAACGATGGCCTTCGGAGCTGTCCATCGTTAATCCAGATCTTACCAAGTAGTCAATCACAAAATCTCAAAAAGGTCTGTGGTGACCCCAAACACTGACTTACAGAAGAGCTTAATAGTGGTCCTCATACACTCCAGCGAAAGGGCAGAAGAATTTATTTTTGGACTGAGACTGTGCAGAGTTCCTCCATCACTGAGCCACCTCTGGCGGGTGAGGATATCAAACTGTTGGCTTTGTCAGTTCTTTTCTTAGAAAGACAAAATCCAGGCTCAACCCTTTTTTCTCTGCCTGTGTCCCATTTTCCTGGCTGTCAGGCAGTTGTCACATGAAAACAATGGCAGGGACGAGGTGGAAAACATATAAGCCTACCTATGCAAATCTCAGCCAGTGACTGCAAGCTTTGAGCCGCACTTTTTAAAAGCTTTGATACATCACATTCAAAAACTCCTATCTTGACACTCAAGGCATTAACGCATGCTCTCTTCTTACTGGCAATGTGTAAGAAGTGCTGCCACAACTGTCGTGCACAGTGTTGGTTGCAAGGTGCCAGAATTTCAGGGTTGAGGTTATTGACTCATGAATACTTAATATTTACCACATTTAGTTGACTGGCACTAACAAGATTAAGGAGCTGCTCTAATTATTGACGCTATCATGTGAACACTTAAACTGGATTATAAAAATCAAAGCAGATAAACATATCTGGATTACAAGTCAATCATTACATTTTTGGTTATAATTATCAAATGAATGCACCAGAAAGATCAAAAAGTGATCCACATGCAAAACAGTGTTGCTGTACACAAACACTGCTGGTGGTAGAAAAACAAAACACATTTGTTGTTTGTAGAACAAAAAGGCTTTCGTGTTACAACTAATGAACGGAATAAGTTAATCAAGGCAAAAAAAACACAAAACAATACACACCAGTGAAAACACTTTTTTTCTCTTATTTTATTGGAACTAATAAGGTGTTTCTTGTGCGCTACCACCCATTCTGACAAACATTAGCCTGATTATCAAACAAATCATAGGGTTATTAGGGAAATTAATTAATGCAAACCCTTTTAACGCCTCTTGTGAGAAGTAAGTCATTGAATGAGGCAATTATGCTTTAGTGTGTACGCAAACCAGGTGTATACATTTCAATCCCAAACATGCATATGTGTGCCATGTTGACTTGACATTTTTAATTTGATGGCAGGCTATTGACAAATGGGCATAGATTCCTGGTTTAGATGGCACTGGGGAGAGGCTGCTGATTACTCTGTGTGCTGGGGATTGAACCGTTTCAGAGTAAACATAATGTCTGCAGCAGTTTTTGTGGGGTCAGAAGTCATTAGAGCGATGGCAGGTATGGGGGTTCCTGAACTCTAGTATTGCTACAGGTGTTTTATTTTTGTTTAGATGGATCTGAAGGTGTTAGCACGGCTAATCCGGAAAACCTGTCAATGTACAACAAACAGTAAACAACTTTTTCAAGGGCAGCACACGCAATTGATCCTGATGAATTAACTAATGAATATTGATCACATTTCACCAGATGTGACCTTTTAAGAGACTGGATAAAAATGGAAAGTAAAATATTTACTCATATATAGTTATTCATAGTTATGTTCTGTGTGTTATGGTATGGTATGTTTCCTAAGCAGCTTTATGTTTTTCTCTTTTATCCTTGTCTGGGGCCTCAGAGCAAGGCTTGTGCTGTGTGCAGAGACAGCAGGGAGAGTTGCGTAAATGGCACTTGTGTGGCTAACAATTAGCGTATTCCCAAGCTAACCGGAGTGCCAATGAAAGCTACTCTGTGGTGTAGAGTATCAGGGATCGATACACACGCGGCAGAGAGAAAACCATTAATTCTTATTAATAATGGATTAGCAAGTTATCATTTTCATGAGGCAACACTTAGTGGAAATTTGTCTGATGGCATCAGCACTGGTTGTTTTAATGGAACACTTCCATTAAGGCCTTTTCGGGCCATTAGCAGGCAACTTGTTTGCAATTAATTCCATATAAAGCTGCCTCCCCTGCAAGTTATTTACCTCGATAAAGTCCACAGTAATACAGACTGTTTGTTTAAACCGACACGATGTTTGCTGTCTGCACTTCCGTTCTACAGCTGAACACCAAAGAGCACTGTTACATTTTCTTACAAAAAAAGAACACAGTACAGCATGTTACAATGGACTGTATGTAAAGGGACCCTCAGACTGAATAATATACAGCAGCATTTTGCATTTAAAGTCAACATGATTTATTTTTATTATATAATTAAAAAATGGTTCTTAAATCTGTAAAATTGAGTTCACATTATAAAGAGATAGCAATTGAACCGTTCCTGTGAAATGCACAGTACAGCAACCCAGCAGCTCCTCCACTTGTTCTAGCTGTGTCAATCACACCATATTGTTCCCCTCACTGTGAACTGACAACTGTAAACATATACAGAGTAAAGAGAGTGAGAGGCAAAATGAATGCTTTTAGCTTAGGCAATTAAGCCTTAATATTTTCAGCCTAAACCTTTTGTGACACAAGCGTCCAGTGTCTAGTGTCTTCAACTCACACAAGAACACCTTGGCTACAAACCCAACTAGGACTTATATGGGTGGAGTTTGCTTATTTCTCCAAGTGTTTGAAGATGTTTTTACTCCCACTTATTGACAGATAGTTCACACTGCAATGCAACACAAAAACCAAAGAATTTTTTTCTTTTTCTTTTTTCGTTGGAGAATGATAGTGCAGCAGCAGAAGATTGATGGAGCTTTTAAAGCTTTATCAAAACTTCGGTGAAATTGAAAGAGCCATGTCATTCATCATCTCTGAGATGCTGTACTTAAGACAACATTTCTAAACTCATAGAAGAGAAAAGGAAAAAGAAAAACATCAAACTTTCAATACCCTCGTGGACCATGAAGACGGGCTTTCTATCAGGCCTTCCAGCCTTCAGTGAATTATTCAAGAGAGCGGAGAAGAACAAGAACTCTAAGTGCAATTACCCTTCACTCCTCTCTTCCCAGTGTGAGAAACATTAATGTAATGGCTTTCATCTTCTCATGCTGATTATGAACGAGCGAGGTATCTCTCAAGTCTGTTGTCTCTCTCTCTTCTTGTCTGTCAGTCAATATATGACATTTGAAAAAAAGGAAACCACAATGTGCTATGGTGACCAGTGCCTGGAGTGGGCATGTTTAAAAAACATGCAGGGATAAATGCTTCATTGTTTAATTTTTAAAGGTTAAATGTAGGTGTGGTTCTGTTCTCGCATGATTTGGAAACTGAGGTTTTATATTACCTGTGGTATTTATGCTGGCGCCCAATATAAATCTAGTCAAATATGATTCACTACCTGTTGCTTTTTTCAACCCACCTGATTCCTTAAGGGAACATTTTAACAGACAATAGAAAAAGGCAGACACTCATTTCTTTGTTATACTTTCTTAAGATCATTGCACTATTGCATAAGGAAAAAATAGGCTGTTTTATTGAAAAAGAATGGCTATATAATGAGGGAAAACTGTAATATATGTTTTACAGTTCCATTTCTCAACGCTAACACCCTTAATGTGTTGCTGGTTGGACACTCACCATATCATTATCTGAAAACAACTGAGGGAGAGTCTGCCGCACAATGTGGACAATGCAAATGTAAAATGCAAAATCACTCCGAGTCTCCAATGAACAGGCTCTTTATGAGGTGTGTGGCCCTAACCTACAAGACACGCCTGCTAATGTGTCGACCGAACTGCACAGCTCATAAACATAATCCTGGGGCTACATCACCTCCGATGTTCATTTAGTTCACTTGATGAAATGTTCTCATTTGCCCTGTCGTGGAACTAAGTGTTTTTCTATTCTGAAACAGTGAAGGACGACTGACTGCTGCATTTGGAGGCATGTGTGGGTGGGTAACCGAGTGTCGACCTGGGAACACTCGTATGCAAAACAAAATACAAAGAAGGAAAAGCACATTTTAAATGCAGCTTGAATATGTAATAACGTCTATACGGTGACAACTTTGTAATGGAAATTTAAACTACTCTGTAAAGTTGCTGTGGGAGTACGAAAGGAGATTCTGGGCAAAATGATGGGGGACTTTGTTAATGTTGCGGGGTAAAGTCCAATGGTCACCTTGGCACAGACCCTGACATTAATAGACCGGTGTGGGGAAAATGTTAAGTGTGTTAAGTGATCCCAGGAGGGGGGGGGGGGGCTCTGGAGTTTCTTCAGAGATCCCTTTTGGGGTTAGCTCATCATCCATCACTGCGCACCCTCTTGCGACCCCACTAACCTCATTAATTTGCCTCCCCTGGATTAGCCCTCCCTCAGAGACCACAAAGAGACCCTACCATTGTTCCCATCTTCTCACCCACACGGCCCGGATGTCTTAAGTAATTCAACTCTCCACTCGCCAAAATTGAGAGAGAAATTAAATTATGTTACAGTAGGGAACAACAAAGAAAATTTTGGCTTTACGCCAACAGGCTCTTTGTTGCTTCCCTTTTGATTTAGCATCTTTGAAAACCTATGGTGACCATTTACTCATGAAATAGTCCTCACTTGAGATACAACCATGCTTTGAGCAGCGATATGTCCACAGGTTTTTTTGGCTTAGTTAGATGCCTTTAAATGCACCTTGGAGGAAGCTGCAACAGTAAACAATACATGAGTGTATGGCAATGTGCCTGTACATTACGTGATTATGTCCTTAAATGGCGGTTATCTTGAATTTCTCCAATTTTATAACAGCCACCACTATGAACACAGAATTTAAATGTCCTTCTTAAACTGCCCTTTTTCTGGATGAACTGGCGGTTCTTGTCGTCGTGTGGCATTGCCGAATCCGGGACACAGCAGAAGGTTTGGGTGACTGCCTCTGGCCCTGCTATTGAGCTCTCTAATTAAACTATTAATCTCACATCATTAACCTGCGATGACCCTTTCCTCCCTCCATTCTGACATTGCTGCACTGGCTTATGAAAACAACTTCCCATCAAATCTGCCCAACCTCTAAATTGTGTTCCTCCAACACTTTATCTTGCAGATGTTTTTTCTCATATATATTGCGGTTTCCCCACTACTTTCTCAGAGTGCATTTCATGTTGTTTAGTTCTGCCTCTCTCTCAGTGTGCCTGTCTGTATGATGTGTGTGGACCACAGCTGTGTGCTAACTGCATTACTCTCCAAGTGGCTCTCCAAGGTGGATATGGTTACTTTTAATTAAAAAAGAATCAATTTCGATCCCTGTCAGTTTTTTTGAACTGGGTGACCATATGGACACTAAAAAATACAATCCAATTTCCAACCACCCAGCCCCCCATCTGGCCACTCCTCTCCAAACCACTTTGGCACTTCAATCACATCAGTCCATTGTAGAAGCTTTAAACATTTGCTAAATCAATCTATGGAGCTTGTCTCATAGGTCTCATCTTTTAAAATATGCTATATTACTGGCTATTTTGTGATACCTCTGTCCAAAACAAGAGTACCTGTATATTTAGCATAGCGGACCCATGGGGAACCTCTTAGTGGTATAGCCATTGGACAATAAGGAAACACTATATAAGTAACAAACTCCATTGAATCTATTGGCAGTATGTGGGGGGCCACAAATAAGCGCTAAAAGGTTGTGGCATGACACAGTGGTTTGATGTAAAAAGTCACTTTAAACTTATTAAGTTCATTGTGGTCGCAGTGTAATCCTCTTGCCACTGGGCATGAAAAGAGCCGCCTCTGGTACATAAGGCCTCGGAGGTTTTGCCGCACCTCCCATGAAAAGCCACCTAAGATTATAACATGAGAGGCACGAGAAGAGACACATACATCAAAAGCTTATTAAAGCCAAAGAAATAACTCACAATGACAACGCTCCAAAAAGATAACCATTACATTTAAGTGCTGGGTATGTATGACTTTGAGGCTGACCTTGTGGGCCAGTGGCCTATTGTGTACAGGTTGTGTGCAGGAGGCTGTATAGAGAGCTGGTTGATTAGGTTGAGCTCCCTGGAGATCGATGGGACGTCTGCGATCAGCACTCAGAGTAATCACACTGTATTGTGGTATTGTGCGCTTACTCATTGACGATATCATTTGAATGATGCATTGGGCTGTCGCATTGAATGGAGGATTTGTTGAACTTATTTGTTCTTCTAAATCCTGATGAATTGTACCATCCTAAATATTACAAACTAACAAAGACAACCTTTGAAATGTGGCCATCCTAAACCAGCAGACAATGCAATGTAAATTGAATAACCTACAGTTTTTATGTAAGGAAAAGGCCTTACACTCATCATACGATTGCTACCTGTGGTTGCTTTGCCTGTTGCGCTTTTATAAGAGGGAGACAAGGACACCAGACCGAACCCATGTAATCAGAAACATGCCAGGCACCCCACCCATAATATCTGTCTGGTGTCTGCCCTGTAATACAGGAAATCCAAACCAGAACTATCAAGTTCACATAACTAAGTTGCATACAAATTACAGGCATCAAATCCAGCCAACCCTGCCATTAGTGGTAGGTGTTATTTTTGCCCCCCAACTGTCTTATTTTAATTCTATGTCTGTTTGCTTTACAGTCTGGGTAATAGCAGGTCTAGGCATTTTCTCATGTGTGCTTACATTAAACTACAACTATAGGTTAACCTCGGACCAGAGCCAGGCTTTTCTATAAGTCTATATAAGTTTGTTTTTATGTTTCTTTTAAATTGAAATGACATCTTTTATCAAGTTATTCATTCATGTATCAGTGTTCTGGTATATCTTCAGTAAAAGCACTTGTCACAGAAGAGTATCTTTTTCTGTTAATTAAAATGTTGGGCTCTGGGTTTGTATCCGTAAATGATATGATTACAGAAATTAGAGACGAGGGCAAAGATGATAGCAGAGGCTGATCGCAAAAAGACTAGATTTACAAAAGTAACTGTAAAACATTGTCTAAATTAACCCACAGTTCAGAGAATTTAACATAGTAAAATACAAGCTAGCTAGCTGTGTCTAGCTGTGTGTGACTCTTGAAATACCTCTGTAAAATGGCAACTGGTGTTTTTGATGTATTTTAGGCCTTTGAGGTGTGTTGGCCTCAAATAATAAATACTGTGGAGACCACCATCACAAAATATGGGTATATAAAATATTGAAATGCTTTAGCCATCCTGCACATTTTCTTAATATTCACCTTTGTATGTACCTGTCTGCACAATATAGCAGCACAGAAAGAATAATCAGGGCAACATCCAAACTCTGGGCTGCACTGGGCATCTGGCAGACTCAGTACATCTTAATAATGTCTTGGCACCATCAATGCCCCTGACATTACCTTTTTTTCTTCATAATCTCTATAAAGAATATGCATTTGAATCAAGTCTGTGCATCCCCTTGGTGGCAATTAAAATGCATGCGTAGAAGAGCCCAGGTACACAACATGATATGATAATAAACATGGACACAACTAATAAATAAATTACTGACACTGCTTTCTCAAAAAGAGTTCCTTGCCAATTATCCATAGCCCAAAAATTGTCTTGCTGTTATTGTTATGCAGTATAATTTCCTCCAGATAATGTTATCAGCAATTCATAATTCATTTGAATTATCAAGTAACTGTTGTTATTCCAAGTTTTTGGGAATAACAAAAGGAGAATGGACTTAAGAACATGAGTCAAGGTTTGGTTTGGTCCGATCGAGGGATGCAAACAGTCGGGAACATTTCCAATGAGAATGTTTACACAATTTCAAAATGTAAAATGTAAAAAATGTACCTTTTAATAGTGAATTTATTTGGTGGGGCGGGTGGATACTCATAAAAAGCAACACTAGGAATTTGAATTAAAAAGGAATTCAGTAAAAGTACAACCCTCTGCATGCACAGTGTATTCTCCCATCACATGTGCAGCCCACACTACTGACAACACTACTGCACTGTCAAAGGACTATATCCTATATGCTTTTCATGTAAGTTTATAATTTGATAACACCTTCTGCTAGTTTTTGCTAGCTAGCTGTTACCATGTGGGATGTAGCCTGATTGAACATGCTGATTGAGGAGTTTTAATTAATCTATTTCCATTTATTCTTTATTGTTAAACATGTATTTTATAAATGAGTTGTTCACTTTAAACCCTAGATTTAGCTTACTCACCTCATGGCACATTTCACACTGTATGTGTTTGACAAATTATTAGATTTTTTTAGCAAAAATAATTGAAAACATTTCCATTTTATTCCTGTCATTTCCCATTAGTTCCCATAAATTCTCGTTAATTCCCATGGCGAGTCCCTTGAATATTCCTGGAATTTTACAACCCTAGTCCGATCACATTACAGGCCGAGCAAAGACAGTTTTGCCAGGCTATGAGAAAAAAGTGCAAAAACTTTTCTGCAAGGTCAAGATCACACTGATACTGTGCAAGACTCGAGTGGAACAGCAAGAGACAAAGATGATAACACGGGGCTGAGTGAGACAAGACAAAGGGTACAGAAAAACAAATCCTACTGGACCCATGTATGAAAGCACAGGGCAGTTGCTGTGATCGGGTGGGGGAATGGGAGGGGTTGGCGTATAATTGAATTACAGTGACCCTATGACAGCACTATAGGTGAGGTCATGTGCTGAATTAATTCTGTCCCTGACCCCGTCTTCGGCGGGGCCGTTGTTCTTGGCTGCCCCTGAGACCCAAAGGCGCAGCAACGGTGACACATCTTTCTGAGCACCTTCTTCCAGCTAAAAAACGTCATTCAGATTGACAGCCAGGCACAGAGCCCGATGGAGCATCACGCTGTGCACTGTAAGCTTTTTTCTTTGTGCAAATGCTAAAGCTCTCTATACGTTGGGATATGCATTAGACAAGCTGCTATCTCTATTTGTTGGAATCCACCAAAGTAACCAAATCTAAATTGAATCTATATTCTATTGTGAATGAAACTCACAGCATGTAAGCTTGTTCTCCACGAATATCCCTACATTCAATTACTGTGCAATGTCGTGGGTTAAATTCAACTTTAGATATTACTGTCAGTCCCTTTAAACGAGGAGAATGTCTACAAAAGGGTTGCATTTGTTCGACTAGTTTAGAGAATAAACCTGAAATTATTATTAACCTCCCATTGTTTGTCATTTTCACCATGTGTGTAGCGCATGGGAGCCTTGAATGTTCTTACTGTCAAAATACTTAGAAAGCTTAAGGTATTATCAGATTGGAAAGGAAGCAGGGCAGGACATAGATGAATGAAGTTACTTACTGTCTGCCTGAGAGGAGAATACCATGCAGCTGAGTAGAAGCAGGAACAGCAACGCCCCTCTGGGCAGGAGGGGCACTGCCAGGTGAATATTAGGCACCATGTTCCAAATTGGCACTGCTCCCTCCTCAGTCCCCTGCTAGACACGTCCCACTCTGACAGGATCAAAGACTAACACCTGCGAGAGCAAACACATGCAGAACAGTACAGAAACATTAGTATTCAGACCCACTATATATTTGCATATATTTGAATGAACATAATAACACAGTAAAGCAGAAATATCAAAAGCAAGTCGCAGAGCAGAACCAAAGGAGACGGAAATGTTGTATACTTGTAAGAAACCCTAACCTTACACTTGTAAGAAAACAACAGCACACAACACTGGAGATCTTTGGTTGCGATCAACAAGACACCCAATACCCACAACAAAATCCTGCTCGGGGGCAGAGCAAAATACAAGTGAAGCGAATGTAACACGCAACCTACATCAGCAGAAGAGTTAGGAAACAAATGCAGTACAGTGTAACAGAGAGAAATCATGGGAAGAAATAACAAGAACAAAGAGGGAGGTCAGGACGCAGGATTAAGCTCCTCAGCTGTCCTCTCACAATGGGGATCAACTAAAAACCCAGAGGACCTCCTGAAGAGAACTCCCTAAGGACCTCCGCCCACTTAATGTTCCCCATTAAGAAATTGAAACTGTGTCTTCCAGATGGGTGCAAATCACACAGAGTGCAATGATCTCATAATATGACAACATGTATGCATACATAAACATTTAACATACAACACACCCCGAGGGGGACGTGGATGGTCAACAATGCAGCAGCAGGTGTACCACAAATTAACCATAATTAACCGCGCAATAAAACAGAAAGCATTGGCCCATCGTCTGAAGTAGCGGGAGGAGACACAAAAACGAAGGCTGTCCCTCAAATTAAACCACACAAGCATTGATTCTTTGTCTTTTTAGGAATTAGATTTAGTGTAGGAAATGACTAAGCCAGCTGATAAGATTCGGATATATGACTTTAAGTTTGTTATAGCCTGCAGTTTTGATGTCTAATGCTATTAAAGACAAAGTAACTGTGTATCCCCATGAATTGAGCTAACTAAATTTCTTATCCCTACACTCTTGCCCATGGCCATCTGTGATGAGTAATCATAACGCTGTAAAGCAGACCACAATATGGTAAGGATAGATATCTCTCTTTTGATAGAATTAAAGCAGTATCTCCAGAGGACTTCAGGAAAAAAATGAACTAAAATGAGAAAAGTTTTTAAAGTTTTGTAGTAAGCCTACTTTTTGTCTTCAAGGCTCCGTGACAATTATTCTGTATAGAGCTTTTACAAGAGGCCTATTGGAATTGAATTGAAGACTTTTTAAGCTCATCTGTTCAGTCTCACTGCCGAGTTTATAGTGGCAACAGAACAATACTGATTGCTGATATTTGTAAAAAGAGAAAGGGATGCACTCACAATGTGGAATATCTTGAGGCTTGCTGGGTGGCCGGTCAGCTTTAGTCTATTCAGTTCGGCTAAATAAGTTTGAGTGTCAGGAACACAATGCCTCCAGTATCTTGTGGAAAAAACCTTTCCATTCTTAAGCCTGTGGAGGTGTTGAGCAGCCCATTACTCATGTGGCTATTTCAATGCGAGTGGAAACAGTGAAAAAATGCACTCACCGGGCACCTCTTTGACCACCCTCTTTGTGAAAGAGGACCAAGGAAAACACTCTGCTGGGCAGAGATCTTAGGAAAGGAACATTTCAAGAGTTTCCTTTTCTTCATCTGAGCTCAGCTTTAACCTCTTTCGACAAGTCACTTTGCAAAAGGAAAAAGACGGGCATGGCTGAGTAAGATTACGTGAAGGAAAGCTATGTATGTGTGAGCCACGGTGCTGGTGCCTCACCTGGGCACCGTTGCAGACAGGTATCATTGACGGTTAGGTCTTCATCACTGTTTGTCTCTTACAAGAATGTGCCTCTAGGCTTCCATGTCCACTAAACTATTTTCTGAAGCAACACACCTTGCGTCCAAGGAATTTCCAAACACTGTGTGCAGCCAAGATCATCTATCGTCAGTGAAAGTTCAAACTGTGATTGTATCAAGCTGTGTTGTACTTCTCCCTGCATGCAGATTTTGAGAAATACCAACAAGTGCAGCTAAAATAATTTATCACCTCTGGAAAAAAAAATTCCCTTGTTGCCTTCACCTTCACTGCTAATTAGAAAGCAGCTCATTGTTGGGGTGTTAAGCTGTAGCAGTCTGGAGACACAATACACAGCTCGTTGCCAAAGAACTGGAGCACACCCCCACTCTGCAACCAACATTTAAAGACATTTAGGACCCATTTTTATTTCACATAAATACCCCGAATTTGCTTTGCAAAATGAGTGTAACGCACATCAAGTTTGTTGGCTGACAAATTTGTTTTAGCACTCATTTTTATGTACGCCACCGTTGCGTTGGTTCATGTCGGTGGGTAGACAGAGTGAGTGCGGCTGATAGAGTTGGCTACTCACCGTGCTCCAAACCCTTGGCGGTGGAAGGATATCTTTTACAGCAGATGCCAGAGAGAGGCAGATGCTTTTCATCTTCAATGAGACAAATTCCTAGAGCGAGGTTTATTCTTTATTTATATAGCTGCTTATTTATCCCAGTGCAGCTTGGTGCCTCCCAGCTGCACACAAATACTATGGGACAACACTTGCCACTGTGTGCATTGGTGTTGTGGCGGTAGTGCTACTGACAGAACGACAGGGCACCAACGTGGATATGGTTCAGTGTGATCCAAAATCTTAGCGAGTGGCTCAGCACGCAAGAAGGGATTGTTTGCAACTATGTGGGAGGGCAAGAGAAAAACAATAAGAACGTGTAAGGGTGGGTGTCTGTCCTTTTGAGATTGCGTGTGAATCCTTCTATCTTGGCAATTATTTAATTCTGAAGCCTGGTTAGTGTGTGAGAGTAAGGGAGGAGAGTGTGTATGAGGGAGAAAGAGTTAGCACTGGATAATTGCGGGTAAGATTATCATCCAGAATATTTCCCCAGAAATTGAGATCCTAATTAATAATAACAATGATTATTCAGAATGAACTGAGAAGCTGAATTGTTTCACAGCTAGAGTACTTATAAAAAATAATAACAATTTTAAAAAAAAGTTTCATAAATTTGTATTTCGGAACGTATAACTTTTATTTTTTTGGGATTAAAAATGGTCAAAATATTGCATTCTAAATAATGCTGCATTTAATTACCACTTAATTCTGTCTGGTATTGACTTATTGTGAAAGCAGATTAGGGATTTCTGGCACAACTCCACCTACTTCCAAGGTACATGGAAAAGGGAAGTAGTCTGAGGAGGTCAGAACTCCAGCAACACTCTTAGTATAAAGAACTACTTTCTATTGCCTTCTTGTCTGCCATTTTCTGGGATTTGATTTTGCCCCAGCCAATCAGTTAGCCCAATTAAGATATGGAGAACAACATTTGGTGTCCTGATATTGGAAAATAATAGAGCAGACAGTCAAATATGCGTGAGTTAATTCCACCTCATTATCTCTTATTAACTATTGAAGAAGAAAAGGAGGCAACACTGTGTTTAACAAATTCAAGCTTTAAGCTTCCAAGGCTAATGAGCTAATGTTTAGGAACAACAATTACTTACAGCCCAAAATGTTTGAATCACTCAAATGGTGAGTCAGGATAAACACAATTCATTGTGCCGCTTTGGGTCTTGTGTCTAATTTGTCAAGATGATGTATCTTATATAGAGAGAATACTCTGCGGTGTCAACATTTTCAACACACAGAAACCATGAAAGAAAACAGAAGGTTATTAAATTGATACTGAAGTTGAAATGACCTTTACCAGCTAGGCACTCTTCAGGAAGGGGCTTTTCAGTCTTAAGTGTCTGGGGAGATCTCAGTAATGCAGTGCGTGACGTATACTGTATACTCGCTGTAGGCAGACGACTAAGAGGTTTAGTGAAGTAATTAACAAGGCAACAATGGGTTGTGAACATATAAAACTGTAAACCATAGAGGACAAAAGAGCTTTTGAGTGAGTTCATTGGGGAGGGGACTATTACAAAAAATACACACCTATCCTGTTTGACACCCACATCAGGTGTCTGTCATTCAAGTCATTTCCCCCAGTGTGTGTGGCAAGGGAGTAGCCACCCATACAGAACTGGTAGTCTACAAACAGCTGCACAGAGAGAGCGCAGAAGCTGAGTAAACACTACTATTACACTAACTACAGGTAGCATCTCTATTCTCCATCGTTTCCAAACCCTCCTACACATGTTCTCTCTTTTTCGCCGTCTCTGTTTAATGGGTCATCCTGAGTGCGGGGGGGGGGGGGCAGCTGAGATATATGGCTAACAGTGTGGGGAGCTAATCATGGCCGTCCCTGGAGGTGATAAACCCAGACCAGAGGGGTTTGTGTTGGCGCAGGCTGCAACGGCTCCATAAACACAGTTACAAGCTGAATTTCGACAGCAGTGTTTTGGCCCCTGATTAGTTTTCCATGCCCTCGAAGGCTAACCCTCACAAGTCGGTGGTCCTTTTTTACCTCTGTGGTGAACACGCACCACAAGACCCCAGGAGAATTACTGCTAGCCGAAGAGCCCCGTATTATAAAATGAAAGTGTAAAGTAAGAAAATTAGGTTTTCCCTCCAACTCCGAAAGCCTTTCTGTATACACAGACTTGATGGTACATGTCTTTTTTACAGGGCTGAGACATTGAAATTCACCTGACAAAGGGTAATGCCCTGAGAACTATCAGGTTTTACAGCACTGTTGTTTACAAGCTGATTCCAGAGTTAATTGTTAACGCCTTACTGCCGAGCAGAAGATTGAGAGACTGAAAGGCACCTATCACATATAAATGCACATCCTTAAATTGAGCAATAGAAAGTAAAGAGCACTGATTATGCTGACCTATAATGACGGCACTCTTGTAATAAATCACATGAGTAAAGTGTCTGCTTGTGTGGATGACTCAAAGAAATCCATCAGGTAGTTCATTAAAGACACTTCAATAATTACATATGAGAATACTACATCCATGTGAAATGTATGCGGACATTTACAACATATGACAGAGTCTGCGTGACTCATTGTGATGTAATCTTTTACGCACGAGGGTTGGACTTAATGCACCTTAATGTTGCTGATAATGTCCTGAATCCCTAACTTGCCTAAGAGGATGCAAAGACCATCGCATATTGGCTTCACCCATATGATACAATGTCGGTTGGCATTTAGTCTGGTTGAGTGAACATTTAACAAAACTGAAGCACCTCCATAAATTGCCACTGAAGTGGGGATTTACAATCACCTCTGGGGGGCTACCAATCTTTTCAGCTGCAAATCAATCTCGAAATGAAAGGTGATATGTATTACACTGATATGTATTTCACGGAGTAGAAAAGACATACCAGAGTGCCACTTCCATTTGAATTTATTAGAGAGTGATTATTGGCATTGTCGAGCGGCAGAGCAAGGAGAAAATGGCTTGCACTACAAAGTGCTGGGCAAAGGGCCTGCAATAAATCAAAAAGCAGGCTCAATGTAAAACAGACATTCATCAAATAAAAGCAATGCTGTGCATACCTCGAACAGTTGAGTGGATGAAGCAGCTTTCTGCAAAGTAGCACCAACGTTAGGAGCCACTTTTTCCAGAATACAAACCAGTTAAAGTGGAACATTCATGAAATCATAACGTTAAATGAAAGAAATGTAAAAAAAAATAAAAAGCTTTATTTCTAAGGGCTTTGTATGGAAAACGTGTGTTGTTTATTCATTTCTTCCCTTTTGTTGACATCCTTAATGGCAGGATCTAAATTTTTATTTGGTATCATTGGTACTAACTTTATGATTATGATATTGCTTATGAATCATTACTGTTTACTTTTCTCTGTGCTTCTCATCTCTGTTCATTGTGAGACATCATTATTTTGAAAAGTAGGAACAATTTAGTTTTTGTTATTATTTAGGACAACCACAATAGTAGGGCCTAAATAAAATGAATGGAGAATGATAAAACAACAATCCTTTGTATTGAATTCTGAGTCTCTAAAAATGTATGCAGCCAATAGCCTTGCCCTAGTTCAACGATTGAAAAAAGTTTCAATGTTTGTACTTGTTTACAATTTAGAGAGTTCTACAAATGATTTACTGCATAATTAAGAATGATTCTGTGCTATGGCCAAACATTAAATTAGTAATATAAACTGAGACACATTCTCAACAGCAGATGTGCATATATATCAAAAGGAAATTCACACTGTCAGGCAAGAAAGATGGGAAAGACGTCACCACTTGACGGTTTGCTTGTGGACAGATGGTGCCATAAAATGACTAGGCAGGCAGCACAGAAGGCATGGATCCCCCCTACCCCTCCTAACACCACGACTTCAACTCCCCCACCCCCAGCCCCTGGGCAGAAAGCCTTGTCTCCGCCAGTAAAAGACAAACAGAGTGAAGGCATGTGAGCATAAAGACTGGCAAATACAGAGCTCCTTGGATCAATAGATGGCCAAACAGAGGCAGTTGTTTAAACTCAGCTCAGTTCACGGATATATCTGGATCTTTAGCAACCGCAATGAGCAGAAATATTAGAAAAATTAAACATTGTGGACTCCAGTAGAACGTGGAAGTACATAGAATACAATACAAACTGAAACCACGCTATGTAAGCAGGTTTTCTCACTAGTACTGCTCAACAAGGAAATAACCTTTCCCTTTCTCTTGGATTTAGGGTGTTTTTATTTTCTACAGGTATTGGGCCAAGCGTTATATAATAGGGTAGAAGGGGGCTCTTTAGGGCTTCATACTATTCAAAAGGTGCCTCTACACTGTTCTAAATCAATTACCTCTAGTGAGTCAGTGCTTAGGGTAGGGGGTATTGTAAATCAGCTTGGTGTCAGCCCAGATTAGTGACTGTAACGGGCCGGGAGTGAAGCTCTTTGGTCAACAGGGACCCTCCAGAGGCATACATGAGAACCAAGCTGTGGCCTCAGTGCTCAGTGACAGAGCAGCAACTCTGGTAATTGTTTGCCTCAATACTTTGTACTAACTTTGGGCTATATGAGGACGTATACTGTGAGACTGGCAGAGAATTCGCTATACACTTTCCATCCCTTTGATATGTCTAGTAATTGGAGAAGATGATACAAATCAGTGAGCAGCACTGCTTTAAGGCAATATTGGATTTTCAGGATTTTTTCATCAACGTGATCAAATACACATACCATGATTGGTCGTGTATTTTTAATTCACAGAGAGTTGTTTTATCTAGGAGTTTTTCCATAGTGCAAACCCTGACTTTATACACACATGAAAACAGTTTTACAGTAATTCGGATTAGTTTACTCAGACTAGGAAACTCTGAAGTGGAGGGATTAGCCTGTATGCTATGCACTGCATTGGCTATTAATTTAGAAAAATGGTCATTCACTGGCTAATGGGTACTGGGTGTGATGGTCTGTGCTTATCCAACTGCAAGCATGAAAGCAGCCCACTCTCTCACTACATCCTTTTATGCAAATCTAATTCTGATGAACTGTT
Organism: Bovichtus diacanthus; assembly: GCA_943590825.1. Lineage (NCBI taxonomy): Eukaryota > Metazoa > Chordata > Actinopteri > Perciformes > Bovichtidae > Bovichtus > Bovichtus diacanthus. Next base: position 8,477,947 of record CALSBV010009973.1, read on the forward strand.
ACGTCAGCAACAATATGCCTCAGAGTCAGAGCTGGGACGTGCAGATGTAACTGTATATTGACACAATGGTTTCATTATTTCACCCTACAACAGAGCATGTTGAAGACACAGGGGCTCACAACCCTCTGTGGTCCAAGGTACAGAGAAACAAACCCAGTGTTGACACAGGGAAGGCTTAGACCAGGGGTGCCCATTACGTCGATCGCGATCGACCGGTCGATCGCAAAGGTAGTGTGGGTAGATCGCATGGCATTGAAAAAAAAAAAAAAAATGTAATTAAAAGTTAGCCTATCATCCATCCTCACTATGGCATTTGCCACTTGATTGACGTACAGGTCAGCCAGTCTGAGATCTCACCTTTTCTAACACGCGGTTCACCACGCATGCGCGGTCAACCCCGCCAGCTGCAAATCACCGCGAGCTGATTAGCTAGTTAGCCTTCCAATTTATACAATTATGCTAAAGAAAGGGTATAAAAATGAGTGGGGAAGCTGGACCAAGTAAGAACCAAGAGTGCGCAGACTTGTCCGTGAAGACTTGTCCGTGAGTGGTGTTGTTTAATTATGCGTGTTCATGTTTTGCCACCATGGGTGAGAGTTATGGGCGACCCCCGGTGTGCTGTGGTTAACGGGTGATAGTTTCCTGGTAATAAAAGTTGTACCTGGGGTCTTGCGGTGTATGTGGCACAGGACAACATAAAACGTACTCCCGTCTCTGACTCGTTGGTGTTCTCTATTCATTCGCTTCCCGTGGCGCTCGCCACAATATAAATAAATATATGTTTAGCATTTTTAATATAGGTAGATCATTTTGACTTGGTCATTTTAAAAGTAGCTCCCAAGCTGAAAAAGTGTGGGCACCCCTGGCTTAGACTAACTTGGGGAAGGTTGGGAGAAGCACTTCCTATTATAACCAAGCATTTGTGGTGGGAAACAGAAACATTGGACCCGTTGATGTCTGGGGCAAAATATAAGGTTCTATTTAGAAAGGAGGACCCCTTGATGAGAAATGTGTGTGAAGGAATCTAAATAGCACTCGTAATATATGTTATTCTGCTATTCTTGAAACAAAAGAAAACCTATGTGTTACACAAAAGGAAACCCAAGACTCCTAGTCTCCCAGAAACAGCTACGACAGATTTAACATGGGTTAGTTGCCATTGTGGAAAAAAGAGGATTCCCAAGTCCTAATCCAACTTCTTGCCCGCCTTTTATTAGAGACAGCTATCCTCTCAGCCCCTGTCTAACTAGTGAAAAGAGGCAGATTCTAATAAGCCATTCTGTCTTTCTGTCAGTCTGTGTTTCTCTCCATCCCCATTTCCTCCTCTCTCTCTCTCCCTCCCTTGCCATGTCTCCTTCTCTCTGTCTGAGCCACGAGCCAGTCTGTTGGAACAGATGGAACCATATATCCCCATTGCTCTCCGGAGGCCTGGGGATTTAAAATGTAAAAGAGATGAGTGCGGAATATGCAGGGCTGAGTCGATAAAGGGCAAGAGAAGCACGGACTCTCAGCTTAGACCGTCTTCATCAAACAAGTACAGTTCTTTTTAAAACTATGTGTGTGCTATAGAGCAAAAACAAAAACTTGCAGCCTCTTCACTCACCACAAACTTGGCATGTTTAGACGTACTGTCTAATCCAACCTTTTGTCCTACATGGTGAGCAGAGTAGGAAATATTCTATTGGTAACAGAGGCATATCCCCCAAAATGTCCTCTATCAAGCAAAAGTTACAAACATTTGCTTTTCTTATTCAAAAATGATAACAACACAGGAATTATTATTATTTTTTACCAGAGCTGAAGCAATTATAACAATTTTGACTTCGACTATAATTTCATTAAGTTATTAAAATATATAATACATTTTCTCTCCTTCCAGCTTCTCAAATGTGTGAAAGCTTTTTTTTGTTAGAAATCACCATAAATTAAATATATTTTGGACATTTGCTCTGATAAAACAAGCAAATGTAAAGCAACCCCTTAGCTCTGGAACATTTTGATGGGCATTAATTCTGATTATTTTGTAGACTACAAAAACATGAACAATGATTTGTTGCAACAAAAGTAGCTTTTCCAATGAAAGTAGCTAGTAGTAGTGTGTGTGTGTGTGTGTGTGGGGGGGGGGGGGGGTTGAAAAGTTATCTATTGCCACTTTAAGTTACGTTGGCCAGAAATGTTGAGTCAGACCTGCATTCCTCCACACCTCCCCTCATGCACCTTTCAGGTAATGAGAAAGTATCTGGACACTGTATCTGTCGTCTGGGAGAGGATTTTGCTTCGTCCTCCATCTCTAGGTGGCAGGTTGACAGACAGGAAGAGTGAAGAACAACAGGCAGACGAGGTTGTGAGCAGTACAATCGATTGCCAGCTGACTAGCAAGGTCCATTATACTGACAGGCTGGAGCCACAACATGACGACTTGCACTCCACCAACGCCCTCATTACTACCTATGAATCTCTCACTGGGACCAATCTCTCTCTGCTTTACACCTTTTTGCTTTCTCTTGCTTTCTCTCTACCGAACATCTCCCTAGGAAAAGCATAGGACTGTATTTCACTCTGTCAATCTGATGGAAACGTTTCAAAAGAGGGAAAAGCCATACGCAAGCCTCTGCACTTAGCTTTATGTACTAGGCAAGCAATGGATACTGAACAGAGATGACACTGTGTAATACACCAGAAAAGGGTAGCCGATGTGTACATTTAAGCCTGTACAATCTTGAAGACATTTCAACTGTCTGAGAGGAATAACCTCTGCTATATTAAACATTTCTCCCACTATCACCCTGTCTTTCAGCTACACTATCTGCTCTCTTGTCCTCTCTTCCTCCTTCATCCCCTCTAGTTATTCTGAAATCCCTAGTCCTTGGAAGACTTATTTATACTCTCTCCCTTACCCCACCCCTCTTCCTCACAGTAGAGCTGCAGATAGGATTTACCTGCAGCTAAGACAGCCTCCAGACTATCAATTACCACCAGTGTAGAGTCACTGTTCTGCAGCTCGGCTAACAAGACGTACACACAGAACACACAGTGCACACACAGACACACACACACACAAATCTCTGAAACACATCCATTTAGAGAAATTCTCAATTGACTGTTGGTGACCTGATTTTATTGACTAATGAAATTGTCACAAAAAAATAAGAGCGCCGATACATCCAATCAAGCCAACTGGTATTTAGATCAAGTGTTCCATGAAAGAAGAGCAAAAATGATAAGTGAAGATGCCAGAGACGCTATCTTCAGAAAATAAACAGGTAACATTTAAGGAAAAATCAGTAAAAATTTTAAAATGAGGTCACTTCAGGAATTAGAATCACATGTTGAGAAGGAATTAAGAGCCATAAATAACAGCAGAGCTAGTGCTATGACTAAATAATAGAAACTGGAAAAAGTTGTTCAAAGATGCGTGTGTAAAGTGTAGCGCTTGCATTTGCAAATGAGCACAAGGTTTTCAAAAAAGCACAAACGTGCAAAACTTGGAGCACTCACTGCAATGCATTTGTATAGTTATGATGTTTGACTAGCCTGTGATGTGCTGAAAACAGAAATCTCACCAAATTCTTCCTGACATGTCATCTCACTCTCTGACAACGATTAAACTGAACACCAGGACATTACACATAGAGAAAGACACGCAAGGACAGGACCTGTCACTCACCCCACCAGATCCACCCTGACACCTAAAGTGCCTCTGTCAGGTCAGCAAATGAAAAGCCATCACAGCCAATGTTGCAGTCATCAAGCTGAAGTCATTCCATAGACTGGTTAAACGCTACCGTGCCAGGTCCTGTTAAACTTTGTTGAGCATGTTTGGGCTCAAGGCGTCAGTTTTGATTCCCGGGCTTAATGCTTTGTTGATGCACCATCACAGGAGGCGAACAACCCTCCAGGTAAGAGAAATCACGTAGGGGGCACAGGCTAACACACCGTAATAAAAGTCTTGTGAGGATTACAGCCTGCAATCTAGCAAAACGTGGTCACGTAGGCAGTCCAGTGTCAGCCTGTGAAGAAAGATGTGAGGACGTGAATTCCTTTTAAGTGAGCCATCGTGTCTAGCTGCAGCGGTATCGCAGCGATCATTAGGATAACATATTCGGGTCAAAAAGGTAATGAATGTGCATTAACAATCAACTGTATGGCAACACTCTGTAAAGTGCAACACATTCACATATCACCATCAAACCATTAAAAAAACATTATCCTCATGAGATACTGACCAATGAGGATTTTTTTTCATGCTTTGACCAACATGTGCAAAGCTGTACTGTGCATTATTTACCTTATATATAACATTAGATCGCCTTTTACTGTTCATCTTGAGTTTCCAAGCATGAGATTCAAAGGGGCTTTTCTATGAACCACAAAGAGGGAACTGGTTATCTCTCTACTTCCCTTTTCCTAAACCAGTTCTCTTGTCTGACTGGCAGCCTCGGCAGTCAAGACTCCCATGTTTACTAATGTAGAAGCAACCCCTTTATCAGGGAAGAGATTTGTAGGGAAGAGGCAGGGGATTAGCCATCAAATTACCAGGCAGACAGCATCCCTGCTCCAGAGTTGTGAAGCAGTAATCTCTGAGGCTGAAGGGGGAGATCCAGATAAAGGTTTGGGATTGGTGCTGTGGAACTCCAAACTGTACATAAGTAAAATATGTCTGTTTCAGCCTGTTTCAGGGGAGCGATTTTTTTAGTTCCCTTTTTTTGTGTTAAGTATTTTCATAGGAACAGATCATATAGTTTCTCCCGTGTTGTTAGACTATGTGGTATCATTAAAGAGGAATTCTGTAGCTAGGCAGGGCTTGTGGAATTAGATTTCAGTGGCTTTGCCCATGGCTCTTGCATTGTCACCCCACTGCCCTCCCTTAAACAAGCAATGCTCTCCTCAGAGAATACCCCCTGGACACAGGAATGTTTCATCAACGCCTCAGCCCACAGCATCCTTACAGGGCCACAGTGGGCCAAAAGGCGCTGCAATGCACAGGCAGGCTATAAATAAGTCAGGCATAATAATGAAACCAAATTAATCTCCATCCATCTTCCCAAAACAAGCCAGAGGACCTGAAAGTTCTGCAAGAAGAAGAGTCATTGGCTGTGTTTGAGGATGAACCCTAAGATGAACAAAAGCCAAACGTTATACGGATGCTGAATACATCCCACTGTAAAACATGCAACACACGTGCCATACTCTCAAATGTCCAAGTCTGTGTAGTGGTATGTAAGAGTGCGAAGACTTATTATTCCATTATACGATATCTTATTGGTAGTGAGAAGCCAGTCCTACTTGAGGCTATTTGAGATCAGCAACAGTGGACTGTTGAAAAAGAAGTCATAACTTTGGAGGAAGTGACAGGAGGGCTGAGAAAGTAATCAAGTAGACTATCCAGTCTAAGCCAGGCATTTGTAGAAATTGGGAGGCTGAGCAAACAAGGGCGGTGGTGGAGACAGAGGGATAAATCAGCCTTTACTCCCAGAACCAAGCACCAAATAAATCAAACCTACATTCAATTTTATTTGCTTTACTGCAGTTCAGCATCAGTTATCCACTCTTACGCAGGAGCATGGTGAAGCTGCAACCCCTAATTCCTTTTAATGGCAGTCCACAAGCAACCAATTTGACCTGGTCTCTCTGCAGTAAAAAATAACTATAGGCCAATAAGATATCAGCAGCGTATCATACAGTAATTCCATGATATAACATCAAGGTTTCATGCAGCAGAGCAACGACAGTGACCCCTAGTCTTCTCCTATTTTTGAAAAATAGTTTTATGCATGGCATAATTTATATTTGCCATGGCCACTGTATGTCTCCAACCTGCATCACCGCACATTTCACATACAAAAGCACAAGCTCTGGCCTTGTTATACATACAGAGTACAAAAACTGCAGCTGCCCCTGAAAATGGAGACTGTTTCAATCAATGTGGAGGCGTAATGGGATGATGTGGAATTGAAATGAGTTTTGTGCAAGGAGGGAAATGTCCTCTCTGACAAAGCAGATTTGTGTTCCCATTGAGAAACCCATGGTTGTAATGCATCGAGCTAAGGTTTAAATGAAAGGTGCAAGGCTATGAGCACAAAACAGACCTCAGAAGGCAAGCTATAACTGGGCACAAAATGTAGAGAGACATTTAAATGCAGAATAGAATATATATTGTAAAAAAAAGGAGACAGAAGGTAAGAAAGAGCTGAATATTATCTAAGTCTGGGTATTATGATCCACTTTAATTCACTTTAAAGAGACAATGAGCTAGAAGCTACACTGCAGCAAATGCAATGGTTTTTTTACAGGACAATTTCTATTCCTCCCTAATTGGCAAAAATAACATCACCTTCTCTAAAAAAAAACAAAAACAACAACAATCTGCTTATTTGGATATGATCTCGTGTCAAAGCCATAACGTGTGTTTAGCAAGCCTGTGTGGATGTCAAAGCATAGACAGACCTAGTTCAATCAAACGAGTTCTCTGCTTGGGGCAACTGAGAAAAAGCTTTCTTGTCAAAACACTGCTGATTTTAGCGGTAAAGAAGCCCTTCTTTCTAAACCTTCTCCTCAGCACCTGTCACAATGAATGAGCGACTGTCTGCAAGAAAGAAGTGACACAACCGAGACAAAAAAAGTGACTATCAGCACAGCCAAAACATCACACAGGCTGTGGCCTCTGATCGACATTGCACAGAATGCAGGACATATCTGACACACTCAGCCCTAGCTGCATGGACATGTTATTTAGTACAGAACACAGGATCGTCAATTAAGCCTCGTCATCATAAAACAACTGCTCACAACCTCGTCCCCATCCGGGAACAGTTCCTGACACAAAATCAAATAAGAAACTTCCCTCTGCTGGCATTTTAAAGTCTGAGACCTAATAATAAACACGTCTACACTTCAGGTACCGCATCAAAGCATTGAACTTTAATAACCAAACATAATAACCAAACAAAAGCCAGTTTTTTTAATACGCTTACAGTATGCGTCATAGACAAATGTCTGGCTTCACTGACACAATCGCCTTCACAGACATTGATCTGTGATTGTAAGCAACCTCTTTCATGTCCCAACTGGGACTACAGTGATTAAGCAGATCCATCATGCGTTAACAGGCCATTACACATCACCCAATTCAACGATGATTAGAAATCAAGTTCTATGGAAAAATCCATATGCTCAGCCCATAATTACTTTTGAGGAATCCGATAGGGAGAGAGATTGAATGATTGACTGCTCCACACAGAGCAATTTATATAAAAAGGAAAGACTTCAGCCGAGGTAGTAATTTAAGTGAAGGATATTTTGTATGTTTAGTCAGGGAATCTAATAAGGAGCAGTGGTATACAAATTGCTTCGTTATTTCCTAAAGGTAGTAGCTACATGGTGTTTCCTAACACTTAATGTTTCTCTGGAACATTACTGGTGACAAAGTGACTGAAGCAAAGTCGTAAAAGTGGAATGAAGGGTCGGTGGCCTGCATGGTGGAGGTGAAGGAGGACGACCTACAGGTCGACCAGTGTGGACAGGGATTGGCTTTGTTTGAACAAATGACCATGTTTTTTTTGTCTTGATTGTTTATGCTACTGAGCAGCTGAACAGACATTTTAACAAAGTGTCCATCTTGAGTTTCGCCTCAAGGTTATTTTTTAACTCGAGTCTGGGTAACCACTCCAAGACAAGACAACAGGGGTATGTTGTAGAGTCTGGGTTGTAGATCTGAATCAATATCTAAAAAGCTAAAATATAAACAATAAATAAAAAAAGCAAGCTCAGTTTTGGGACAGAAAGAAAACAAAGTTCACAAGTTCCAATTGCAGTGAGACAGACCCAGGGGGAAGTCTAGATCTTTCAAAGGCCAAACAAAAAGAGACAGACATGCTGTCTACACTACGTTCTTTGAAAGCTTAAGACAGCTTTGATGAAAAAGAGCAAGTTGCAAAAAGAATATTTTCCAAGTGACACCAGGCTCCTTATATTGAGCAACACGGTTATTGTGCAACTACTGCCACATTTATTGTGACCAAAAACAAGCTGAGCTCAGTCCAAAGTTTCTCATACAAGCATATAAAAGTTTAATATTGAAAAGGAGCAAAAGATTTACGACACGATTACAGCTGAGGGGGGCATTTAGAGCTGGCTATTCTTTGTTGAAATTAAGGTAAAAACGTTTTTTAACGGTACATTTCTTTCAACAAAGGTATAGCTTATAAGTAAGAGAAAAACTAAACCTTTAAACCTTCAAATCACACTTTAAAACACATGTAATACAGGTTCAACTTGAAAGCAAAGACAAAACATTTTCCAAAAATCATAATTTGTGACTTAAAAAGTTCTCCTCTACAATTATCTTGGATTTCAAAGTGTTTCAGTGTCTCCTTCTAACTAGAATTCTTGCCGTTGAAACTTTACCCTCCAGATTGCCCAGGGAGATAAAGACAACTGGAAAAACAGGTTGTTTGGCCTCGGTGTAGGCCTAATGCAGTAGAACGGCAGGGTGCCTCACCTTAGCAGCGGTAGCTAGGGGACATTCTATGGCCCTTCTATTCAAAGTCCTCTGAATACGTAGGGGAGGGCTCGCACCAGACAGGGCAATTTGCCAGAGAGCCAGCCAATAGAGCTAAGCCAAGACGAGGTTAAACTATTGTTTTGGCTTAACAAGCAAGAGTGAGCAAGGACAAAAGAAAAGGGACAAAAGAATAGTAAGAAAATACCTGACCATTGAAGTGTAACACATCAACTTATTCTGTTACTTTTATTATAAGAGACATGTTGTAAAAGGTATATCCCCGAGATGAAAAATAACACATACTGGAGTAGGGCTAGATAGACAAATACAGTTCAGAGTCTAGGACAGTCCAGCCAGTTTCAATAAATGCACCTGTGCCTCATATGTTTTTAAGAAGTAATACCTTTTGTTTTCTTCACTGACAAGTTATAACAACTCTGTTTTACACAATTCACACTTACCAATGCATCTCAATTAGGTCCACTTGTAAATAAATTCAGTTTATTCCTTATCCCAGAGAGAGAGAGAGAGAGAGAGAGAGAGAGAGAGAGAGAGAGAGAGGGAGACAGAGACAGAGAGAGAGAGAGAGAGAGAGAATCCAAATCCTAGAAAAGAAAATCCAGCGGTATCCGCGAAAGATTATCCCTGAACGGTGTCTTGTGAAAAAGTTTGTGAGTGAAAGTAGTCTCCGGTTCCCATTCAGTTATTCCATTCACAGCTTTTCATTAAACCAGAGGAACTGTATTTTGGCTCCCCAGCAGTACGTTTCCAGCTGTGGTTTTAGAGCAATGTGGCTAGGGGGAGAGATCCTTCTGAGGCAGAGCTTGTTCACACACTGAGTGGGTGTTCAGGGACTGCCTGGGAGAAGCCAAACCCACCATGTGATGTCACTGGTGTCAAATTTCAGTGTGAATAGGGAGGAGGCTGCAGGGCCTTACCTTTTTGAACCCTGACCAATGAGAAACAATTTTGGGGTGTACCTGCATGTAGAACTTTTTTTTTTTTCAGATATACATACACGTGATGTTATGTATTCCTGCAGCTCAGAAACATTATGTCTTATCTATGTACTCCTAAACCTGATAAAAAAAAAAAAGGTAGGCTAGCTGGGATGCCCAAGATGTTTATTCTCATTCTGGTTGTCTATGAGATAAAGTCTATGGGTTATATAATTGTGTGAAATACTTTTGCAGGGAGGCGCCATTAAAACAAAAAAATAAAAGTCAATATAAAAAGACTAATAAAATAAAATAACTAAATATATGAAGCAATAGAAAAAATATCCATTTAAGGAAACAATAAAAAGATTAGATTAGTCCAACATCTTCAATTTTACTGTTTGGAATGGAGCTCAATTTGTCATCTCTTTATCACTGAAACTGAAGGGTTAACAGAGTGTGACCTTGAAAACATATAAGCATTCCCACGGGACTGTGCCGATATAACATGTCCAGTAACATGATTTGTGGATAATGAACTTGTTTGAGAAATTATTTGTCCCTCTCCCTCCCTCTTGCTAAAAAAAAAAAAAAAAAAAAAAAAAAAAGAAGGAGGAGGAGGAGGAGGAAATAAATATGTAAAATCCTCACTCTTAAATCAGCAAGGCGTTGAGTATACACACACACACACGACTCCCAAACACACTGCTTCTCACTCCCTCCGGTCAAACTCTGCTAGCCGTGGAGCTAATCATCCACAACAGATGTTCAGAAATGTTCAGTTGGATTTATGACAGAGCTCAGAGGAACAGCCAAGTCAGCCTCTGGTGCTGTTTTTCTCTTCCGTCCTACAAGGACAAGGGATTGCACTGAGAGAGGATGTCAGCACAACCATTCTCTTCCCCAAAAATTCCCTCATTCTCTGAGATTCACCATCCGAGACGACAGCGCCTTAATAGATCACAGGGCCTCGGGACCTTGGGGAGAGGTTTGCTCATTTATCCCAATAATACTGTGTGGACTGTAACTTGACTCATCCAGCAATGCTTCAACAATGTTTCGCCCTCAACGTAATGATGGGTTTTTCTATATATCAGTGGCATTGCTGACACTGCAAAACGTGACCTAGTCCAAGACAAATGTTTTCAGATGAAGCCATTTGTAATATCATGTTGCATTAATAATTCAATTATACATTACAGCTATATCATAATATGTTAATACTTTCTGAAAGGGAAAATAAACATGAATAATTACCATACTGTTGGCTAGTGCAATTCCTATGGATATAAACAGGGCAGTGGTGTTGATACAGTAAAATACCATAAAGGAACAAATATAACAAAGCATATTCAGAGTGAGATTCTAAAAAGCACTTATGAGGGTTTCCACAAAGAGCAGCAATGTTGAATGTCTTCTAGGCTTTAAATCTGCTGAAAGAAATGGCGAATTGCAATGTGTTCTACATTTCTCTTTGTTGTTAACAATGGGAGACAGTCTTAGTTTACTGCAGGCTGTAGATCTGTGCATACAACGGACTTTTCAACAAGAGAAAGAATTGTTTTATCTTTAACTTTCCTTCTAGTTGAGAACAAATGGAATGTGGGTCATCTGATTTGAAAGTAATTCAATTTATACTGCCTAACATACAGTATTAATATATTCTAGCTGTATGTGTTGATCTTACTAATACATTTTAAAAAATGGGATCTCGAGCATGCACCATTTACAAAAAAGCTTCCTCAAAATAAAAATCACAACTATCTGCAGAAAAGAGAACAGCCAATCTGGATATTTTGGAAACCTCTCATCTTCTGCGAACTCAGAAGAGTTTGAGAGAACCTTCTGGAGAATAATTATTACACCCACACACCCCTGAGGAGAGCAGAAGAAGTATTTTTGTGGGTGTAAAGAGTCTGTGCCAACTCAAATGTCACATTCACCTGAGATCAAATCACTGAAGAAATCGCACAGTGGTAAAAAGGTAGCTGAAAAGATTCTTGGCTGGTGGTCTTAACAGCAAAGTGAGAGAGCAAATTAATTGTGAGCTACAGCAATGTAGTGTAGTGTGTCGGTTGTACAACATGAGCCATTTCATCTATAGTGTAATCTCATTTTAGCGCATTGTAAAACTCAAAGCACAGATGGACTGGAGCACTAACCCTCTATGCAAGATTAAAACAGTTGTCTCGAGTTTTTTTTTTTTTTTTTTTTTTGGAACTCAGGCAGTTTTAGGACTTATCTTTGCCCCACCCCCCAAGAGCTTGAATAGAGTTGGAAACACCCCCTACCAAGTCTGAGAATTTATAACATTGTGACAACCACCCATCCCCCGCTCATTTCATTAGACTGAAAAAAGGTTGACAACCTCTTCAATCTGAAGGAGCCGGCCTCTCCCTGACTTAAGCCAGTCAGCTGACAGAACCCTCTTAATAGATTCTAGTGATAAATTGCATTTGTGAGATCAATGTTTTCTTCTGGCTTTTCTGGCTTTATTTTGTGAGTTATTGTAAGTACAAAATCTGTTGTGCAGCTCCAGGGTTATCTGCAGGTGAGGAACACCTGGCCAGACACCTCAGCTCCTCTGTGGTAGCTACAGTCATCATATGATGGGAGACTGCGCTGGCTGCTGTAGGATGGGATGAATCACATTGGCCCTGGGCTTTATCAATATAACCGTCTGCACCATCTAACAAGTCTGCCAAAACATTTGAACAAGGTTCAGCTTCAAGGTAAGAAAATAACTTTCTTGGTCTAGGGTCAGAAGAGCACACATAGACTGAATAAATAATACATATCTTTACATGGTTATACTGTATTTAGCATTTTGAAACACTGCAAAACACATCTCAACATATTATTATCTAAAGTAAAAAATCATTTAAATGGCATCCAAATACATGTGCTTTAGATCCCCATTCGCCTGGGTCACAGAACACAATTCTGGCTGCATGCCAGTGAAAAAATGCTGACCTGTGTCGTAAACACTGAGCTGTGAAAGTCAGTGTGCTGCTGCTGATGGGCTCTTAAGACTAGCACTATGTCATCATGTCCAAAAGCACAGCTGGGCAACACCTGTTAGCTTAGAATTCCCAGACCAATTCACAATTTACTGAGGCTTGGCTACTGTCGTTTTCAGTTTATTAGCTAATTTACCACCAGATTGCAATCGGGTGGTATCTATATCACAAACATGGATCATATTATACCTTACAAACATGGGTTAAGGGTACTTGCAAATTATCAATGTAACATTTTTCCTCAGCCTGTGATGTGGAACATGATAAGTTACAGGGATAGCTCAAGCTGCACAGGAAGCATATGAAAGTTATACGCCTAATCAAACTATCTGTCACAGTCATTATGCAAGCCACCATATTGTGTTTATCATACATCAGTTAAAAGAATAAAAGAGTCGAAGGTGCACAGAGTAGATAGATAAACACAAAATGGTTATCTTTACCATTCAAAGTAATGCATCTCTAAGCCACACGAAACTGAATGAAAAAGTCAAACATTGTGTGTGCATCATATAACAGTCCAAACACAAACAAGGGCACACTTTTGGCCCTGAATTTTTCTCAGGACTCTCTGCAGATAACACTGGCTCGAGCACTGAGAGGGAAGGTGATGGCACATGGCGACAGGAGGTGTGAAAAAGACAAGGACAGTGGGAAACAGAGCACATAAAAACACAGATAAGATTGGCTTCACAGTGCTGACCTTCAGTGAGCGCCTGCGTGTGTACGTGCCTGTTCAGATGTGTCTATGTGTGTAGAGCATGTGAATTTGTGCATGTGTCCCTGTTCTGCTGTGTCTGTATATGTGTCCGTCGAGGTGGGTGCATGTGGATGCATACCTATATTGACTTGTTAGTTACAGACAGAACGAGCGTACGGGAAAAAGAAATAAGACTAAGACAAGAGGGTTACAACTGAGAGAAGAGGGCACATATTTTCCTGCTACTCGTTGAAAATCGGGGGAAAAAAAAACAGCGTTCTCCCATTACACTCTGCTGCTGACAACTGGTGGGGCACGCTCTCTAAGGGGAACAGCAGAGCATGCCGCCGAATGCATGAGACAAATCATTTTTATCTGGGACCCTGGCGGGTATTGACAAACCGGGGGTGCATTTAGATAGCCCAATTAAAATGGGGAAATGAAGCGACATTGAGGCACTTTACACCACTGTGCCCCCTCTCCACCCTCTGGACCCCTGCGCTTCCTGAACCTCTCTAGAGACTGACTTCTTGCCTGCTGCACTCAGTGAGGGGTACGGGGGTGGCAATGACAGCAAAGAAGCGGGTGTCTCAGAAAAGTCGTTTTGAGGTGAAATCTGCACTACAGGTGGTAATGTTTATCGGAGGCAGTAACGAGCCCAAGTCACGTAGCATCGTTTTTATTGTTTCATCTTGCATGCCTAATTTTTTGCACAGTCACTGCCTCATTTAGGTGATCACTAATGATTGGCAAGGCATAGAGCAGGGTCAAGACCAGCACGCAAAACAAGGGACTCAATGCAATTTCAAAGGGTAAATTGGCAATCATACAGTATGGAAGTTGGCTCCATTTGTCCAAGTATGTCTTATCGGGTCACCTTTAATATCCAGTCCCTACTCTAAACCCTGTATGGTTCAAGTCACTTATTTTTTCCCCTGAATATGTCTCCCCCTGGTTTAATTTTCAGACATCTATTTATCTTTTTGATAAATGATCATTCCACTGAGAATACTGTGAGGTGCGTTTTTGAAACAGAACCTCAGCACTGCAGTTTCCTTCAAGAATACTAAAAGGTTACAAAACTAGGATATCGTAAGATGTCTCAGCTTTTGTTTAGGTGCTGAGGGATATCAAATGTAGCCTAGTTAGTTCAGCGTGGAGAAAGAGCAATGCTGCGGTGACCAGCTGTTCAGCAGTGTTACATTTTACAGGCTACCGTTAACAGATCGGCAAAGATGCAAGCTGTTTCTACAATGCACGCTGTTTTGTGATGTTATTGTCTGTGGAGAAACTGATACTACTGCTTCTATTATGCATTTCTCCCTGAATGTTTTTTCCGAACATCGTAAAATGAAGTCATCACGTACATTTAAGAGGATAAGGTAAACCACTACCAAACTGCAACATTTGTAGGCTACAGATATTAACAGCACACTACTGAATACTTACTTTTATTTAAGTGTTTTAGGGAACATTTAGCCTTTAAAGCAGATATCCTCTTTGACAAAAGACAAAGGGAGATGTGGCTTAGAAACCAGCGTCAAAACAAGTACGAAACTTGAACACAAGCATGCAATGTACGTAACAATAAGGCAAGGGTGCGATCCAAACAGGGGGCACTACTTTCTGCAGTACCTCGGGTGGAATAAACATGTGGAGAGAGACTTTGATAAATCTGAAAAACTTTCAGCAAGAGGATCCTCGTAAAAGCCCCACTGAGCAGTCTCCACCAACCTGAGGAGGCTACACTTTGTCTCTGACAAGACAGCCTTCCAGATGCTCTCCCTCAATAAATTTCTGCCTCACACTGAGGATAAGATGCTAGCACTCAAGAAGATAAGTAGCCTGACTGGCTACAGTGATAAGTGTCAACTGCTTTTCAAATGCACTCTATGCCTTGTGGATGCTCAATTTCAACATATTCAGCCGCACAAAAACAGCCACATATGATTCTGTGTAGTGATTCTCATGTTGCTCTGGAATTCCTTTTCAGAGAACAAACCGGTGGTGTCCTAATAAGCATTTTATTATTCTAATAATTTCCCATTGGTATGCAGGAAAAACAACTCGGACACAAAGGGATGCATTCACAAACACAAATCAACTTCAGCATTGTTAATAGCTCTCATTAGGAAATCTCCCCAAGCTTGCACCAGAGTGCATCACTTTGCTGGAATCAAAAGGAGGGGGGATATGAAATTATTCCCTCTGTTGCAGAAGGCTGCTTCCACTGCTAAAAGGAAACAAACCACAAATTATGAGTTAGCTTCTTGCATGAGTAACTGATAATGATCTAAGTACTTATGGCTTAGGCTATGCAAGAAATAGTTTAGCAGCTTGAAAATATATCTAAATAGTAACATGATTATACTAACATGTTGGAAATCAGAAATATATATCCGATATAAATTTGATGTAATGAGACTGAAATTCATAACAACATAAGAGTAACTTTAATGTGTAGGCCGTATCACATCTCTGGCTTCCCCCTTGTACTAACTAAATGTTTTAAAGTTTAGATATAAGCAATAGACTAGAACAGATCTTGGAATTCTAAGTTGAACTGCAGTCAAATCGTTTTTTTAATGCTTCACATTCATAAATTGTGATCATTTTTGCAGAATCAGCTTCAGTTATGCTCTACCACTTTTGTAAAACAAAGCTAAAAAAAATATGCTGCACATGAAAGTTCTTCCATTTGTCCCAAGCACAGAAGCAAACACGCATTTGTGAGCACACCCAAACCCCCCCCACCCCCCCACACACACACACACACAATTTCAACAGATGAAAAGCCTGCCAAATAAAAGAGTAATCCATCACTTATGCCATTTTGCATTTGCAGGGTCCCTCTCTTCAACAATGGCTTGACTGACAGGGAAAGATAAGGGCCCTCTGTTGACCAAAACAGTGAATACATCAAAGCAAAAAGGAACTAAAATGTATTTAGTCTCCAAGGTTAGGGGAATTACAAAAATGACTTAAAACAGATATTAGTGATTTTTAGAAGTGCTTTCTAACTAATATCGTATATGCCTGAATACACAGTCCAAAGACTAGACTAAATGGTAAGACTGAATCCTCTATATTTAAGAGCTATCAAATGATAAGCGTTAGGTAATGATTGTCCTGCAAATGGCATACATAGTGTTTTAGAATACACTTAATAAATAACTAAACAACTGACCAGAGCTAAACGGTAATCTGAGCCTACTACAGTTTTACAGGAAATCTCAGTGCTTAACCAGTGCTCCCTTCATTAACCATTCATAGCGGGGAGTAACAAATGGACTTCAAGTGACTGACTAGAAAGCTAGTCCAAAATAATTAAGGAAATGAAATATTCAACATAAAACTTCTTATTATAGCATCAGTGCCTCATAAATTTATAGAGAAGAAATGAGTGGATTAATTTCAGTGCTAATGTGGAAGAAAGCCAGCCATTTCCCATTCCTCCCATTCCACTTCATTTAGCCTTTTAAGAGTTACACCTTCTATTACTTATCTCTGGGATTGCTGGCGCATGGCAGATCAGCCAAACTGGGTCCAGGGCATTGGTGTCTATCGTTATAAAAGAGGAATCTGAGGCTAAGGGAGCAAGCTAATAATGACAAAGATCTGAGTTTAAGTGCTCCAAGGGGAAAGTACAATTTTTCAAACTGTTTGGATTCTCTGTGCCGTTTTTACCTCTTGATGGGGAGGTTTGTATAATGTAGAAGTACTAAAGTGCAGTGCTCTTTGAGGCTGGAACAAAACACAAAAAAAACTGTACCTCAGGGACGGATGTGCCTGTCGAAAGCTAGACAGGGGAAAACCCTCCCACATCACGACCTTACTTCAGACACCAATACAATTCTAACCACCCATCTTAGGCATTTCCATGCACTAATACTTCATAGGTTTTATATCATTTTGTATGGAAATATGTAACTCCAGAAGCTGGAAAAACGTTTCCCCAGAATGTCTTACTTATATGTTTGCCTTCTTTTGCCTAGAGCACAATGTCAAAGCTTAAGACCTCTGAGACTCTGACAGTCATGTCAGGCCAACTGTCAGGTCGCTCTCATACACCAGTGGATTGTGTGAGGGAAAAAACAAGTAGGGACTTCTCCTTTCCAAAGAGAGAGTAGCATCCGTTACACAGGCAACTTTTGACTATTAGTGTGATATAGTTTGGTAATGATAGGAAATAAAGTATCCATTTGAATGAAGTGAATCCACTCAGAATGAAGAACTCATTTAATGCTAGTTAAATGTCATTAAAGTGCACCACAAAATACAACGTTTTATGGGTTGTTCTTGATGGTCTTCAGCACAAGTTAAAATACAAAATCTAAAATGAAATGAGATAGATGTATTCTTGTCAAGTGTTTTGTATCACCAAGTGTTTGCACAGGGTGCGGCAAGGGGATAAGCATTCCTCCAGTTACTAAATTCCATTTAGGCTCCCTACTGTCTGACACACCAGCATGGTGTTAACAGGGCCACCATGTGGGTAACACTGAAGCACCCTGGAACAATCCCCACTTCCTGCAGTAATCAAACATTTCAGTCTGAGGTCAAAGCTGTACTGAAGGTCACCCTGTGGGTATTGCTACCCTGTAAACACAGCATGCCATCATGATCACAGATCAGACTTTAAGAGCTGCTGCATGGTTTAAAGTCAGACTGTCGAAAAAGGTATGGCCCCTGCTCGTTCCACAAGTTGATCTCTCTGCTCAAAGCCATGTGGCTGATCCCATCGGACAGCCCCAAACTGAAATGGTAGGTGAACCGTGTTGTAATTTTCCTCCAGCATGTCCTAATGTGTTTCGCATGGTGTTCGCCTATGAAGAGGCTTCCCGCTAGGAAAATGTTCAGATCATTTCTGATCTCTGAAATGAGTTTTGCCACTGCGGTTATACCTCGGACAATATTAAGAATAGTACTGCAGCGAACAAATGGCACTTCTCTGGCACTGTGTGTCAATGGCCAGGGTCACACTTGTCTTTTCAATGTGACCTTTGTCTTTAAATGTGGCAAAGGTGAAAACAAGTCTGACCACGCTGATGCGTCCACATTTATATATAAATATTTCTATTTTGGTCTTATTAGTCCAACAACATGATTTATGCTTTTAAAATATTAAATGACATGTACATCTAGGCTAGGTTTATGCTTAAGGGCTCAGTGGGTAAAACAACGTTATGCTACAGGAGGGGTAGAACATTTCTTAAAGTTTCTAAATGTCCTTCCCAAGTATATAATAGTATAATAAATGCAATCAACTACAACATCCCTGCAATAACTGTGACCATTGTGCTCTATGAATCTCATTCAGTATAAAAGGTAAAAACAGCACAGACATACAGCCTTGAAAAACGCAACCTAAAAAGGACATTATAATCTCCACATTGAAAGTATTAATGCAGGGCTATTGTATTAGATTCCATTTCACTGTACAGGTGTTTATGTTATTGTGTCTATCCCCCGTATATTAATGCGGTGGTAACAATGTATTCCTGGAGAAAATAACTCTTCAGGAAACCCTATGCCCACATTTTCTGGGGTGAGGTTTAGAAATTGTGTCAACAGATGGCCAATACTTGTGGGTGGACAAAGCCACCATGGCAGCAAAATATGTTCACTGCTGAATTAAAGGAACCCTGTGTCCCTTAAGTGACTATGCAAATTAGTCTACATGTCAAATGCCCTAAACTAAATTGGCAATTTAAATCAAGTAGCTAAACAGTAACTAAATAATACAAGTTGGGGAATGAGAATAATCTCTGGGGCTAAGTATGACTAAAATTTTAAGTAGCAAGTTGGTCAGCCACATAAAATCATAACAATTATAAATGTCTGGGGTGTCATGTTGGTTTAATACCCCTATTTAAAGAGTAAACTTATGTCATCCCCTTTAGTCTGCAATTTGATAGCCCACAGTATTATAATATAGTATTAATTGTTCAGTAGATTGAGTTAAGAATGCTTATAGCCTAGATTTGTGGATTTTTCTATGTGTTTATTTTTGATCTTATATAGCTTGGAGGAACAATCCTTTCTTAATATGCTGACAGACACAAAATCCTGTAGCTTTTTCTGGATAAAATAACACACAGGCATCCATTTGCAAGTGCAAACAGGCCAGTAGAATTCAATCAATACACATTATTGGCTCAGTGAGGGCCAGGATTTGTAGGAAAACAGAGATCCAGTCTAAGGGAAAATCCTTTGAACTCCTTAACTTGAAATGTGAACGAACATTTCCTGTTAACTCTGCTGCAAACCGTTTCTTCATCATTTATGTCAAAAGGAGACCACACTATAATTTCCGAATATAAAGCCTAAATGACACCAGCTTTCCACAGGCACAGCACCCCAGTTAAGATGAAAATAATCAGAGCAGACAAGAAACTACAGAAACATGCTGTGACCTTTCAAGTCTGAGGGGAAAGGCTGTGTATACATTTACAAAATGTGAGGGGACACTAAAAAAAAATTCCCATCACAGAAATTGGAGTGTGACTAATGGGTAGTGAAAGAGCTGGTCTGTAACCTGAACTCCAAAATAATCTTGCCCAAGTCTCCATGGCCACTTCGGGGGAGCAGTAGGGGGTTTGACAGGGGGAATGGGGGACCACCTGCACACCCAGCGGAGCCAGCTCTGTACTGGCACCACCATTTGTTACGCTCTGGATTCCCATTACTTTAGAGCTAGGTTGGCCGGGAAATCCATCTCCTAGTGTCAGGGTTATCAAACTTATATGCAAACTGCAATGGTGGAAAAGAGGAGAACGATCGCAGTCATGCTCGGAGCCTAGGGAGGAAAGAGATGTCTTCACTTAAG
This sequence comes from Bovichtus diacanthus, assembly GCA_943590825.1. Classification (NCBI taxonomy): domain Eukaryota; kingdom Metazoa; phylum Chordata; class Actinopteri; order Perciformes; family Bovichtidae; genus Bovichtus; species Bovichtus diacanthus. The sequence continues at coordinate 8,497,937 of CALSBV010009973.1, forward strand.
GTGTGGGCATCACCTAGCTCTGATCTTGTTTACAATGTTAACTTTACTTATCAAATATCATAACATAATTTTAGGACAGTGTGAAGTGTAAAATACAAGCCTCCACATTAAAATTATAAGTAGCAGCATTATATGCAGCCTCAGCAAGCTTAGTGTCAGCCCTAAATTTAATAGGCACTTGACACACAACGAAAGCTGCTAACGGACGTAATATATGCTGTATATTAGAGGGCAGCATCAGCCAAGTCTGGTTAGAATGCCAGCTGGGAAAGTATTGGATTCAAGTAGAAAGGTCTTTAACCTCTAATAGTTTCATTTGAAGTCATCAATAGTCTACAGTGAAAAACTGCTATTCCAGGTCCAGATGCTACTGGATCGTCACCGACACGACCTAACTAAGGTGATCTGGTAGCAGTCATATGAGACCAATCCCCATTAAATACTGTTTCTATATTAAATACTGAACTGAATGCTTCATGATGGAGAAAAACAAGGTATTACATTAAGTACTCATTGGTCTTGGTATCGCTTAAAGGGTACTGGTATTTGTAATGGTATTCTACATTTTACGATACCCAGCCCTATAATCGCTTAAATCATTTAACATCGAAAATGCCAAACATTTGCTGGTTCTAGCTTCTCAAATGCAAACACGGTGACCCATTTCTCTTTTTTATATCACTGTAAATTGAATATCTTTGGGTTTTGGACAAAACAAGAAATGTTGGCAACACTTGACACATGTGTACGTGCACTACGCGCTGAAGAAGTGCATACACGCCTGATGAATCTTTGCTTGGTTCAGAAAGGTTAGAAAATAGGGTCAAAAGAGAGTTTTCCTATACTTACAGAGGCAGACTTCCTTGAGGCATATCCATTCTACATGGTTCTCTGCATCAATAATAAAGACTGACATGCACAAGATACTCTCAAGGAGAGCCAGTCAGTTTGCGTCGCCAGAGTGCTTGCCGTGAAATAAACAAATTAGAAGTGACAATCCTTGTGTTAGTCCATACATCCTCATGAGAAGGATACGGCCTCGTCTACTCTGTCCACCTCCCAAAGAGTTTTACACAGAATCCATGTGTCTTTGTTTTCAGCTACAAAAGACATTACCGAGACGAAAGGAGCACCACCCCAAATATATAAAAATAGTCTAGATTTAATTGAAGGTTCTTTGCAAAATTTGAAAAAAAGAACATCAAGTGACGCTGAGTGTGCAGTGTAAACGGCTATGAAATACAAATCAGATGCCCCGAGCATCTGGGAGCATCAGTATTGAGAACGTGAACTAGTAAAATGTCTGTCAGGAGTTGAAACAGACCTGGAAGAGCGTAGAAATTACATTAGTTACAACAATATATGGCTCCCAGTAGGATTTTACAAAAGAAGCAGAAGAAAGAACAAGGATGTGCTACAAATGCATCTAACTGTCGAATGATTAAATTTGTATGAGGTTTTTTCAACGAAGTTTAAAAGTGTTGCAAAATACCATGAATAATTATGACATATTAGCAATTCTCCACAAAACTAAAAACACTGTTAAACTTAGCATGTGATGTAAATTTAAAAAACATTAAAAACGCAAATCATTTAGAGTCTTTGTGGTTAGTAACGGGTTCGTATAGGGGAGGTAACCAAGGTAAAATGTCTTAAAAACATACATTTGTGGAGTTAAAAGAGCAGATCATTTTAAATATACAAATTTAAATAATAGCAGAAATCTGGGAAAACACATGTTGGCTCCACATTAATTTGAGAAGTGTCTTCTCCTGCTGATATATTCCAACATTTATACTAATCAAATCAAAGCCTTGCTCTAAAAAGCTGCCAATCAATTAACATAAGTGCGAACAGCAACACTAATTTCAAATTATGGTTGATCCAGATACAGTATGGATCAACGTGGATTATCCAATTAAAGGACTTTCCCATATTAGATAAAAGTCCTATGGAAAGCTTTAGAATGTAGTTCAATTAGGATGCAGAAATGTAAGAATTTAAGGCTTAATTTAGATCAGCTGTCAGTCAGTCTGAGTTTTAATTGCCTTGGTTTTTATGTGAAAACGTCACCAATGTAGAGCCAAAATATAAGACAAATACAGTAGGTCTGGGGGAAAAAAGAAAAGAAAAGAAGAAGTTAGTCATATGATGCATTTCTACAGCTTTGCTCTAAAGCTCCTAATTAGTTGAGACATTTTGCTTAGTGGCTTGGCATTTTAGCCACAGGGGGGCTGATACAGTAGATTGTATTGGACATGTTAGCAGAAGGACACAACCTAAAAGGCTGATTCAGGAGTCTAAATCCTGTGCTCTACTAAAATTGTGTAAAACATTGCCAAACAACCAAGAGCAAAGAAAATAGTATTAGAATTTCATACTAAATGTGCTGGGTGGAATTTGCTATCCCTCATGCAAAGTCATGTTTTTTTAGTGAAAGTGTGGAAAATAAGCGTCAAACTTAACACAAGGACACTAGGAATTTGCAGAAACAAGCAATTACCCTTTTAAATATTCACGCAAGTCTATCCTACATAAACTTGTTATCACAGGAGTTATAATTCGACAGCAGCGAGGCATAGATAGAGATGTTCATTAGCCTATTGCTGAGACAAACACATTTGATGGATTAAACAGTCAAATATAACAAGATGCTTGAACTGCTGTCCTGGTTGTTAAGGGAGATCAAAGTGGGGCCTGAGGGTCTGGTAAGTACGAGGAGCAGGATTGGTTCAGCAGAGCTCCAAAAGAACAAGTGCTGGACCAAGGAGATACGACGACATCAGACGTGTGCACTGCATTCCCTTAGGCCTGTTCTTTCAAAACTGTCAGCCTGCCCTGCACCAAATGAGCTGCAAAGGAGGAGGGCACAAACATTCTTTCAGAAAGCACTTCTAATCTAACAATACGCATAAGCCTCATTTGGTAATGTGCCATTTTAGCGAAGCTGGTTGAATATGGAAAAATCAATTCAGTTTTGTTTTTTTAGAAGCCACCCCCTGCAAATGTTCATCCTACTGTGAAAAAATCCTGAGAAAAAAAGAATAATAGAAGCAATTAGCAATTATAGCCTCATGTATCATAATAGGTATGCTTAGGTTTTTATATCCATAAAACAATTCTAAAAAACAAAAATAAAAAAATGCATGCAGTAACAGTGAAAGGCTTTGGAGCGTAAAAAGCTTTCACCAAATGACATGTTATGCTTGGAAGGAGACCCAGGGTTTTGAATTTCAAGCCAAGCCCACCAGACATCACATATGGACATTAAAAATATGGATGTGTGTGGCACTGACTCTGCTGTTGGAGTACTTTCAGTGACACATACTATATTTGCTTGCTGATGGATTGCCTGTCTGCAGGTACTAGTGCACAAACAGTAAAGAGACAGAAGTGCTGATTAAATGTTTTTTTGCTTAGCTTTCAGACACATCGTAACAGACAGGCCTAGGTTGTCTGCTTCCATGACATTTCAGCAACTCAACAGTAACAATTTTCAATTTATTTCTACTGCAGATTCAAATTTTCAAAATGAAATAGACCCTGGTGGTGTTTATTTCTCCTTCGTGTCTGTTAAAGGCCAGAATATACTCATAAAGCTTTGTCTGACAGTCTGAAAGCTGTGGATAGATCTTTTCTACGATAGTGCTCTCGAAGAGTAAATACCATAATGGAATAGTGCTGAAACAATTGGCCAACAGAAAATCAACAAACAATAACTTTTATGATAAATGAGAAACCATTCGTCAAGGAATACTGCCACACATTTGTTGGTTTCAGCTTCATAAATGTTTTATTAGCATTTGCTGCTTTTATATGGTTTATATCACCATGCTGTAAATTGAATATATTTGGGTTTTGGACTGTGCTTGAATAAAACCATATGAGTTTGAATGTCTTTAGGCTCCAGAGAACAAGTGATTGGCATATTTCAGCATTTCTTGACATTCTATTGAATAAATCATCAATCAATAAATCAGTCAACATATGTTGTACAAATGATTTATAGATGAATTTACAATGAAATCGCTAATAGGTTTTAACTATACATTGGAATGTTGTGTAATCCATCACCAACAGCAATAAAGAAATAAGACACCAACAACTTCCAGCTTATAACCTTTACTATTACAGAGAGCTTCACACTCCACCTTGTAGCGCAGCCATTTGGAAAAAGTATAAAAAATGTGGCATCCCAATATGGTGGATGATGCAACATAGAGCTTGTTCCTTTTCATTTATTTCCCAGCTTAAGAATTAGTAATCCTCTCAGTAAGTAGTTGCACAAAATTGAAGAGAGGCCATACAGCAAAGAAGTTTATATGATTTGATGAGAACATCAGCTGAGGAGATGCTATTGGTGCATTGACTTGACACGCCAAATAATTCCCTTAATGTGTCTAAATCCACACAGGAATGCATGAAGATGTGTCTGAGGAAAATGGCATCCAGTACTACATTGTTGCCATAGGAGGATGTATTACCACAGTCCTTGTGCAAAGTGTGACCAATCAATTTCACTTCCTCCTGAAAAACAACACGGCGAGTGGGGAAAATCAACATCTGCTATGTCCCACCCTCTGTTATATCTGCGGACCATTCAAAGACATATGATATCATACAATGCTCAGTATTAGAGAGATGTAAACAAGGGAGCAAGAAAAGGGAGGAAACTGTGAGAAAGGGAAGGAGCGGAAGGCTTTTGTCTCCACATTTCTCACGTTGTGTATCGGAAACAGCCAGATGCTGTCCATCACAAGTGAAGGCCAGAGAATAGATGGCCCTATTTATCTAATGAAGAGGTCAAGGGGTGTGGGCTGGGAGGTAAGAGGGGCATCGACAAGACCACAATGCCATTGCCATACAAAATAACTCATTCCAAAGGAGCCATATTACCCATGGCATGGCACATTAATAAGAAAGTGGCATAAATGTGCATGCCCCAATAGGTATGGATTAGGTGGATGCTCATTGGCCCTAAAAGTGGACAAAAACGTGTCTATTATGACAAGTGTAGTGCATTTATAGTTAATATTAACGCGAGCCAGCAGTGCAATTTAAGCTTTTCACATTCAGTTCAACCGTTTATGCTTATACTCAGTCAAGACTCACTTTATTTTCCTGTTTTACACAGTTAAGTAGCCCTGGAGGTCCATCCATTGGTGGAGAGAGCCAAGAGCCAGAGTGCTCGTTTATACAGGGCAGACACAATGGTAAAATGTGAAGGAACATTGCTCAAGCCCTGTTATAGACACTTTTCAGATGATATCGTCCCAAATTGTTTGGAATTTTGATTGTTTAGGTGTCCAAACACGTACCCAACCTCATTTGAATAATGTTGGCACACAGTTTCAGACCAGAAGGGCCTCTAAACTCTTATAACCATCATAACCATATTCTAAAGCTAGGATGGTTGCATTACAATAACATTTCACAGAGGCTTTCTGCTAACAAGGTGGAGAGAAGGGGTAGAAGCTGTAAACTGCATGTTGGACTGGCACTCCCGTCTCTTACCTTCTCAAGCTGGAGGCTACAACTCTGAATGACAACATCTCGAACAACCTCTTTTGTAGCAGAAACACTCAAACACCTTTGTCAACTGTCCAGACGACAGATGGACAATGTCTTCTGCATTGCCATGTTCCATGTTGTGGGCTACTGCTTCAAGGCCAAAATAGGCAAAACAGGTTAGGATGGAAAAAATGAAGAATAAAACTATTAAACAACTCGAGTGGAGCAAAATGGAGTTGAAGGTTTAAGCAGCTGTGATTGTAATAACTTGGTCCTTCTACACAAAAACAGATGATTGAATTTATGCTGATTACTCCACAGGCCGTGCAAATTTTCATAAAGCATAGCTCAAGCATGGAGTAAGAAAAAAAACTGGCCGACAATTTTGAGACCTCATTTCAATTAAACTATAAATAGCATCCATAGAAAGGAAAACATTCACAAAATGTGTCTTCATAAAACTCATAAAGTCTGAATTTCTCAGGTACTGGGAGCTGAATGTGGTGCTTGTGTTACCTCACTAGGTGTGACATACATTTGATTACAACATCTGCATAATGGTTTATGCTATTTCCATAGTAACACCTGTGATTGATGGCTTTGTTAAGAGGAATAGTTACACGCCATTAAACTGGTGTAATAGTGCATGGCAGTCATCTCAATAACCAGGGACAAAGCAATTACCAAGTCATTAGAAAAAGGAATAGACTAATACAACATGGTGCACACACAAGCATGAGTGACATGCCTTGAGATCAGCCTGTGTGGATTCTTTAAAAACACAAATGTTATGTGTATGTTTTTTCCGTGGAACTCTTGGGATTACATTTTTTAATAATCTAGCATGAATTCAATTCATTCTGATTATTCCTACATACAAACATTTGCATTGAAATTGCTCTTTGTTCCATTAATGTGAAACAAAGTTTGCCTGCTATTTCACATCTTGTGTGCTTCCTCATCTTACACTACAGAAGCTCTTATAGTGTCACTTGAATGCTCATTTCCACTGGGATTACATTCAGATGTGTCTTGATAATAATTTGATGGTTAAAACAAGAATACTCGTTCACAGGAAAACAGTCCTACTCTGCAGCCCACAAACCAGGGGCCGAGAACAGCAGTGCTGAAGATGATTAAGAGAACTCAAAATTCAAATGAGAGAGAGGAGATGGAGTGACACAGATGTGCTGTTGTTCTGAGCTAACAGCATGCGTACAGGGTAAGCACGCGCAACCACACACCGCTACACACAAAGCTATAAACACGTGCATAGACAACAGCGCCACTCAATCATCCTGGTCGAGGGCCAATCCATCTATCGCTGGTTGACTGGGATCCAATCACCATTCCCAACAGGGCCAGAATGAAAGAATGGCAGACAGCCTGTGAAGAAGCCCACTCTCTCATAGTAGATTGATGAGACAAATCTTGGGGCAGTTCACGAGGCGTCCCATATCGAGACGAACGTTCAAGAAAAAATCTCTGATGTCATGCAGCACTTGAAAACATGCCTTTAACCTTACACTGTGTATACAGTGTGTACTTGTTGCTCTTTTTTGTCGCCAAAAATACATGTTTTGCTAAGAACGGATTTTTGCCATTCACTCATTAGAAACCCATTAAGATGTGTGATGAGTTTTGGTTTTATTTGTCCCCAGTAGATAAGACTCCTTTTCTTGTGTTTAATGCTGCAAAACATTCTCTTATAGCCATGCAGAAACATCTTGAGATGAGTGCAACAGGCAATAAAAGAAGCTTTACAAGGACTGGAAGTAAAAACTTTTGATCGTTATGTGGGGGATTAAATAGTGTGTTTTCAGTGTGTTAGCTTATTGATATCATCTCTATATCTTACTAATTGAATGAATAGGTGAGTCTGAGAGGCCTAAAAGGAGAACAAGAAACAAAACAAAACAAAACAACCTTGAGAATAGCAAAAGTATAAAACTGGAGAAACATTTTTTGTCATGGACAGCTTTTAAGATGGACAACGGAATTCAAATTGAAGCTGCAGTGTTTTTTTGTTTTTTGTTGTTGGACAGGCAACAAACTGAGTTAATCATTTTTGACGGTCCAGATTAATCTTTTCATTAATTATTATGCTGTGTTATACGGGCTGTTTTACAGGGAAAGTCACAGCCTTTAGGGAAAATCCTTGGGAAAATCCCTTAGTGTTCCTTTAACTGACTCTGAATAATTTAAAATATATTATTTTTAACAACTCCATAATATTAATTGGTTCTTGCTGCACATTTTGTATTCATGAGTAAGCCCTCTTACCTAACAGAAGAAGCCTTTCTGTAAATGTGATCCGCACTAACATGAAAAATCACAGTAGAATGACTATTCATGAGGCGAGTTAGTCTCCACATCCGTTTTGCCACTACATTAACGGGACCTGGTGTGGGAGTGTGAGAAAGATGCAATGGCAAACATACAGAATAGGTGCTGCTGGCTCTGGTTTCAGCATGGCCATTTAGTCTGTGTTTGCAATCATTTCCGCTAAAAAGTCAGCTCGATACATCTGCCATACACAGTCATCGCCTACACATGGTATGATGTTCATCATTTTCAACCTTGCTTGGTTACACAATGAAACAAACAACATGCAGTATTTTTGTCAGGGTTGCTAAATCACATGATGTCATATTTGCTGCAAGTACCGCTCTGACTAACTCTGAGGCGGCTTCCAGTAAGGCTGTCAGAACAAATTTTAATATTATAATATGAGTCTAATAAGAAAAAAAATTAAATTAAACTAGTTTAGAAAAAGCATTACAATTTTCCTAAATTCTCTCTCTGGCAATTTTACAGCCTGTTCCTACAAGTAATAAGATATTTTGATTCCCCCGTGTGAAAGGCAAAATTTCGCAGAATATCAACTCAAACCTTTCAAAAAAAATTAACACTGAAGGCAGTGTGCAAAATCAACTCTATTTATAAAATGTAAAATATTAATTGTATCTTGCTTAAGTGCATCACTAGTTAAAGGGCACAATGTCCGAAGCAGCTTGCATGGGCTCATCCAGAAAATGAAAAACATCTTTGATTTAGTTTAATAAAGACAGAGTTTGTTACATTATCATTTAATTGATTAAATAACCCAGTAAGCCTACAAAGCATTTTGATTATGCAACAAATCAGTGACACTATAGTATATGGAATTGCATATTGTATCATTCATAAGAGTCATTATTTATTAAACCTAGGGAATAATTAAGTTTCAGTTAATTTATTTTTTTTACTTTAAAAGTAGGTTGGTGTGAAAAGGCTTTGATTGTAGGACTAAAATTAAAATGTAGTCAATAAATAATATGTATAATTGAAACCAAATGGAATACTTTATTTCAGAGAGTGACCATGGACAGATAGGATCATTCTTAGCTAGCATCAACTGATTTTCAAATATGTGAGTGAGATACAGGGTTAGAACTGACATCTAAATCTGCAGCAAATTAAAGTCCTGTTTTAAATATATATTTACAAAATATTTGTAGATAGATAAACATCAAGTACCAAAAAAGAAGCCCGATATTTTCTTTCAATTTCCATCTTTCACATTTTATTTCTCTTCTAGCATTTTTTATCAAAATCAACAAGATGTTTATGGAATTAGCGAGACAAAAATGCTGTTCACCAACTGATGATGCACTCATGCAAAAACCTAATTCATAGTAAAGTCCAATTTGTAAGACCGTATACTACAAATGGATCTAGTGTGCAATCTCACTGGTAAGAAAAATGACAAAAGAAGTGAGTGGACAGAGCAGAAAGGCAAAGATAACAGACATACTGTATCTCTGGACAAATATTAGACCAAAAACAACTGGGTCCCGAGTGCCAAGACAATTGTTATTGTCAAACCCTGCTAGCGTGTCTAATCCTTATTATGAAGATTAATGTAATATACCGTAGAGCAGCTAATACTGCATTATTTGGAGTTGTCCTCAGGCAAAACTGCCATTTACTTCTTCTGACTGTCGAGCAATATAATCCTCATCTTCCTGGCTGTTTATTGACATGTGCTAGAGGATCCAGTCCTCCGCAGAGGCTCTCACTGCTCCTCTTCTGTCAGCATCACACACAAACATTGCGTCGGCCTGTTAAACAGCTCGGTCAAATGGCAGCAGCACTGTTGCTCCTGCTAATGTGAAGAAGCACATGCTCACATTAGAGCAGTGCACCAGAGGGGAGAAGAGCCTCAGGACAGACACCTACTGAGTCCTGGTCCTGTGGCTGCCAGAGCGCTCTTTAAGATCCAGCATGAACCCCGAAGTGTCAGTCTCTCCCGTCGTTTAATGACGGAGATAACCTTGAAATGTATCACACAGAAGAGGAACTGTTTAATTTCACAGCTTTTCGTCTCTGAGTTGGAAATGGGGAATGTGTCTGGTACTCATCAGGCTTTGCGGGATGTGTACAGTTCAAATGTAGATATACTATGATGAATGTGCAGCCTGCACTAGACAAAATGTTTTCTGAGTGTTATGACTTCTGAAGTACACCTCATACTGATACACATTTTTATACCTTTCACTGTGTGTTTTGAGGTGGTAAATGGCTTATTATTACTGTACTCTATGATCGTGGAATACACATTAATGATTATGGTGTAGTGCCAAAAAATTGTACTCTATAGCCAATTTCATTTGTTTGCTTTTGTGCAGAAAATGCACTATAGCTGAGAGCTAAGCTGTGTGTGGGGAGGCTTTTACATTTTAAAACTAGCACTACACCAATATGCTGTAGCCGATACAAATCAACTGTTGTGCATTATGACAGAAGTTGAAACTATATTCCACACCAATGAGGCCTTAAAAGATTGTAAAGATGGATGATTCCACAGGCATAGGGGTGTAAGAAAAAAATCCATACAACACAATATATTGAATCGAAACCTCTGTATCAAGATACGTGTCGCATCGCCAGATATAACATATGCGGTTCAGACTCGCCTGAAAATGACTATAAATATCAGCTGCAGTTAACATTTATTTTCCTTACTATCCACTTCATGTTCATAATTTTTTCCTTGAAGTGCATTTAACAGAAAGCCAATGCATGGAAAGCCCAAAGGAGCAAAAACATGCAGTGGGCGAAGCAATATGAAATGCTTCACTCGATGGTGTGTACTTGGTTGCTTCCAACAGCAACAAAAGTTTTCCGAAGTGTCAGGTGTAGTTTTCCAAGAGTACATCAACACACCACAAACCACACCTTAAGTGTCAGCCTCCACACAGACTGTTGTGTTGAATGGGACTAAGTCCAGCTGCTACAGAGCTGCTACATCACACAGCATGAACACATTTCAGCATGGGCTAAAACATGCAAAAACACCAATGGAGGTTTGAACATCGTTAACAAAAAATGCACGAGTATAGAAGAATCAACAATGAATTCATCATTTTATAGCCTTGGGTGCCTAGCAGTACTAAAGAATGATGCACTCACAGAAATACTGTATTAACTTCTGCACATCCAAATGAAAAATACAATAAAAATGTTTCTTCAGTCTCGGAAATTGGTCAACATATGTAGAAAAACACAATATCCTACTGAACAGTCCAGTGTCTAATATTTCTTGTAATTACCTGCTGAAATTCCATTAGCGGAAAAATAATAGGCTGGTAATTACATTTTCCAATTTATCGATTAATAATTTATCAGTATCATGCTCCCATTGACAAAACATATGGGTGTCTCTAACATATTGTTTTTTCTGTGACTCACCAGTCATCACATGTTTAAAGCAATCTACACATTTCTTCTTGGCTAAAAAACAAGGATGGTGTGATCTCATCTCACAACCAGTCATCAAGACATATCGCAATTTATGACAGTCACACTTGTTGCTGATATTTAGATCGTCACACATCCAGAGCAACACATGTCCTATATATCAACCCAGACGGACCGACATATTATTGACAAATATTTACTTGAACTTAACATCTGAGACAAAAAAAATCCTGCAGAGGAAAGCCTGAGGGAACCAGATAATTGGCAAGACATCACGGCAAATGTTGAAAGGCCTGCCTTTCCTTAAAAACCTCACAGTAAAGTAAATCAATTGATCTGACAAACCCCATTAAGTTATTAATGCATATTAAATGATTACAAAATAAACGCTAACATTTTTGCCGTCTTCATTTAGTTTCAACAAGGTCAATCACTGACGTTGTGTCCCTTTTGAAGCTTCAGAACGGAGTGACTGCTCATCTGCTACCGCCACAGGTCACGCTGTCTCTAATCAATAGCCTCATCTCTCCCCTCACAGAGTAAACTCATTGAAATGCTCCAGAGGCTCATGGGAGGAAGTACACACAGTCCTTGACCATGATATGCTGCTTAAAATGTAAATGAGCCTCTGAATAATGGGACAAGTCAGCAATGAATATGCAGACGACCACAAATTATTTTTGCTCATCTTGTAAATCATTTTTTGTTTGTTGGCACTTTGGAGGACTCAAGATTGTTGACTCTCAACCAAAACCAGGGGACCTTAATACATTTAACCCCCGGACATGGAATGCCCCTGCGTCTATAACCTTGTTCCCTATTTCGCTTGGGTGAACTAATCACAAGTGAAAAGCTACAAACACAGTTGTCAAACCATTAGGTTCAGACCACTCCAGCCAAATTCTGATATCGGGGGGGGGCTTGCTCTACTTTGCTCTTTTACTTTCTGCCACACAAACTTTTAGATTTTGTTCATGCTAGCAATGAAGTCAGGTTGTCCAAAATCCTGTCCAAAACTATCTGCCAGCAGTTTGGAGACTTTGCCAAAGTAGACTGATACTCGCTTACTTACTGAACTTTATATAAAACCATATACTGTATATGAAATATAATATGAAACCATCAAAGGAAAGCAGTAATGATGGCTATCGTTTGTTATTGCAGCGCTATGCAGCTGTCAAAGATATTTAAAATGCTTTTCTGATCTTAAATTAGACCCACTTTAAGTTATGTGTGCACTCTGGAGCTGTATCATCTAGGACATTCTATCTATCAGATTTGATTCAACCCAACATCAAAGGACCCCACTCATGAACTACTTTTCTGTGGACTTCTGTGAACACGTCAACTTGTAACCAGTAGTAGTTATGTAGGCTGTTGTTTTATGTCCTATTCAAAATTAGCCTGTAATTAACACAACAGGTACTCTTTAAACTATTAGTATGAATGTTCAGTGTCTTGCAGTGCTCTTTACTTTCTAAGAGATCAAATCCAAAGGTTTACCTCAGAAGGAGTAAATTAGAGCTCCAATTAATTTTTCAATTAAATTAATCTTACTTATTTCAAAACTTGCTGGACTTTACTTTGTTGTTTGTTTGGTTGTGGTGCTTCCTTTGTCAGATAAAGTATGCCTGCACATTACTTTCAGATCAGATTAAAGTGTCTGACGGCTTTGTGCAGGTACAAAAGCATAGATAAGACTTGTAGCATGCAAAAGTAAGAAATACCTTATATGGCCATGCTGCTGCATATTATTGGTGAGTCTTGTTAATAGGGGATTGTACTTTTTTTTGGTTTTCAGAAGAAAGAGCTGAATATAAAACAAGGAATGGTGTCCTGATAATTACTGCACACTGTGAAAAGACAGGAATAATACGTGAGAAAAGAGTCACAAAGTCTGCTGGAATAATGCATTGGGCTTTTCTTTAAATCCACCCCATCTCGTAAGCTTTGTTTGGGTGGGCATGTCTTGACTTCTTCCTCTGTCACTTCAGAGTTTCAGATATGAATACTGCTATCAATGCATTTTTCCGTTTACTTTGAAAGTGTTCACTGAAAACACAACAAAATGTAGCACAGGGTTCCATTTGGTGGTTTCTAACCTTGATGTGATATTCATGCTATTTTAATACCTGAATATTGCTGAATAAATGCACGTTTCAAACCTAGCTTTGACTCATTTCCAAAGCATCATAATCAAAGGGGAAATTGCCCATAATGTTTGTGCCAAGCAACAGCAGGCGGATCAAAGGGTTAAAAGTGATCAAAATCCTTATCTTAATGAATTGGAGGATGAGCACTTGTGAAAATGCGACATTATCCAGAATGGTGAATTATCATCATATTCTCTATTTCGTGTACAAAACACATGGCTAGTCTTTACTATGTTCCATCCACTCCCATACAAGACAAGAAGAGGACAAGAGAAGGATGAACCATGACCTGGGAGTTATCCAACTTGGCCCGGATCACATGAGCTGAGTTACCAGAGAAAACTACACGGCAAAGCAAGGAACGGGGAGAAAAACAAGCTAATTAACATGCAGAGACAGGAGGAGTCAAGCTGCCAGGCCGCCAGATAAAGATCTTTCTGACACATAGCCTTTTAAATAATCCACTTGTAAGTACACCATTTAGAGACATTAGCATCCAGCTTGGAAAAGGTGATTGTCTGATGGAGGGGGTGGGGTTGGAAGATGGATGATATCTTGGACAGACACCATGTGGAGACCTCTGAGACATACAGACTTTAGATGTCACTCATTAAAACCCAAAGCAACTGCTGCTGATCCTCTAAAGAGTTCCAGTGACTCCTTGGAGAGAGGCTACGTAAGCGCTCTCTTCCCCTTTATGTAGATCTTACGTAACAATGGAGACAGGACTGGGAATTTTCTAATGGGCCAAACTGCAACTCTAGAAGCAAGCAGGTGATGTTTGCTAAAACATTCGCTGTCAGTTTGCATTTTCAAACGCTTCACAAAGTAAGTCAAATCCGGTTTGTGCAACCCTTGTTTGCAGTCTGACTTTCCCACCCCCTGGTTCTGCCAGGCCCTGCAATTCTGTTGAGAAAAGGTTCAACACAATCACAGGACAGGACATGTTTGATGTGAAAACATACTGGTTATTCCGTTATGACTATCACTTACACTCCGTCAGTTAGTAATCCTTGTTGACTTAATAATGAGACTAATGCCTGCTTGCGTGTGAAGCCATTTCTGTGTAATGCAGAGGAGCGGGCGTGGGAATCAGACAGGAGTTTTTTCAGACTTATAAAGGGCCCTTCTTAGCCCTTCTGAGGGGCTCAGAGAAGATGTTTGCCATGTTAATTGCTTTGTGACAATTGAAGGCTTTAAATAAAGCGCCACGATTTCAAGTGACTCAAGCTTTTTCAAACATTTTCAGTTTTCTCTGTCAATTAATTATCTCAAATATTGTAGGCAACATTACCTAGCTCAAAGTATAAATTCAGAACTGCTGGGAGGCTCCAAAGCTCAGACATGGATATAAAGCCTTTTAGGGAGTAAGACATACAAAGCAATCAGCAGCCTTTCTTAAGACTCAACTATCCAGAAGGGCTTAGCCACACTATTTCAGAGAGAAGAGTTTTATCTTCAGATTCAAGATTAAAAGGAACAATTTTCAGGAGGCAATTTCTATTTCTTTGACGTTGTTTCATACTTCATGTCAAGGATAAGGTTCATATCTGTATACAGGCCTTGACAAAGAAAGATATAGGTGGAAAAACTGTGTATCGTTGTGTTGACGTATTAATAAGAACAATAGGCTTCTTCTTTTACTCCACAACATCGATGTCATGAATTTAGTTAGCTCTTTCTTTTTCTCTTCTAAATACATGGCCAGGGTGGTAAACTTAAACTGAAAATGCAATGCAGAATGTGAGCACTGAAGTGAGGAGGTTGTGAGTATACATGTGAGTTTGTGAGCATGTTCGTACATGCAGTGGTGGTGGGGGCTCATACCCATGCTAGAAAAGAGAGCCTAACCGCTCAGCGCATCGTGAGCTATAAATCAGTGCCCTGGTCAACCTGGCCAAGAGCTTTTTCAAACCCATTTGCAGAAGATAATACCAGCTATTCCTCCCAGCCCCAGGGACAGGAGAGCCAGCCTCATGAATCATTGCCCTTTTAGAGGAGCTGCAGCATGGATCTCACCTTGCGTTGTCTATAGGGTTCTCCTGACTCTTCCTGGTAGGCAGAAACAAAGGGTGGCAGTGCAGGAAAATGTTTGAACTATAACTAAAGGAGTTCAAAAAATCAAGTTATGAAGCATTATGACTGTGCTGACAATCACCGGAAATAAACAGTAGACTATTGTTGGTCTGCTGGGTAGGAATACAATATTGATAAATACAAAAAGGTGGAAGTAGGAAAGAAGTACTATACGTAAAAGCTCAAAATAACTGCTTCCATATTAATAGTTTTTTTAAAATATTATTATTATTAATAATAATAATGGCCAATGGCCAACTCTCAAATGTTAATATTGGTATCAGAATATTTAGAGCTTTTTTGTTAGACTATAAGACTGAGAGACTTTTTTTCTTTTGCCAAAAAAGCTCTATATAGTTTCTCAAGATGATAATTAACCATCTAATAACATTTTGGGGATTGGGAGTTGGCAATATCTCACTATTGCCATGGTCTAAAGAAATGATTTATGTTAGGTTTTAATAAGATCAATATATTTATGAATGGAAACTCGCATGGCCAGGATTTCCTGAGGTGTTCAGTGACACGGTTAAACATTTCTGGCTCACGTATTCCGGGTTGATCTATGGGGGATTGTAAAATGTTCTTTCATAAAACCTTCTTTGGACAGGCCGCTTTCTACCTTATCCTCATAACGTGCAATGTATCAAAACTAGGATCACTTTAAATCCTATATTCTGAATCTGATCAGACATGTTGTTATGGATGATCAGGGGTCATCTCTTAGGATTGTATATCCTTTTATGACACATTTATTTTAATGTGTATTTAATATTTATGTTTGTGTCTTGTGTACTGGCATATGTATTTTGTACGGCACTGTTTTTCATTTAATAGAACTCCATCCAGCAATAAACACTGCAAATGAGCGTAGGCTGTAAATGCTATGATATGTAGTATTTTAAGTTTTAGGGACTGTTCTTTACTTGCATATCTGTCTCAAAAAATATAAACATAAAAATACTTATTTATATAAAGGACCCACCACACCCATGGATGTGCTGCAGTGGAACATAAGCTGTAGACCTTGTTGAAATGGAAAGCAGCCTTTTATCTAGTGTCCATGAACATTAAATATACAATAAATTCCATTTATTACTGAAAGAATCAAATGAGTTCCCCTCCTTCCACCACCTAAACCATTCTGTAACCTCATGCTGTGATATTCCATTACTTTCTGACTACAGTTAGGATCATTTGACAGCTCTGCACTACAGCGTGTAACCTTGAAACATACTTAATGCGAGTCTGATGAATGCTGGTAGTGTGCAACTACATATTGGGCCATTAATATGATCATAGCTCATATTTATATATAAACACGATACAGGAAACAACTTATCATTCAAGTTCAAAAGTCCCAGTGATTCTTCATTCCGTGTTACTTAATTTACTTGTGCAGAGAAAGGAGAGTGTAACATTGAAACCATGTCTGTGATGGAAAGTATTTTGAATGTCAGCCTTATCTGTTGGCAAATTTTCTCAACTTTAAATAGTATGTGATTAATTTATGTACAATCACACTGGGTTGACTTATTTAACAAATATTGGACTATTGTAATGTGTCTTATATCTTTTTTTAAAAACTTATATTTTAAAACATCAAGCATGCATGTGGTTATACAGCACACCACTAATATTAATAGGCTAAATGGACAAAATAGAATTTTTTTTTTTACATATGCATCACCTTGGGCGGAATGTTTTACTATTTTACTTCAAAGCCTTAAAATGTTCAAAAGCTATAATACAAAATGCATGTTTGTGACAATTTTAATTGTATTAACTATCTCAATTTCTCAATTTGTTAACGGCACAAACCTTAAAGGTTCTATATATGACATTTGGAACATTAATATAGCAGAAAACTACAATTTGCTATGTAAAGATATAGTTGAGTAATGAGCAGAGAATGAAGTCACACTCCCTTGTGTGTCTGTTGTAATCAGAGCTTCTCTTTTCTTTGTTTTAGTTCCCGGGCTGGCCGTGCGTGCATGTTAGTGCATGTGAGTCCCTGTGTCTGTGTGTCCCACTAGCTAGCTAGTCTTTACCAATCTGCACTGCAATCATACGGCGGTTACCACCGATAACGCTGTCCAGGAGCATGTCACAGAAGCGTAAGGCCTACCTTCTGTCAGCACTGTTGCCGTTGTTTGCACTGTTAGCTCTGTTAGCTGCTAGCCGCCGGTTCAGCCATCTCCACGTTGAGAGCCCAGTCCAGTCAATACCGGACTAGACTTCAAGACTTCATAGAAATGCTCTGAATGTCATTTATTGCCCCTTTAAAGATATATAACAGGCTTCTTAACAGTCTTACCATATGAGAAGTGTGTCCCATATTTCAGTATTTGACAAGAGTAAATTGTTTACAGTAAGCAGTGTCAAACTAAAGTCTTTCATTTTTTTTTCTAGTCGTGAGAACAGCACTCTTTTAAGCCTTGCTCTAATTCAGTCACTGAATTATTGCATTACATGACTTTATTAGTCACTTGTCGTCACTTGCGTCATGCATTCGGGTTTAATCAAATCATGGCATCTTGAAAAACATCTACAACACTAGCTGTGAAGGCTCTCTAGACATTCTATCCTCCGAGCAAAAGCCACGTGCCAAGACAACATTTGGACAGTAAGGGAAATATTTCAAATGAAATTAATCTGTACAGGTTATAAGGAAACTCAATAGAGATTGAATGTAAAAGTAATGTAGATAAGAAGGAAGACATTATCAGACTGGCATGAGCAAAATCCTGTAATCCTGTAAGTATGCCCTCTTTATTTTCTATTCTTACTTATTCATTGCTTGACCATGAGGTCCAGTGTGACATGATGACATGTTGTCAAAGCTAATAGTCTATGATGGAATCAAGGCTCTGTCAGGAGGACACACTAGGTGCTCAGAGCCAAGGACCTTGGTAGCCCTCCACGGACGAAGAGCTGTCATCTCTGTCCCTCACTGCCAAAGTGCCCCGCCCCCACTCCCTAAAATCCTATCCATCTGCCGTATCAGCGGGGCAGACGGAGTGCAAGGCATGCACTTTTCCGCCATTCACTGTTGTACTTTAGCACGCCCAGCTAGTGGCAATGAGGGTTCCTGTGTCAGAGTCTTCACTGCTAAATTCAACACATGGTCAGCTACTGAATTTTTGTTTCAGTAAGCAAAATATGCTTTTGGCTTGTTTTGACAGAATTGCCATAAAGTTAGCCTTCCAAAAGTCTTTGGTTCCAACTGCCAGTCATGAACTATCTTTACCCCGTCTTAAGCTGAAAACAACCTGGTCTGACAAAGTGTCTTGATAGTGATTTCTAATCCTTTTTTTTTAACAGCCAGCATGACTTTTGCACCTGATAGTGCACACAAAATCTCTGACTGTCCATGTACTTGAATAACTGTATTCTCGCAAAAACTGGTAATGGCTTGGACAGAGATTCCCTTGAGGGAAGAAGCTTTTAAAGAAAATCACAGGAAAAAGCTATGACGTGCTGACATCCTTCCAATAAGTGCAAGCGAAAACACGCAAAGTCTCAGCTGGTTCTCTAAAAACATAAATATAGAATAGCTTTACAACTGTCAAATGACAAATATTTCTATGCCAGTTATGCAACAGCAATAGTGTTAGAGCATGTTAAATGTCAATAGTGAATAATAAAGTAATTGCAAGACTAGAAGGACATTTTCCATCTCTCAAAAGGATAGGTTTGCTTGTCTGCACTGCTTAAGTACTGTTGATGAACATTGGGAATCCAGGCCAGGCTCAGTGTGAAAATGGGCTCATTGTTCATCGCAGTCAACGTTTAATCTACATAAGCTATGCGAATTTGTCACATTTCTTCCATTTTTGAAGCATGGAGTTACGTGCCATTTAAGTCTAGCCTGATACGACAGCTGACTGTTTGACCTTCATGTAATGTTCCGCATCAATTCTGGCACAGCCTGTGTGTCTTTGTGTGTGTGTGTGTGTGTGTGTGTGTGTGTGTGTGTGTGTGTGTGT
>CALSBV010009973.1:8517417-8777311 GCA_943590825.1 Bovichtus diacanthus
GTGTGTGTGTGTGTGTGTGTGTGTGTGTGTGTGTGTGTGTGTGTGTGCGTGTATGTGTGTGTGTGTGTGTGTGTGTGTGTGTGTGTGTGTTCTAATTAGATGGGAACCTGAAAAGAATAGGTTGACAATGACAAGCAAAATGAATGACAGCAGCCGGTGAGCCGTTGCTCCATTTGTCTGCATCGAGCGTTTTCTGAAATGAAAGAGTGCGTCATCTGTGCACTTCTGCTGACTGGGCACAGGCAAGGCACTGAGGTCTTACACACATGTCGCATGTTCCTGTCAACTCCATGGAACATTTAGCAATACACAAGATGTGATAAAACTGTGCCATAAACCAGGATGAGCAGCCATACAGAATCTATGTTAGGATCTCAAGCGAAAGATGTAATAACCCACAAGTGGCAACTGTAGGACATGAAGCTATTTGTGCTCTAATGATTCATAAAATTCACAGTTGGATTTGATGCATTACAGTGGCATCACCATTTTCTATACAGTATTTTCATCACAACAATAAAGACTGCCCAAAAATGAGCCTCATATTTCAATTTTCAATTTAAAATAACAACTTTATGAAAGTATAAATGTATAATATCTGAGAGCGCAAAATGTTTGTCCCATTTCGAGTGGTTTCTCAGCAGGATGACACAAAACAAAAGCAGTGCAACAAAAACAACCACATGTGGTGTCAAAACAAGAGACATCACTTGAGCTGAACAACCACATCACTGTATTGTTTGACAGATATTGAGTAAATTGCATGGTCAATTGTTTGATTCATTCCATGTATCAGGTCAAGCACACTGCATTGATAGATACTAAATGGTACAATTAAACCCCCAAAAACTCATGTTATCATCAGTCTACACAGACGATTGGTACTATTTATTAATGTCCTCGTGTGGCTAACTGTATGACCAGACCAGTAAATGGTTATATGAGGGCCTATACTGGCCTTTGGTTAGAAGGTTATGAGAGCCCAAGGAGAGGTCTTCAAAATGCTTGTTTCATCTGAACGACGGTGCAAACCCCAGATATACATTAAATGATATATAACAAAACATATTTAAGAAGCAGGAAGCAGCTGGCAAATTTGCTTAATGATTAATCAATTAATGAGGCTAATTATTTCAGGTGTAGAATGCTTTCTTGTTATCACAAATAGAGCAAGGCACTGCAGATACTGGACATGTACTGTACTGTATTACCCTGATGAAAAGCCTTTTTCCCACACTACCAGCAGGCATGTCATGAGTAAGCATTTAACTCACAACACACAAACCTGTTGAGACCATGTTTGTACAAAAACAATAATTTATTCTCACATGGTGGAACTAGCAATGCCATTGACGTTTAGACAAGTTTGGTAAACACACTGTTGAATAAATAAATTGATCTTTTCATATCTTATCAACATTTAAATGCAGTGAGCATTCTACACAAAATAAAATGATTCACATAATTACTCTTAAATGTCAATTGAGAGAAGTAAAATAAGCAACTAGATATGCAAGTATCTTCAAATGGGAAACAATAATAAATAATAAAACAACAACACCTGTACACAATCCACTTTTATGTGTTTGGTGGTTAAAAGTTTTAATTGTATGGCCTGCATGGTGAGAATGCAAAGCCATCTGGGACCATCTGAGATCACAGGGACAGCAGATGAATAGCAACAGTTTCTACATATCACAACATACTTTGCGTACCAATAGGCAGCTAACTACACATTGTGATTATGATATTTCACAGTTGTCTGAAAGTTCTATTTCTCACATCAGAAAATCTCTCAACGGCAAAAAGAGCAGTGATATTTTTAAGCTGTCACGCAACTCTGGTTATGTTGATACTGCTATCTTCATTTAACAAAAACAAAAGTGCAAATATTCAAATGCAGATTTAGACAATCTTTAAAAGGGTTCCTGCAGATCCTTAAAAAGTCTTAAATGGCATTGAATTCATTAATCTAAACATAAGGCCTTAAATTGTATTAAAATATATTGAATCAATCTTTCAACAGTCTTAAAAAAAGACATTAAAAGATTTTTTTTTAATTTTTTTTTATGACATTGTAATTAAAAATTTCAAAATGATTGGTCAAACAATCTATTTTTTAAAATAATTTACCAAATGCCTCTTGCAATAACGTCACACATATCCTATATATATTCTATATCTACGGTATATATATATATATATATATATATATATATATTACTCATACATCTCATATTGTGTTTGCGGCCAGAGCAGATGCTAACTAGTGACAACATGGGAAAACCAAGAATTTGGGGCATGGCTGAAACCGATACGAGGCAACGTACGTTGTACTGTGGTTTTTGAGCAGAATGTGTTTCAAACTCTACATGATAATTGATGTTGTTTTTTTCTTAAATTTTGGTTATTGGAAAGTTGGTCTCAAATTTTATTCCGAGTGGCATTAAAAAAGATTTATAAAAGTCTTAAATGTAACTTTCTTTAAACTGTAGGAACCCTGCTTTAACATGTTTTCAACTCTCATAAAATGAAGGCATGGCACCATTAAAGACTGTAAACACAGACTGTAGTTGCATCACAATGAAGCCATATTCAATTGTCTTTACTGGAAAGCTTTTAACGTGAAGCAGCTGCAGCTAATATTGAGCTTTAGTCATTAACAGTGACATTACCAGAATACTGACATCCTAAAGGTTCACCAATCAAATTGCAACTTCCTTCACTCCTTGGTCTTTGCACTTTCTTTCCACTTGCTCTTCTGCAGCACTTTGACTCTGTAACGAGTTGTTTTTTAGGGTTTAGGTGGTAAAAATGTAATTAAGTCTGCTTGGTCCTTTTAAGTAATGGCTACCTTCTAACATACTTTATGTTGATACAGAACAAGTGCAAAGAAGTCATAAGGTCTCGACACAGCAAATTGCCTGAGCCAATTTTCGCAGAATTTGGAGTGCAGTTCTGATTCACACATAATGGCTGGGGAACAAAGCTCTACCGCTTACAGAAAAGGCTGAATAATCCAAAGCAGACGGACCCCCTATATCTAGTAGGTTCTTCAGCTTATATGAAAAACAGGACTGATTAACATTTGACCTTTCAATGTCATGCATATTCACTAAATCACCAAGATACACTAACATACTTTGAAGTAAAGACAACCAATCACACAAGGAGTGGATAAAAATAGGGCTCTCGTGGTAGCACAGGCCATTTTTAGGCCGTGTGTCTGTTTCCACTTTCCCCATTGCAGGGGTGCTCTGTAAAACATTGGCGTAAATGGTTTATAATGCCACCAGTGGACTCTAAAATGGGAGACCTGGTTTCAATCAGCAGTCAAATTGCTCCTACATTACCCTTGCAGACAGAGTAGTAAATCACTCTTTGCCTTTATGCTGCTGATGTTAAGGAACAAGCATTGTTAAAAATCCACCAAGCGTGCTACTAAGAGCAGCCTGTCTTTATGTGGGGATGGGATGCTAAACAGGACAATGGCGGTTGCTTGCGGTGTCCGTACAGACGCAAGAGTATAACATCCTGACGTCTATGCAGAAAAGCAGCACACTTTGTAGCTGTGTCTAAATTGGAATCTTGAAACTCACAGCAAACTAGCCTGATATAAAGCCTTAAACTTTAGGTTATAATCTGGCTGCTGTAACCCCCATGCCAAAGAGCCTCATCACAACCAGTTTGAACCAGCTGCCTAGTTAAAAAGAGTTCTTGGATTCTCTGTGCCAACGCCCTGACCGTGGGCCAGTGAGGCATCTCAGAGAAGTTATAATTCCCAATAAACCCGAGAAATGTTGATCCCACCCACCACAGACCAACACACTATGGGCAAAACCTCTCATTATAACTTCAGGGCCCTGAAATTACCAAGATTTTAGCCATATGGAAAGCATGAGAAAGCGTCAGTTGAGAGAGGGTTGTGCCGAGTGGTTTTTCAGCGTGTGGCCACAAAGGGGCTGGTTTTCGTTACAGTAACAGTGCCATTCAGCCCAGCCCTTGCCAGGGAGCACCGGCATATGAGGAAGCCGAGGCAGATGCTCTGGCTACTAGCCCCAGACCAGGACCGCGAGGAAATACCCAACACAACTACATACAATGCTCAAACAGGCCAGGGATTTACCCAGAACAACAAACACAGCAGATACAGCATTACAACTGTGAGTCGATCCATTCGAATGCAGAATTTGTCATTCAAAAGTTTGAAAAAAGGGGGTAGCACTGGCCGCTGGCTCTATTGTTCAAAATGCAACCTGGTTTCACTCACACATTAATTGACAGGTCTTTCCATGAAAGGACTAACAACTGAAACTAAAATGTTAAGGTTTTCTGATGCTGTTAAAGATTTATTTACACCAATATCGGTTATTTGAATTATAATCAGTTGAGAAACAAGATGTTGATTCTCCTCTAAGTCAATCTATTCAGTTATATATGTAAAGAAACTATGATCTGATGTATATGGTGAGTAAATAAAGATTGGGTCTCAAATTTCAATTGAGTTTCTGTTGTTCAGAAGTCATGAGTCAAACCATTATACAAACGTTACAGTTTACGGTAGCTGGCTGTAATGCCAACTAGCTGATGTTTGCTAATTGTGCCTATGTAGCCAAGCTTTTGCCAATATTTATGCCAAGCAGATGACGTCACTAGTTAAGAGGCTATTTTTCTTTCAGAGGCTAATCCCAGCAGACACCAAATGAACTGTTGACTCCTCTGGCAAGAAACAAAAGAAGAAAGCGCAGTGGAGATCCATTGTGGGTCACCCTGTAATCCCTCAGGAGTCATGAGGATTAGGTCAAATAAATCATATGTCTTCTCTCGATTTTTGGTTTGAAGTGGTTGGAGTATAATGGCGTGATAGCTTGGAGGAATGTGTCAGTATTCAGCAAATAAAAAATGAAAAAAAAAAAAGTGCTCAAACCACGGACATATTAAGAACATATTAACATATTTAACCGAAAATGCCAAAATGTTAATTGATTCTATAATGGCTTGCACAGCCCACAAAAACACATAATAAACCGGAAAATAAATCAGAATAAACACAGTTACCAAAGCCTGCAATCTCCAAACAACATGTAGTCAAAATGATTGAAGAAAATCTTAATGCCTCAGCAGCAGTGCACCTAATAGCACTGTCAACATAGGTTTAAATGATAAAATATCTATCCAGAGAGCAACAACAGGTATCTCTGAATCCTAGATCCCAAACAATATCAGACTTACATTTATGAAATAAATTACAGTGAGACTCTACCACTAATCTGCATGTATTCTCCAGTGTCGATGGAACAGCCCACATGCAAAAGCCATAATATTTTTACAATAGGCTGTCCCACTGAGAGGCCGCTGTAGTAAACGCCATAACTGGACAGTTTACAATTAAATTACCCTGAATCTGGAGTAGAAATGCACCGTGTCACTGTCTTTTCAGTGTGCAGAAACTGAAGGTTAGAAGCCCATACATGTAACAGGGCCTAGGATTCAGTTGCAGAACGCCTCTGATGCAACACCAAGAAACTAACCCACCCTGCATCATCCTGTTACAGTTTGGCTCTTGGTTAGGTCTCTTCATTGTGTCTGTGACAGCTATAATCGGATTCATGTACTGATAAAGGATGGCCATGAGGCTACTTCAGCAAGTCACTATTGCTTCAAATGCTTTCTTTAAATACACCGAACAGGGCTGTGGGCTTGATGCAATGTTGAGAATCTTTCAATGTATCCACTCAGTTGAAAACACTTCACCTATTTCAGATCTGTTCAACACCCAAAGAGGGCTTGGAATGGCTATCATAAGAAAGTAGAGCCCCTGCGAAAGCTGTCACAAAAATGGTTTTACTATTGAAATTCTCTGATGGACGATTGCTGAAATGTATGCTTTTGCCTCAGCTGCAAGGAGAAAATTCATGACACCAAACCTGTCTCCACAGCCATGCTGCAGCAATAGTGATTTCTTTAAGGGCAGATGAATGACGCATATCCCACATCACAGGAGCTTTTCAAACTGATTGGCATACAATAATTCAAATACCTGTCTCTGGTAATGATAAAGAAAGAAAGAGCAAAAGATTTCCTCTGCCCGAGGCTCTTGGTGAAATGGTCACGCACTCATGCACGTGCACATATGAAGGGAAAAGACAGGTTTGGACAGAGCTATGACACCTTATGGCAACGCATTTCTAATATAAACTCAAAAATGGGAGAAAATCCTTCCATTGCAATTAGACAAAAACAGGGTGACGACAGGCTCACGCCCCACAGACGACCACTGCTCCAATGTATTATTTCATTAGTGATTCTCGACAGATTTTCTGCCTGATTGAAGATTTCATCCCTGCAAAGACCACTGCTACATGCATTTTCTCACTGAGAAGTGCCCGCGCTCAGTTTATAACCAACTCTGCGCAGGTTTTTATATCGAAAATCACTTGTGAAATAAGTGTTTGAGACGAAAAGTGTGCTGCTTCTTTCCCCGTTCACCTACACGTCTGTGGATATTTTTTTGTGAAAATGAAGACTTAACATGACTGTGTATATCTGTCCGAGCACGCCGAATTATTATTTGCTCTCATCATTTGAAATAAAAGTTATTGTTAGCTATACATTCAGGGTTAGCATGCATTTATAAGAAGAAAAAAAAACAACAAAAAAAACCCAGCAACTAAATGTGTGCGTGGCTGTCTGACGTTAGCCGAAGACCGATTTTGCCAGACGGAGCCGACTTGCAATATTTGACCGTTACCGTTAAACGTTTAAAAAGCATTTTTCAAAGTAATTCCAGCGAGTAAAACACGCCAAACAAACACACACACGAATGCCGTTGTCAAAATGTCTGCAAATTCGCAAACGGCAAAGCTATAAGCTGCGTCTCAAGTTCAATGGGGCACATTGAAAAAAAGATAACGGTGCACTTACTGAAGCTCCTCTTTGTCACCGCCGTTGGCATTTCTCTCCTACTCTGAACCACTGGGTTTAGTCCCGTCTTCAGTTTGTAGCAAGCACAAAAATCCACTTCACGTAAAACACACGAGTTAGAACCAACACGGGGAGTGAAAGAAGAGGGGGGGGGGGGAAGATACGAGTCCACTGCCAGAGGAACACGAGGTCCTATCCCGGTCGGCCGACCGGAGTCGTGGATACTGGATCTATTCGTGGCAGCTCCCGTGTCTCGCCGCAAACGGGTTAACGTCAGCTTCGCTCAAGTGTTGAGTGTCGCTGCCTGCGCGCGAGAAGGCGAGAGCAAACCTTATTTCTTCTCTTGCAAGTACATTTCTTCTTTTGCAAGTTAATTCTCAAGCACAAGTCTGCACACAGTCCCCCCCACCCCACCCAGAAGGAGCTGTGGAAGGTAGGGAGTTGTTACGTCTCTCCCTTCACAGTCACGCTTCTTTCTGCCTCTGTGAAGAAAACACACACAGGTCGGTCAGCAGGATTTTCGGATTCACTCGGCTACACTCGCTGCTGTGTCCATTCATTCCGGCCCCTTCAAGTCCTGCAGCCTCTGAAAACACGCACCAGACATTGGGACACAAGGGGATCTTATACCTGTCATTTGCATTGTTCTGTTTACGCTTAGCACCTGCTAAAAAGAGACAATTAAATCATATTTGCAACGAGGAAACTCTGCCTAAGGTGGTTTTGAAAGTAAATTATGATTTAGGAGATATGGCAGGAGGTTGGAGAGACAACCCAGGGTAAATATATACTTCTTAAAACATTCACTCATTATAATAGTGGAATTAAACTATTCTTCATTTTCCTGGGGAGCCCCTCTGGCTAATCCAGGTGGTCCCCAGGCCCCACTCTGGGAGCCTGTGCAATAAGCAAAGTCGTGAATCATCACTGAGAATAGAACATTTATAAATATGGCTCTATCGTCTCCATTTTCGAGAGCAAATAAAATACATCTACAGCCCCACTCCCCATCCTCATCCTTGCTCTCACCTTGTGAAAGCTCAGGACAAGACTGTAATTCATAATTTATATGTGCAGGCCAACTTTCTGGATTTTTCACCAGTACTTGAAATGTCTTTTTCTGACAAAGTCTTGGGAGAGGGTTCCAGAATATATTCCCCATGGTTCAGTGACAGACAGGCACGTTAACAAGATGTCTTCGACAGGAATAGGAACACTTTAATGATTTTGCAACTTGTTCACATTTGAATATCAAGAAAGATATTAAGAAAGACCTTAAACTCTGCAGTCGTTTGGGTTGAACTGTATTCCGCATTTGAAGATGTTATAAAAAACACTTCAAATCTAGATTTGGCATTTGCAATTTCAATACAACCAACTGGCAACTAAGGACAGATTTGGGGAACTACAGACTTCTTAAGTGAAGCCGTGTAATGGGCACAGAGAGAGGGCTCTGCTTACAGTGCAGCTTGGCTGTTAGTGCATGAGCACTCAAGCGACTCGGTTGAACGTGCAGGGCATAGATGCTGTGAACCCTAGTAATGAGAATCTGAATATCTTTAGGATTCTGACATCCCATCTACTCCGCCTTCTAACCTTACCATGATCAATCGTTAGCTTGGCAGAACTCCAGCTGAACTGCAGCCCGGATATTCACACCTTCCTAATGACTGGTGAAAATGACGTTTACACACATTTTACCTTTTATATTACATTACATTTCATTTAGCTGACGCTTTGGTCCAAAGCGACTTACAATAAGTGCAAACAATCATGAGGATACAACTCCGGACAGCAAGAATCTTGCAAGTGCATTAGCTTCAAATAGGTGAAATGATTTTAAGTGAAGTACAATAGCTTCGAATAAGCCAAACCAATGTAAGTGCTACATAGAGAAATAAGGATGAATAAAAACATTTATTTAGTTTTTATTATTGGCCAAGGTGCTGTCGAAAGGTGGGAAGGTGTGAAGACTTTCTGCTGACCTGATATTAATGGGGAGCTCAGGCGGGTTTTATTTGAGGGGTATCTGGGTCCCACTCACAGTGAGGGAGTAGCGAGCCGATTGGCCGATGCAGAGAAGTGAGCGAGCTGGGGTGTACAGTTTGACCACGGCCGCGATGTAGAAAGGGCCTGATCCATTCACCCCACAATAGGCCAGCACCAGAGTCTTGAAGCACATAGCTTGCCCTAAATGTCTCTTGCAATTGGGCCATCAGGTAAGCCCTCCATTCACAACACACACAGGTAATTGCACGGACACAAACAGGAAAACACCCACATACACATCGACGAAATATAACAAAATTAGTTGTTATGCAACCTCAGACTGACTGAGAGGGAATTCTGTTCCTTTTAGGTTACAAATGATAACCTTGGACAGTGCACAATGTTCCTGGAATAGGATCCTGTCAGACAAATAAGAGACCCGTCCAGCGCTATTACACTCAGTGGAAGGCCTTTGTTTTTCATACGACGTGCATCAACATTTTAGATAGGTGCATGCACTCAATAATGCTGTTTTCTGGTGGCCAACACCAGGCCTGTTTTTCAGCTCCATACATCTCATGTGGACAGTGGATCAGACCTATAAACGACCTTTGCCTGTGAAGGTCAAAGAAGATGTCCTCAGCGTTTTTTGTTTTTTTTCAACTATGGTGCTAAAGAGTCCTGCGAGGGCGACCATGCTTTGCCCTTGCAAGATATTAAATAAAAGCAACCACCAAATAGCAGTTTTTCTCCACTAAGGACCAAAGGTTTGCAGAGCAACACATTTGAGATGCTGTGGTCACGGTCCTCTTGCTTTTTGGTGTTGAATCATACATAATATGCTTATTTCCATCCAATCAGGTTTTACAAAACTCTGAACATAACGTAGAAAATCTGCAGATTTTGGACATGAGTGTTATATTAATTAAAGAATGGCATTTAGGATCTTAAACCGATTTCTTCAGTCAATTAAAGAACTTAAATCCATCAGAGTATTGGAAGAAAAATCCCAATCTGAACTGCTCCCTGCTCTTAATTATTGCTGCAATTTGGAATAAATGGTTAGATAAATGACTGCAAATCAAAAAGGGTCTGAGGTACAAAATCAGCCCCTAATCATAACACTCAGAATGAAGCTTCATACACGGATCCCTTTATCAGCTGATCGTCCTTATTCTTTTTTTTTTATTGAACTCTATGGGGAAATTAGTTGTGAAAAATTACTTGTAAAGAGATTCATTTTTTTATCAAGAAGCCCCTCACTTGGTACTTGATGGTTTGAAGGCTGATTTAATATTGGTGCAGTTACTTTTCTAGCCATGATCCATATTGCAAATAATAATTAAAAGAAGATAGACCATGAGCACATTTAAAAAGAGTAACTGTATATTCAAGAATAAAATTTTGCCATTTGGTGTATTGGACCAGATTTAATTTCCCCTGGTGGTTTATAACACAGTATACCAGCGTCTGAGCAAAAGTCCAAATTCCTAATAACACTGAAACGTATACACAACCAGCAGTAGCCGGGGCTAATCGCATGCTTGAAAATACTTTCTCAAGAAGTATTAGCAGTGATGATGTTGTATGGCCTTATCATCCTGAAGATATATTACATTTTATATTACAGTTTTTCAAAAAGATATTATTGGTATTAGTTTGTGATTTGATAAACACTGCTGATCTAAACACATCTTTCACAGTGTCACAAAGTAGCAGTAACCTGGATTTAGCTGTAGTCTGTCGTTAGGCCATGTCAATTCATTTTGGGAGGCGTAAAAGCTCCAAATCGGTGCTTTGAATTCTAGTTTTGAGAGAAACCTTTTTGTACACGTGGATCGTGGATGATGCCATGTTAATTTAGTATTTAGAGTTAAATGATCATTTAAACAGGACAATCCCAAGTTATTTCACAGTAAGGTAAAAGGTAAACAATCATAGAACACGTGAATATCTTAGTTACGTATTTGGAGATTCGGCTTTTATATCGCCAGAAATTAGCTGTTTAACCACAGATTTTTGTGCATATAGCTAAATTTGAGTCCACAATTGACGACCGTTCCCCCTGAAAAATGAATGAACAGATTTAGCATATATATTCACAATGTCATCAGCATACATTTATTATTCCACTCGATGAGTGTTGTGGGAGATAAAAATGGATTCCCACAGTACTGATGCCTGTGGCACAATGTATACATTATGCTGCTTGAGATTATGAACTAATGGTTTACACATGTCTAGGACCTACTGTACATCTCAAACAACAACGCATTGAATTGAATTCACTTAATAACAAGTGAAAGGCGCAGTGGTTTGCTCTGAAGCCAATTGATAAGATAAGATAAACCATTATTGATGTGCAGAGGTCAAATTCATGTGTTACAGCGGCACAAAGACAGAAATTAGTACAAATACATACGTAAAGCAGTAAAAACTAAAATAAGAATAAATGAAATAAGAGGTACGTATATAGAGCTAGTATAAGGGTAACAACTATACAAGAACTATACAAGAATGAACCATACAAGAGTAATTAAAAGACAAACGTATGAAGTCTTTGCAATTTGAAGTCACAAGTTATGAGGTAGAGAAAGAAAAAGCTGCTTCAACAGGCTGCCTACCGCTCGATGCGCGGAAGTAGAAGGAAGAAATTGAATATAATATAGATACAGTTGTGCAGTGAAAATTCTATTAACACAATAAGATAAGATTGGCTTATTGGTCTATAAATACTGGCCCCAGAGTTCACATTTAATAACGGGAATGACAACCACTTGTTTCCAGGAAATGTGTTCTGCTCTATAAAGGGAGGAAGTACAAAGTATTTTCTGTCAAAGTCACACAAATAATTGATTTTGAGCCTCTCAAGGAATTCATTTTGTCCACGTCTTTCATTAAGTAGAGAAAAACCAACTGATATTAGTATTTGATGTTATTTTTACATCATTTGTCAATTTTTCCTGCAGAGACTGCAGAAAGAAACTGTTAAAAAACAAAAGCTGTACAATAGCTGTCCTCTGTTATTCTACCCTTCGTAGTGAGATGTTTGATATTTTTCCAGAGTAGTTTACAAGTCCCCTTTGCCTCGTTCATATTTTTGAGATAAGTGGATTTTTAGCAACTTTCTGATCAGACATAAAGTTTCTCAGCCCTAAAAGTCTTATCATCTGTGTTGGGTCTTGATTTTTGTTTGTGGTACATCAATAGTTCTCACCAGTTTCATTGAACTGAGTTAGATTCAGCTAATTCCTAGATTTCTATTCCAAGATTTTTTTAATATAAAATTGTTTGCTCATGAGACTGATTGGGGTTGTTGGTGTGTTACAGCCCATCATATCATCAGAAAACATGAGAACCTTCCTATTACTGTTATCAATAATTTCTCAGACACAGTGTGCATACACTTATGCTTTAAAAGTTTTAACCTTTTTTTGCCAGCTCGCTTGCAATTAGAATAAAAAATAAATGTTGAAGATAAGACATAGAAGATTGATTGATTTCTTTCAAAGAGAAAATTGTTTACCAATATGAAACTGGAACTTATGGGAACTGTGTCGCATTTGAATCAACTTCCCTTTCCAAAACAAAAATATTTAAGCATACTTTAGTATGTAATTATACTGACCATATTCTATACATTACTAATTATAGCTTACAGAATTGTATTTGGCCAAAAGGCTCACCACAAATAAATAAAATAGAGGTGAAGCATAATGATCAGGGGACCTTACACAGACACCAGAGCAGGATGCTTTCATCTTATAACTGTAACACAATTAACGCAGGACTCAATGAGGCAGGAAAACAATTAATGGAAGTTAATGATGAGAACACACAGAGCTCTTTGTATCATTAACCAACATGCAGTCAAACATGTTAATGATTGCAGTTTCTATCTCAGTGGCTGGACAGAATAAAGACCCAATATTAAGTAGGTCCTTGTAGAGGTACCGATGCACCTTGCTGCACTTCTTGACAAATGTTTGCATAAAGTCACACTCAGCATTTCGCAGTGTGATAACTGGTCATGACAATGGGGTTCCAGTATCAATTTTAGGCATAAAATGCACGTGTGACATGCAGCAGAGGACTCCCAAAGTACTTACTGAAATGAACATTAAAAACAGAACATAGAAATCTGCCAGGCATAGTCTGTGATTTAAATACTGTTCTTTGCAGATTAAACATTTCCACTCATTTCCTTCATCTCTACAGAGCTCAGGCTACAAATAGTCATCTCTGTCAGAGCAGACACAAAAAAACTGTTGACAATTGATGAAATCCTGGAGCCCCGTCATTGCCAGTAAACCAGAGTAACCATTCCACGGTGGTTCAGTACATTTGTATTCTACAGAGCAGTTGCCAATAATATAGATAATTGTACCAATAATTTGACTTTTTTGAAGATGAAAACTTTAACTGTCACCACAAAAAAATCAATCTGTTCTTCATTATCAGTGAGGGAGATTAGGTTTTAGGTGACAATGCAGATTGGAGTTTGTCTTCTCTCTATTTTAACAAGCTGTTCATGTCTGACGTCTGTACTACTGATTCATCATGCAAAGATTTAAGAATATTTTCTTTAAGAGTCTAATTGTAGATAAAAAGATGTTGGTGAACTAAACAGCATTTTACTGCATCACAAGCACACCTCTTAAGCCACAAGAGAGACATGAATTATCTGAAATACTCTGCTCCTTCAAAGGCTGGAGCCACAAGAAACACACAGCAGCATTTCCACAGAAGCTATATTTGAAAGGGGGAATGCAGAGAAACAAAGAGGAAGAGACAGCAGCGGCGCGAGAGAGAGAGAGAGAAAGCGAGAAAGAGAGTGGTGGGTTGGAATTGGATGAAGGACACATAAGCTCTCATTGAGTTGGCAACAGTGAAAAGAGCCCTTGGTTATTGAAAAAAGAAGATATCAAAGGCAGAAAATTCTTGCAGAGGGATGAGGGCAGAGAAAGAAGCGTGTCCTCCTCTTCTTTGTTTTTGTCTTTTTTTTCCCCACTGTGGTTAGAGTAGTTAGCCACTCAGCAATAGAGGAGAGATGCATGGTAGCCAGCAGGTTGGCGAGGCCCTTGAGCACACGGATCTAAAGAAGGAATAGGAGGCGACACAGCACAAATTGTTTTATATTCTGCGATGTGGAGGGTTTTGTTGAGTGTCTGACGCTGCTTTTGCAGGAAAGAAAAACAGTGACACTATATAGAGTATTTCCCTTTTGCAGCGCAGCACTTCCAAGCACAACAAACGTGCCATCTTATGCGATGACGCACTAATTATTCATGAAATGTTAAATATATACCGCAGGACATGACAAAACATGTGACGCGGTGTACTGTGAATGTCGTTTGGGCTCCCACTCTACATAACGGATATTATGGCACATGTAAGGACAATAACAGCAAGGTCATGATGTGGCGTTGCAAAGGATGCAGCACAGTCTAATGTGTGCTACATGACAGCTCAGGAAGAGACGCTAGTTTTATGGAGGGGGTCATCTCGCGGTAGCCAGCTGTTACAGACGTGAGTCGCTGGTGATGGATGTGATGGACGTGCATTATCCCTCTGTTTCTTCCTGCCATCTCTGTCAGCGTTTTCCCTTCAGCAGATTGGGTTCCACAAGTCATCCCTCACAGACCATCGCTGGGGGAATCTGCTATTTCAACCACGCAGAGCATCCCATCAGACAAATGGATATTAGCTGGTTAATTTTTAATTCCTGAGATGCAAGGGAGCCGCTCTCTTTCATGGCTGGAAGGAGAGCTAATGGGCCCGGATTAGGTATCAGGGCGGATATCTGGGAACGGCCCCTTGGGAATGTTGTGTGGGTCTCTCCATTGAACACCATTAAGAGTCTTAGAGTAAGGCAGAAAGCCTCTCAAAGACACTGTCCAGCTATTGACCTTTCGGAGGCACAATGTAGGTCCTCACTGAAGAGATATCGAGTGGATGCTGAGAGCGGTTCATTAAGCCATGGTGGGAGTAAAAACATGGTTGTTGATAAACTCTGTACCCGATCCAACACAGCCAGACATAGATTTCTGTTTCCCACCAAACAACTGCCCGAGCCCACCAAGAGAGATCAAAATGCAGGATCGGCATTCTCAAACAATGGCCGGTTCACTGCGAGGCTACGGTCGCCTTTGCATCGCTGAAGAAAAGCCTGCTGCGATCATCAATGTATTCACACAAGACAGAAGGCTGTAATAGGTTGACTGGCTAAGTGCACATCAAGCCGCTCACTGGACAGATAGATAGATTCAAACACCTCAGCCATGTTTTCCTTGACCACCTAAAATAATTTCCTGGCTTTCAGTAGGATTGGCAGTGATGATTGTTTTTATTGACTCAGATGTTCCATTAGGCGAGGAGCAGCTTGGGGTAAATGGCTCCTGACAGCAGCACAGAGCCAGCTGATGATGCCCCGTCACTAGACCTCACACCAGGGTTATTAACTGGCTGCCACTGCTGCAGAGCACCAGCGCTCCCCTGACAGTGACACGTACACAGACAAAATATAATGCTGTCCTCCAGTCATTCCCTTCCCCTCACAGAGCGTGGGTGAAAGCAGAGAACTGCGGCTGGGGATGACGGCGTTTTAGATTCAAAGGAGGTTTAAAGAAATAAATTGACTGAGATCTGAGGAAAATGCATTCATTCATTTCCTTGCAGTGACTGCAAACACAAGGACAAGAGACTCAATTCAACAAAGCATTTACACTGAATAGCACTTGGTGGTTTGTCTCACACCTGTGTTGTTATCTGCCGAGTCTAATTAGGTGCACATATCACCTGAGGACAAACTGTTTTGCTCTTTTTTTTGTGTTGTTGTAAAGAGAGTGGAAATTTGCATCAACATAAAAAAATTTAAATATTTGTTTTTTTTTCATATTTGGTTCATCTATTGATTGATTTATTGTTTAGTCTATAAAATGCAAGACATTTGGTAAAAAAAAAAAAAAAAAAGACACCGAGGTGAAATTGTTTTGTCCAACACCTAAAGATATTGAACAGTGTCCACAAGTCAGAGGAAGCAGCAAATAAAGGACTTAAAGGAACATCAGTAAGCAGGTGGTTGAAAGTGCTGTTGGATTTTGAAAAAACGTGACGCCATTACCTAATACTAAGAACGTAAGTCCAAACTAAAATGATTGCAGACTAGATGTTCAGTTAATTGCTAATTGAGTTGTATGCTGTATCTAAATGAATGGAAGTCAATGGAAGCCAAGAATGGGTTTCTAAAACACAGCAATATGGTTCCCAAAAAGCTGCAATGCGAGGTGTGTGTGATTTGTAGTAAATAAATCATGAAAAAAACACTACTATGGTCCTTTAAGCAATTACTACAATCATTCTTGATTGACAAAAAACGTTCATAAATGTATCTTTTTAGCGCTAATATCTTATCCTAACTTGATAACTCTTCAACTGTCCCAATACAGGTGAAATAGAAAATGCAGTGTAGAGGAAAAGCTGTGACCTGCAGGGAGCATGTAGATGGGTGACTCTCATTTAGTTCAGGCTCCTCTAGGACACTTAAAAAAATAAATAAAAAATAGAAACTTAAGTGACAACTCCAGTGGAAACCTGTGGTTATGTGTCCACTGCCATTTCGCGTCAGGGTGTCAGCTATAAATCGAAACGCTGAATAGTGTGTTTACCAGGATGTCACCTCATCGTGTCAGCTGAACTCCACTTGGAAAAACAGACATGCAGGTGTAATACAATGAGTGACAAGGTGCACAGTTGTTCAAGTTGGGAAACTCTCATGCACACACACACACACACACACACACGCCTCGACAGCATTTCTTAGTTCACACACAACTCAGAAGTGCTGTCACTCTATGAACACTCGACCTGTGTGAAGCAGCGTTACCGCCTGTGGTACCAGATAGAGCCATGCTGTCACGCAGGAGTGATTAGAGCCTCCTTTTATAATCTCCCTCCTCTGTTCTTTCTCCACACATCATTACGGTAATACAGCAGGCTCTATTACCCCTCAGCACCCTGTCAATGCCCCACAGCCACCGCCTCCCTCCAGCCTGCGAGCAGGCCTCAGAGGGGGGATGATGATGGCGAGTTAAGGCAGAGCCCAGGGTCCCTGCAGCATGGCAGCTTTAATTTCACGCTTTGTTAATGTCCCCTTTGCAAGTGCTCGTCCTGCCTGATGCCCTCCACAGCCCCAACCAGGGTCGCATCCGTCCTGGCTGCTCTGTGGTTGGCTCAAGGACTGCGTCCAGGAGGAACGACGGGAACTCTCCGCTCCTTTTTCTTTTTTTCCCCCTACAGCTGTCGCCCATTTGTTGGAAATCTCTCCCTCCCAACCTCCGCCCCACTCTTACCTTTATCTTATTCTCTACCCGTTGTGCACTCTGTCACTGTCTGTTTCACTCTCGACCGACCCCCTCTCTCATTCTCTTTCACACACGTAGATTATCTATCTCTCTTCTATTGCATTTTCTTTCTCGTTCGCTGCCTTCCTCTCTCTGGTAAACAGGTCTTTCTCTCAGCACAGCCCACTCTCTGCCCATTCACTGTATCTTCCTCGCTTTTCCTCACTTCACCTAGATTGCTGCTCTTCATCTCTTTCCCTCTTTCGGTCTCATTATCTTCCCCTTTAATTCCGACACACTATGTTTTCATTCAGCTCTGCTCACTGTCTCAATTTGGATGAACACGTCTCATTGCATCTCTCCCCCTCTCTTTTCCTATGTGTCTCCATCTTTAAGCCTCCATTTACTCACTCTACCATCTGTATTTGTTAAGCACTGAGGGGCTGAGAATCATCATTCTGTCAACCTTCTCCTTCTGCTTGAGTCGGCAGCCACTTTGAGACGTCCCTAAAAATGCAACCGTAAGCACAAACTTGTTGAACCGCAGTTTTTTGAGTCAGCTTGAACACTTTTCTGAAGGGGTGAAACAAAGGCCTGCAACCTGCTACTCCATTCTGTCTCAAAAACAATCTCCCTAACTATTCTGTTCATCCACACTGTTATTTTCTTTTGCATAGTGTTCAGCACTATTGTTACTACACTGTAGTCATAGCTTTAACATTAGCACACTGGAAAGAATAGAAAGAACTTGAGATTAAACGTTCCCAAAATGTCTAAAAGTTTGTTTTTGGCTTATCCATTCACAGATTGCTGAACTGAACATGTTGTTTACGCTTGTAAAAATTCAGTTTAACTGGTTTAGTCCCACTAGGCAAATTGGCCATTAAGCTATAAAGATATTTGAGGCTGGTATTCAAACTCACGCAGGTACTAATCCTGTGATGCCACTTTTAAATGATAAGAATAGGTTTATTTTCCCGGGCAATGAGGGTTTATTACTGACATTTTGACTGAAATCCCTATTAGTTTTATCTCCAAATAAAGTGGTTTAGATAATCTAGCTAAATGGTTGGTATGTTTACAAGTTGTCTGACTGTATTTGTGTTTCTAGCCCCATCAGACATTGTTGTAGCGATACTGCAGTGTTCACAGAGCGATTACTTTGGTGGGTACAGTTTCCCATCACTGGTAGAAATGATAAGACTACTACAAAAAACAAAGCCAATGTTTGAATAAACAGTAATCATCGTTTAATGCTCCTTGGAACTATGAAGTCATATATTTTTTCCGTTCTATTTCACAGTGTGTTAATATAACATGAATCCCCACAGGTAACATTATTACAGCCTGATATGCAATTTTAAAAGATAAAAGTATTCAGAGTACATTTTTAAATCTTTTGCATTGCATTGTATTAATTGTGACCTTTTGCACATGGTTTGGGAGCTCAGAGATAGACAGAGGTTGTAGACCATGTCAGGAAATATTGTAAAAAAATTTTGTGCCAGTTCGTGAAGCTATTTCACCTTGTTGCTGTAAGGTCATGTTAATGCAAATGTCATTTGCTGAAGTGATAACATTGGTCGGCAATTCAACTGCAACTTGACAAACCTCATCAAAATTTCGCAATAGCATACAGCAAGCATCTCCAGCCAACATAGGATTAAAACTAAATATCACATATTTCAGAATTAAATTTAGGTCTGCCCACAATCTAACAACAGACAGTTTGGATAGGAATCAATTAGATGGAGACAATTGTACCTTTCAGCATTCATGATTTCCTGTGTTTTTGTTTTTTCTTCTTCTGTGTACATATTAGTAGGAGCTTCCAACCAGATAAGCATGCAACACAAAAGACTAGATAATGACATGGAGGCTCTCCAAAAGGAGAATGGTTGAAAAAAAGCTCTTTGGTTTAAGGAAGGGTCTTGTTTCCTAGACAGGGGGGAAAAAGGTAACAGAATCTCTTTGTGAGTGAAGTCATGAGGTCTCCTGTGGGAGGGCATTGATCGGAGAAACACTGAGGAGAAAGGGAGCACCTATCCGATTCTACCCACACACACACACACACACACACACACACACAAACCCAAGTTTACTCATAAAAACTGTTTACCACACACTCTTATTGGCATTCACGTGCACAAACTTTTCCTCCTACTCAACACCACACTCACACATATAGAGAGCACCAGAGCTAGACAGTGATATTCATCGGTGTTAAACTAATCAGACAAAATATCTATTCATTAGATGCACACTCTGACATCTTCTGCCACCGGCTGCAACACACCCAACACCACAAACTGGAAACCATTTGTGACACTTTATGATTATTGTATACCTGGAAATGGTCCCACAAAAACAATAGTTTTAGCTCCTGTTAATGGTTTGGCAGAAACAGTCGAGCCATTAACGCCGCCATGATTGTTTGTCTCTGATTTTGACTTGCCTACCTATGCTTAATCATGACAAATGATATGACACTTGCCCGCAGCTCACGGGTCACCGCTATTGTTTGAGTTCTCTCTAAGATGCTTGTTGCTAGGTAACCAGCATTTATCAACCCCCTCTAGTCTTTTTTATTGTACTTTTTGATTTTATTGCGAGTCTTACGTTGCTGCATCCTACATTTGCTCCAAGGCCTGCTCTACATTTTGAACACTGTCTTCTGTAGTTACTGTAACGCACAACAGATGCAGTTTCATACCTCGGGCAATGGTGCTGTGAGACATCAATACCTAATCATTCATTATACTTGTCTTAGATGATACTCCGCATGGCTGTTTTCATGTCTGTTTGTATGCCTGGCCTCATGCATTTGTGTGTGTGTGTGTGTGTGTGTGTGAGTGTGTGTGTGTGTGTGTGTGCGTGTGTGTGTGTGTGTGTGTGTCTGCATGTTGTGTGGTGTGGGGTAGACAGAGTCCAATCTTTCACGTGAAACAGAACAGGCAGTTTTTTATCTCTGGACCGTTGTAGAAAATATTATTGTTTTTGCAGAACACTGCAAGGATCCACATTGAGTTTATCAGTTTTCTACTATTTATACTGATACACCCAGAGATGCTCCAGCAGGTAAGATATATGGGAGTATGAAGTATGGCCTTGTCCACAGTGAGAAGGTACTGAACGCTATTTTGTGATGAGATGGGGACCGAGCCAAGGTGACCCCTCAGTAATATATGGGCTGCGGCTGCCAAGGCCTCCCAGGAAGGTATTTGTCATCAGTGTCCCCGAAGTGTAAGGTTACCGACAAATCAGATTATCAGTCTACTGTTTTTGGCAGGAATGGCAGAAAAACACAGATTATCTTTTCTATATAGCTCAGCGTTGCAGAAACAGACACAGATGCACACATCCAAAAATAAACACCAAAGCGTGCACACACACACACACACACACACACACACACACACACACACACAAACACACAACTATACTGTAAGTTATACCTGTCTACTCATTCCTTAACCCCTAACCTTCAACATTACATCCCTAACCTTAACCTTAACCTTAACCCCTGAGCTAGTTATATTTCCAACCGCAGATCTGTACAGTATGTAATCCTTTATAGGAGAGTACGGTGGCAATGGTCTGAAGTGTATTACATTTAAGTGTAATGCCCTCGGCATTCCTGGTTTAAAGTGCTATATACAATAACACAGATTTTAAAAAGTAGAAAAGATAACACAAAACACATGACAAAACTGGTCAAATCAACATCAGTGTAAATATATTGTATGGGTTTTAGTCTAACATCGACCTTTAAAAACTTTTGGACTTTTAAAGAATTGAGAGAATATTCAAAAGCTCCTTCTATAAAAAACAAAAATCCTACTTAATACGCTTTATTGCCCGTCCTGGGAGCAATTGATAATTGGTATTCCGAGTTTATCTCCCCCGACAAAGGATAATCACACCAAGACTGAGTTGCGCTTTCATAACTGGGAATATGTAAAGTGTTTATTGAATAATGAATATGTCCACCAGTGAGCATGTCTGCCCTGCACAACCTTGTTGCTATAAAAGTGAGGCTGCCACTCCAAAGAGCGTGAACTCTCCTGCACATCAACGGCAGAGTGTGTAGGCGGGAGCGGGGGTGACAAATGTGCAGCATTATGTGAGAGGAGGCAGGAAGCTGCACAACATGTCAGGATCCAGATGCTTGCATCTCCCTTACATCGCCTCTAGTGATGTATTCCAACCCACATGTTTAATTGTGTTTGCCTTCAAAATATCTATCTTGCTTGCATCAGTGGTGGCAGAGCAGGGGTTAATACAGGGGTCAGGCACTTCTACACTAAGTGCTGCATGGACCTACTCAGGATTATGCAACTATGACGTTACATACGTATATATAGGTATCACATATGTCCATCCTGAGTTCATTACTGCATACCACAGCTATTATCTGTACATACCAAAGAGCAGGGCTCTTTGAATTCATTTCAGCTAAAATTACTTCATCATGCCTATAGATGTGAAGTTTGAGGAGTCCTTAATACATCTAAATCTAAAAAAAAAAGGAAAAGATTAATATTAAGAAACTACTTTGACTTTTAGAGGAATATGTTTCACGTTCTGTTCAAAAATTAGATGAGATTTGATTCCAGTCTCCTGTCTGAGCGTTAATGGCGCTAGAGCCAGGATAGGCTTAGCTGAGCTTAAAGTCTATGCCTAATTAGATGTTGGTAGGCATATTCTCTAACTTTGGACACAGCCAGGATAGCTGTTTCCCCTTGCTTCCAGTTTTTATGCTAGGTAAGTTAGTCACCTCTGGGCTCCAGCTCCATACCGAGTGGTATAAATGCCTCATCTAACACTTGTCAATAAAGCCAATGAGTGCATGTCCAAAAATGTTTAATTATTCCTTTGTGTGTATGTCGCAAAACTTTCAAATCTTTAAAAAAATATATCTTTTAGACATTACAACAGTACTCAGTACAATAGTACTCAATTGCCTTGTGGTGTCCCCTCTGGCCTCGTGAAGCACTTTGAATAATGCACAGCAAATGCAAATCTAAATTCAACCACAGCCAAACCTTGATCTTCATCTCACCACCACAAACACCAACAAAGCAGCCAAAGCTCCCAGACACAGCGGGCAGCCTGGTGAGTGATGAAGACAGAGGGTCTACGACGGCCTTTGTCTCTCCAGGGATGTAAGCTGCGCCAACCTAAGTAAAGAAATAAGCCCTTTTGCAAGCCAGAGCTGACCCACAGCCAGCTAGGTGACAGAACTAAATAAAGACAAAAGCTGTCAAGAGGATTTGTAATGAAGAGCAGCTGACCATACAATCGACAGACGTTTCGGTGTGCCAGGCAGTCTGAGCAGGTCATGAGCTGGGCAGGCATATGTGTCTTTGTGTATGTTTTGGAGTCTCTTAAGGTCCTGCCCTGGGAATGACATGTCCATCTTTTGTTGTTGTTTATGTATGGCAGTCAGGTACAGTCTCTCTCCCTGCTTGTATTTTCAAATGAAGCATGAAAAGCAGGTCAGCGGGCGCAAGTGTTTTCCTTGAAAAGTGTTAGACCTTTAATTAAATATATTTAAAACATAAAGCGGTTACTGAATAATTCCCTGTTAAACACAGCAAAATAAGTGTATAAAAAGGCTGTTGTTTTATTGATGCAGACACCTGACCTCTCTGCCTTCAATGCAGGAAATTACACTCAAATATAACACGCTTATTAAAAGCTTTACCCAGAGGTAATAAAAATCGCAGTGCCATGAGAGTAAATAAGAAGACAATATGACAGTTTACTGATACTGACTAGCTGGTTGATCACATACAGCAGCAACAAACCCAACAGGCAAACCATATGAGGAGTAATATCATCCAGAAAGTGGGACACAGCTCTGGAGTCATGGAATATGTCTAAGAGGCTTGGGGAGATCCTATTAAACACGGCTTCGTGACACCTGCTCCTCTCGGCTCTGACCAGGAAACGACTAGCTCTGCTGACCCATATCTCCGTCACACGAGCCTGAATCATTTCTGCTCGTGTCGTCTCCCCTCGGATGAAAAGCAGCTTCAGGATCGTGCTGGACGAGCACAGAGGAGCTAAAGCCACTATTTCATAAGAAGCAATAGTCTGCACTTTTGTGATGCTACATCAGAGCCTTTGTGTCTCTGCTTGTGTATGATGAAATTGAAAAATGTAATGTAATGTTAAGCCCCTTTGAAATGGTTCTTTGTGGAACTCGATTGAGGTGGCTCTACATTAAAAAAAAGTAAGAAAAAAAATCCTTTTGGAATACAAAAAGCAGTGATTAAAAAAAAAAAGAGCTTGTAACAGCCTTGAGTGTGACCTTTATTGTGATTTGTCTTTTGCTGTATTTTCTAAAGAAGTCTTCTTCTTTGAGTCCTTACAATTCTATCAAGACCAACTTTCCTGACTAAAATACCTTAAAGGTCCCTCTTTTTTTCTCTGTGTACATTGTAAATTGCTTTCATAATTTTTTTTTTTTCTTTTTGGCTATGAATTAGCATGACATTAGGGTGCTAGCGGAAAGAATGTGTTGGACTGAGGAAAAATTAACTGCCCCGATTTATCAGCATAGTCATAATATTAGCTAGACCTCGTCTGTCCAGCTGTAGCAGTGTTGGCTTGCACAGTAACCGTTCTTCTACTTGATATTTTGGTATTCCTTTTGCCATACTTTAATCTCTGTTAGCTAACTCCTCTCCAGAGGGGCATGTGCATGAGCTTAGCACACACAACCATAACAAGCGCTGTTTACTCCACAAACACTATTATGAAAATTGTCTTGCAGGAGGCAATACACAGGACAGTGGGAGATGCAGAAGGTGGAGTCAGTATGTGAATGGCCTACCACGGGGTTAAGGGTGGGATGAAGTGACTCGGAACAAATAGAATGACGGGCTCAATGTCATCAATGTCTGCCTTAATTGAGTCAATGACATATTGATCTGTGGGTTAATGAAGACAAAGTACACATGAGATAGGGTGTTTATATCCACCATGGTTAATTCCTCCAAATCCTAGCATGAATCCTAATATATTCTCTGTGCATAGGATGAGTGAGTATTGTAAAAGAAGTCAGTGGGGGAATACTACAGAGGATAACTGGCTGTCGCATATTGATTATGATTTCTACTCTATGCTGTATTTCAAGTAGGATTAAATGATGATTATAGTTTGTTATAATTTGGTATTACTGTCGGAGTGTTGGCCTTCACTTTTATCAGTCATAATAACACTGTACTAATGACCAAAGTAATTGCTGAGATCTGGGAACATGGTGACATTGCAACAAGCCAGATGGGGCAAGAAACGCAAGCCAATGGGACAATGCGAGGTGTTGTGGAATAAGCCAGAAACAGTTGAAACAGTTTATCCAGATCATCTAAACCACTTTATTTGGAGGTAAAACCTAAAGCAAGTGCACCTAAAATGGTGGTAATAATCTCTCACTGCATAAGTAAAGTGGGCACAGGCACAACTACGGTAAGTAGGTCAAAATGTAATCAACGTGTCGCCGGTTTTGCTGTTTTACGACGCACAGTTTGGGTGGTCATTTTACCAATCGCCCTTGTTTTCTTTTACGTTGTACTTTAAGCTTACCGGGGGGTTTGTTTAAAACCTGTAGGATCGTCTCACTGCTGGTGTTCCTTGCTGTGTCTAACTTCTTTTTAGCAACGTCGCCATGCTCCCAGATTTAATCGATTACAGGATAAGGCTGGCTTTCTTCTATATTTTCTTATTGTCAACAAATCCCATGAAATGACCAAACACCAACAATGTGTTTGTCTGTTTCTCAATACTTCTCATTTCCACAAAGCCCATTTGTTCCTGTTAAAGCTGTAGATATTCAAAAAGTGGTCACAAATATGCTGCATAGTTTCATTTACGCAAACATTACTCATACAGGAATAATGCATTTGTTGGGGAATATATTTATATAATATTACACATTCCTCTGGTGACTATTTACAGATGGTGTATATGCAATTGGCTCAAAATAAACAACAATATATGCGTTTATGGTAATGAAGGAACATGTCACATGTAGTGCAATGGTGTGGCTTATTGATATGTTTTAAGCAGTTTTTGGACAGCATGGTGGTCTATGGCACAGAGGATAAATCAGGCTTTTGCGACGACAATACTTGGTTTTGATCTTTTCATGGGATTTGTTGAAAGTAAGAAAA
Organism: Bovichtus diacanthus; assembly: GCA_943590825.1. Taxonomy (NCBI): domain Eukaryota; kingdom Metazoa; phylum Chordata; class Actinopteri; order Perciformes; family Bovichtidae; genus Bovichtus; species Bovichtus diacanthus. Next base: position 8,542,853 of record CALSBV010009973.1, read on the forward strand.
ATATCTAAAATATCTCCAGCCTTTTTTTCTTCTGAGGACAATTGCTATTATTACCAGCAGGAATGATGGTCATAACTACAAAAATAAGCCCCGAGCTGTAATAAGACACTGCTTTTATGGCTTACTCTTTGCGAGAAAACACTAGTCCGAGCTGTACAGAGAAAGACAGAGTGCTTCAATTTCAACTACATTTTAGCACATGGCTCCTGTCACTGGCTGAGAGCTGGCCAGTGAAGAAAGTGTCACAGAGAGCGACCGTCCATGGCAGCTCCCAGCAGCAGGGGCGATGAGACAGAGATGAATCACGACGATGTTCATTCCTGCAGCTTTCAGCAGGGATCAGCCCACGACTTATTCCCCTCCTTGTGTGACTTCAGCAGGGGCACGACCTTCAAAGATCACAAATCTTGCAAGTGTCACCAGTCATTAACCAAAGCAATATGTCCCGAGTCCTCTCTTTGTGGCCAAGTCCACAGCAGTGCCCTGATAGCCACTGTCGAGAAGCCTCATTGTGCATTTATCTTTTTCAAATTGCATGGGGGCTGTAGAAGAGTGTGTAAACTATGACCTTCAGCCAGTTATCACCATAAGGCAATAGAGACCAGAGGAGTATTCATTTATGTTGTATAACTTGCATCTGTGCGATGTCTTTTCTCTCATTTTATGCATCTTATAAAGATTTACGTCATTTCTGCAGCCACTGGAGACAATTTCCTCTGCATACTGCAGTAGAATTAAAGAGACATATTTAAATCTGTCACGTGATTATTTGTCAAACCACTTCTTGAGTTTCATGACCTCAGATACGAACAGTCCTCGAGATATGTCTCATTAATAATTCATAGTAGATATTCGTAATCAATTCTTCCCGTAGCAGAGCAGAAGTATAGCAGATGTAAGCCAGTGCATACAGCAGAGGCATTAAAATAAAAAGTGGGATTAAAACGGTGTCAGGACTCCTCGGTTTAGTTAAAGAAATAGCTGTCTTCCTCTTTTGTACTTTTTTAATGAACTGTTTTGGGAAAAGAGTCAAAGATAACAGAGAGCTGGAGTGAGGAAAAAACAGTGTTATGTAATTCTATCATCAATATTTGTCTCTTTGAAAGATGCTAACATGGAAAGTGAAGCTGGTTTATGCATTCTCCAGCTCTTACTGTATTTTGAGGAAAAGGAATTTCACAACGGAGGGCACCTGACCCACAAACACACAACTCACTGGAGCCTGTAGTTCGAAAATCCAGAGACAGTTTTTGAGAGACTATTGATTCTCCTCCTCCCACCTTGTGAAAGCAAAGACACGTATGTTATGTTGAGAGCCGTGTCTAATCAGGGGAACGTTCACTGAGGGTTAGATTAAGACGAGAGGGGAGTGAGGTCGACATGTTGGATACGCTTCCCTGAGCTGAGCTGTGGGTAGACTCAGTTAGCTGCAGATAAACAGCCTACAGACACTGCACAATAAGACTGAATAAAACAGTAGCAGATGGAAAGAGGTGTTCATATCACGACAGGCATTCTTTAGTGTTTTAACGGCAGCCTACTGCAGTGATGAAGTCAGATAATACAGCAACCTGAAGCTAATCGGCATTCTTTACCTGCACTTTAGAAACCGTCTCGAAACCAAACTACTGCTGCTGCTTTCATTACGCCATTATTATTATCAAGTCTTTTTAAATAACCATGTATATCAAAAGTCAAAACAAAATGTTTCCATGGCACCGTGTGTCCAAAGCTGTCCCAAACTATTGCAGGTTTGGTCAGATTCTTAGGGTGGTCGAATGTGAGGCCTATTCTTGCTTTATTCACACGAAGTTGATGGTCTTGCAGATGGTAAAATGGCCTATTTACCAGCTGTACACATATTAGCTTGGCAGCTACAGTAGCTAGCAACGTACGCACTGGTCCCTTTGTGTGTACATGAGACCTGAGACTGACTGACTCCAGACCGCTTCTTTTTTCTTCTCGTTTCTGTACAGTCATGACGTGGAGTCATACACCTTGAAGATAAGATGGAATTTCACCTCGAAATTGAAAAACTTTCATCTGTAGAGAAAAAAATTCCTTCAGTTTGTGTCCAAATGTTTTGTGACTTTTTATGCAATTGTCCCACCTCTAAGATTTGCTTTGTGTTCAGATATTCAGATCACATACTTCCTACTTTAAATCATGCATTTGCTAATTTCAGACTGCATCGTATTGAGGCAAAGTTCTTGCACAGGTGGTTTGTTAAATGGTATTTCATATTATATCAATATTATATTATCAATATTAACAATATTATCATATTGTAAAAAGTGAAATTTCCATGTCTTTTTTGATTATGTCTAAGGCTATATAAATACTGTGAAAGTCCACAGAGAAATACACGCAGCCCATATACAATCAGACATTGTGTGTTTTTTCAAACAATAAAGCATGTAAACATGTTCAAGTAGAAAACACAAAATGCAAGTATGAACCTGCAAATGAGCATGATATGTACTTTGAGAAGTCCATTTCATTCAACAAAAATAAAAAAGAAAGAACAAATCTTAATACTCCCTAAAGTATTAAAGTAAGTAAAAAGTGTTATTAGGTATCGGTACAGAATCACATTTGCACTCTTTTTCTATCTATTTTAGAGGATACGTACCTCAAGTGTAAAAGTGTAATTTCTTTTACTCTATTAAATACATGTTTTATTAAACTTCAACCTGCAATGAGAATTTTTGTTTTGGCTACTTGGGGGCAGCGCAACAAGCTTAACACAGCATTGACATATTACCATTTCAGTTCATATGGCAAACGTGAGCAGACAACTGCCTCTTTACACGTCCGGCAGACACGGAGCAACATTAACATTCGTTGGGAGTCTTGTTTTTGGCCACCTGGCAAATATGACTCCAATATTCCATCTCTTTCTACCTCTGTTGGTCTCCACCAACGTATCCAAAAGTGAAGTATGAGTCGACCCGAAACCCGCGGTTCTGTCAGGTTCGGGTGAGCTTACTAGAAAATATCTTATTATGAAGTTATTAATTACTTACAGAAACATTGCTTGCAATAGTCCACCTTCCACTTTTCAATTGTGCTACTATTGTGCATAAAGTTTGCAGGTGGGGTCGGGTGCGGTTGGTTGATGCTTATTTTTGCAGGTCGGGCGGTTCCAGTTTGGCTCTCATAGCAGGTCGGGTGGGGTGGGTATTAAAAAAATGAGACTCGGCAATTACTGGCTTTTTTGCTATTTAGCTGCATAACGCTCCACTATGTATATTTCACTAAACAGCTGCCTGCCACTGCTAGAAATTAGATTGATGAGAGCTGCGAGTATGAAATGAATCAAAACAATGTTATGAAGAAAAAGGTATGAATTATAGTGCACAATGTACTTTTGTGAATTACACCTACTCTATAATTAATACCTGTGGCTGACACAGTGACTCACTTGTAAGAGAATTACTTTTTTTCTCCAGCAGGGTCAGACAATTCCAGCAAAGTGAAAGATTTATCTGTGTCATCACCTTGCTTCACTTCTTTCTGATCACTGGGAACTTTCTGAGCTTTTTGAGCAATATGAGCAAAGTAATTTCCTGACCGAATAGAGAAAACCTTTTTCTCCCCTTAAAGGTTCAATGTGTATTTCTGAGCCACCGCTCCAAAGAAATAGGGGGCAGTATTTCACCTCTAAACTGGGTCCATACAATCTATAATGTACATATTTTACTTGTAGTAGTCTGGCATATTTATTGTATTCTAATGTATTGTGTATTGCATTTACTCCTGTGCAATGCCTGTCAGTCAGTCTGTGGGCAAGAATACCAAAATTCAACCAAACTGCTGAAACTCTGAGAGCAGGTCAAAAAACACAGCTGTCTTATAATCATTACGTGGGGCTGATCCATTTGTGTTTACAGGGCACTAATGTTAACCGGGGGCTGTAGTCCGTGTAACGGTACGTTAGTTTGTTTATTGGACTAAATCCGAAGTGGCGGAGACTAGAAAAACGGGCTGGTGGACCTGTGTAACCTGGTGCTGTTGGCTGAACTCAAGCTAACTGCTAACTGAAGCTACGCTGTTTCCAACAGCGCCAACAGCTATACGCTCTGTGAAACAGCGACTCACTATCGCCTCTAGAGGAACAAGTGGTATTACAAGACGGGACGGAGCGGAACTAGTCGGTTAGACTGCTGATTTCAGTAGATATCTCTGCAACACAATACACAACACGTAGATGTCTTTGACATAACGTCAACACTGTCTTCACATTCTGTTGATAATGTTAGTTATTCGTTTTAAGTTTAAATTCTGGCATATCTCACACATTGAAGGCAGCTGTAATTGAACTGGCCGGTGTCATCAAACTGAGATGTGCTGAGCCTTTGTATTAGACTAACCATAGCAGGGGGGTGGACGTATGACGAGAGATAGACAGAGACTAAGCTGAGAGACAAAGAGACCAAAAGAAACTGCTGCATGCATGTGTCTAACAATGACAGTGAGAGCTCATACACAGTTTAAAAGCAACTTGGTTGTCAAAAGCCACACTGTTGTACTGACGTGAGATCAGTCCGGTCACCAGCTGGTTCCTCTCTGGCAGAGCTGGGTTTCATTTGACAGGCCAGTGGTGACAATGGTGTGACAGGTCTGTTTCCATGGGAACACATTTGTCACTTCTGTGGAGTGTGGCCAAAGTGTTGGAGGGGAATCACCAATGAGGATAGTAGGACTGGAGGGAAAATTAATCACACTAATGATGATTCAAAGCGTGAGCGGCGGCAGAATGCGAAAGTCTTCTGCTCCTCTAGTTTTTCTCTTTTTCCACTGAAAATATGGTGTGCTGCAACAGGGTTTTCTTTGGGTGGCTAGCAGACATAATAGTCCACATAATTTGATGTGGATGTTGGAAGGGAAATAAAGCAGAGAGGAGAGGGACTGCCAATGCTGTTGAGCGATGTGAGAATATTGCGGTAGTAGTTTGGCTTTGAATTAGAGAGGAGGACCAGTAAGTAAAAAGACGTTAAGATGTTAAATCCTTGGCATCGACTGATGCGTGTTTTCCAGCTGCAAGATGGCAAGGAGGACTCATTTGCTGCGGCAAACCCTGTTTTCTGTCATGGAATTGAATGCAGCATGTGTTGAGTGTTGTAAAGTAAATCTCTGAAAAGGGGTCTTTGATATAACAATTAGTAGCATCCATGACTGGTTTTACACCAGCTCGCACTTGTCAATGGGCCAGTCCTGAACAGGGCCTATTTCTAAAGTAATCTAATGTAGCCATGTAATGGTACGCTAACTCTTTGCAGTGGAAGTCAAACTCGGACGCTACTGTTGGTAAAAATGTTTAACTTTAGAGCTTAATCCATTTAAAGTGGCGATGGGCAAATTTTCAACCTAGCGTTTCCAAGCGGTATTATTGTTGGCGCCACTAAGACAAGACAACCAGATCGCATCTTAAAAGTTTAAAAGATGTGGTAGCAACGTGTAGCTGCAGGAAACACAAAAAAGCGTGGGTGCCTGGGGACATAAAATCCTGGTAAATATCAGTTTTAAGCGATCTGCTCCTTTTTGAAAAAATGAAAATCTGTAAAAAAAGAAAAAAAGAAAAAACACAACCCAAATGACTATTCAGAATATATGTAAAAAGAAACATTTTAATAACCTACTTATAATGAGAAGTACCCTGACAGAGACCTAAACCTGGCAGCAGCATGGTTTCATAATTTATCACGACCAGGCCTGCAATATCAGAGTCCTTCAAGGCCATTTCATCTTAATGTGTGTCTGTCAGAAAGTGGTTCTCCCAACATCATTTTGATAGCACTCCAACCTGCTTAGTGCAATCAGCTTGGAAAACTCCACTGCAATTGTCCTTCTGTATTGTATTACCGCTTAAAGGCACTTCACTGCTTGGAGAGCCTATGTGCATTCATTATGTGGTTGTGTGTAATTTATGCTAACTCTCCATATTAATGTGATGCAATTGCCACAAATAAGTGTTCGTAAGAATACTTATTCTTCACGTTTGATCCATGAATACTAAGTAACGATAAAGTTTTAGGCTTCAGGCGTCATGAAATGAAAGAAGTCGATAAATAATTTATTGAAAGCCACTGAGCTGACCATCTGGATGGCGTCTATCCGCAGCAGTGCTCTCACTGAATCATTTCCGTCGTCTTACCATTTGTATCATCTCCCTCTCTCTGTTCCTAAGCTGGCTTCTCTCAGTTTGGCTTGGCACGCCACACTTTGGCGCTCCCGGTTCTGCTGGTGAAGAAAATCCTGGCATCACTTCCAGGGACTGCGATTCCTCCGCCTCATTCTAAGTTCTCGCGTCCTTCTATTTTCCCAGACATGTTCCCAGAAGCCTGTTCTTTCATGGCACGACCGAGCTCTCCAGATTCCTTCATTTGGTCTTGGTGAGAACAGATTTGGAGCTACGCTGAGAGGGTGGTGCTGTGGCCTCTCTCCAGTAGCAAGGCCTGCCAGGATCCACAAGTCCTTCCAGTTAAGGCGCTGGTGCCAGGGCGAATGGGGGTGGTGGTGGTGGCAGAAGAGGAGGAGGGCAGGAAGAGAGGGTGAAAAGCAGGCAGTTGGATTGTGGGATCACTTTGCTGTGACCCATATCCCTCCGTTCTGCTCTGAATGCCTCAATATGAAAACAACCCAATTACTGTTGACCCCTGCACCGCCTCCAAACACAGCAGCAAAGACTAATTAAAACTGAAAGGGTTCCCATTCCCTCCTTTGTTTTTGCTCAGTGTGTGAGTTTGAGTGTATGTGCGTGTGTGTGTGTGTGTGTGCGTGCGTGCGTGCGTGCGTGTGTGTGTGTATACTTGTATGTAACTGAAAGCCTCCATTTATGTGTCTGCGATTGTGAGGAAAAGGATTGCTCACGGGTGTTTGTGCTGAATAAAAATATGATTGTCCGTGTGTTGTAATAACCCAATTGCTCAGAGCAGGACAGTTGAAAGGCGAAAGCAAAGCACAGAGCCATCCAAACAGGCTGTTTCTCACCAGTCAGACCCTAGGGGCCTGAGGCGACGAGTCATCAACCTGCTGATATATCTGGCAGTGACAGCTTCCAATCCAATCTCTATTTCATTCAATTATCCTCCCCTGCAACAGGCCTCTGCGTTGTTTGCCCTTATGAGGAACTCGTGTTGCACCCACAGAAGCTAGCATGTTTTGTCTGCGCTCTCTTGCTGTTGTTCGACTAAAATCCATTTCCGTTCAAATACACAGCCATGTAATTCAGCCGAACAACCTGAAACACAAACAGACCCTCTGAGGGATTGTGTCGCCTAACAACGAGCCTTTAAACAAACTATTCCTCATTATAAACATATGAGAAAAGAAAAAAATGAACATGTTCATTAGTTGTATGATGTGGGAGTTAAATCATTAAGCGCTAAAATGAACAAATGTCTACCAAATCAAGAAACTGGGAAAGAAATCCATGTGATCTGTGACAAAAATTAATTGGTGTCTGCACTTTCTTGGCTCACAGAATGCTTGTTAGAGCTTTTACACCCAAATGATTTCACTGTAGTGCTAACGGTTGTTAACAGGAAAAAGTGCCCATATCCACTCAAAGCAGCCCTGGGTGGCATCAGTGCAACTCCATATCCATTGTCAGATGTCCAAGGATTGTTCTCTTGTTGGCACAAAACAAACAGAACCTTTTTTCCCAGGAGAAACTCACAAATGTGGACCGATTGTCCAAGGCCATAAAAAAAACAGTAATTACTTTAGGAGTGGATTTCATTAAGAAATTGATCTCTCCTTCCAGCGAGATTGCATTTCTAATATTGACTGAATCAGGGTCCAGGTGAATAAGTACTTGCACACAATTTTTGGTGTTTGTTTTAACCTCGTTGAAGTAGCTGCCAGGTGGGATTTGCCATGTAAGGAGAACTAAGAAGAAGACACAGCATATCAAATTGGTTTCAAATAATTTTAACGTGACTATCTCCACATGCTACCACTTTTTATGCGTCAGATTTTCAAATACAATTTGAGAACTGAGACTCAAATATGAGCATTGAAAGCTCCAGAAAAGCTACCAAATGGACCCTGGAGTGATTATTTAAAAAAAGGTACAGATAACAGATTGTGTCCCCCCCTGAGAAACTAACAATAATATAGGATGCATGTCCTAGATTTTTAGAAAAAAAGCTTCAGCTTGCAGTCTTCTTCCCTTCATTTTGTTGGCGCATTACCACTTCCTGTCGAGTGGAATGGTGTGACACCATTGGTGGGAATGTGTATCGCATCACCTGCATGCTCGTGGGTGCGCATGCGTGTTCCCTGCACGAGACAAAACATGGACCAAAACATGGACCCACTCATCACAATGTTGCTCCGCCGTTGCACAAGTCATTTTGTCTCACAATATTTTGACCCTTAAACATTGCCAGTAAATACTCTGTCGTTAGTTCTTCAGTATATTTGTGACCATATTCTATCCCAAAGGTCAGTTATCACGTATAATATCATATATGTGTCATTCCTGTTTGGATGCAAACGTTTTGAATGACTTAATCTCACATTAAAAAATGTTTTGTTGCATCAACCTGGATGCATATTAATCCCTAGTTTGAATAAAGGCTATATGAAGAGTTCTATATATTTTTCACTTACATTTTTCAACTGTCCCTAATATCAAATTGCATTTTCCCTTCTTTCTTGTCAGTCGGTTTGGTTTCTCTTTCTCCTTCAACCTCAGCAGCACCCGTGTCTGTCCTCTGGGAGACTTCAGCCCTTCTCCCACCCAGCAGATGGTCAAGGTCGAGCTCTTTAACTAGACTCCGCTGCACATCAAACTGTGTCACTTGAAAATGAAGGCACTATAAAACGTATCACATTCATTCTCTGATGAGTGTCACTCTCGGGAATATAGCTGAATAATTAAAAATTCTTCTTTGTGTATTCATTGTTTTTGTCACTGTTTTCTTTAATACATGATGCTCTCAATATATTTTGAGACACGTTTTAGGATGATATATTTACCAAAGCAAAGGAAACTGTTGGGTCGGTACTGTTTATCCAGCACACACAGAGCTAAAGATTTCAAGATTTCACAACAACAGATGGTGAAATCAGGGGAAAACAAGAACAAGACATTTCTGACATGCATATCCTGTTCAGTCCTGACAAAGAAAGAGATTTCACTCAAAGAAGCAACAACATTATTCATGAGAAATGAGGTCTTAGTTTTGGAAAACATCACTGCTAACAACACCACTGCAGTGAGGAATAAGTTACCAATCGTCATGACTGTGGTTTCGTTTAATGTTTAAAAATGCAACATTAATGATTCAAATGGGGAAATGGAACTGAGATTGTTGCACGAGCCAAGCGGGTTTACCTGTTGCTTGTTACATGCCTCCTGTTTCTTGAGCGAGAGTGAGGGAGAGATTGGCTGTGTGTGTCAGATCTCGTCCAGGCCCCCAGGAGCAGAGGGCTTACAGAGCACAGTGAGGACGGCCACATCAGGGCGGCCCACAGACAGCTGGCTTCCTCAGATGATGCATTGGCCTTGGCATCCTAATTGGCCCCAGTGTCTCAGCCAGGGGGCCTGGTGTTTCTGAATGTGTGCACCCATATGTGTTTGTGCATTTGCTGCCTTTGTCTTTATTGGGTGGGGGCAGGGTATATTTGTGCTTTCTGCATGCATATGTTTGTGTGTGGTACACATCTGCATTCTGGGGTTGCTTTTTGTATGCGTGAGAAGAAGGGTCGTGGTCAAGTGTGTGTGCGTGTATGCGTGTATGCGTGCGTGTATGTGCGTGCGTGTGCGTGTGTGTGGCTCTTGTACACCCTGTCTTTTTGAATGTACACCACATACAGCGCTTTGGGCCAGGATGTACTTCCACTGACCTTTCAGTCGCTGTAGAATCCGCTCTGAGCATACAAAGGCACATATCTGCAGAGGACACATGGTGTTCAAGAATTGTGCATGTATGTCAGTGCGTAGCTTTATTGTATATGTGTGTGTCAATGCATTTGCTTGTATTATAGTATATTCAGTATTGTATGTATATTGTATTTATCATTTACCATATGTTGTCAGTTTGTTTACTTAAGTTATAAACTGTGGCAATAAAAAAAAAAATAAAATAAAATAAAAAAAATCTCATGCCAATAAAGCTTCATTGAATTAAATGGAATTAAAAAGAGTGTATCCAAGCGTGCTTAATTTCATCGCATGTGTGTATGGCGTGTATTAAGCATTCAAGTATGTGGCTGTGGTGTTAGAGATTGCGTGTGCGCACTCTGCTGTCATGACTAATATCAGTCAAGTTAAGGATTCATAAACGAAAATGACATGAGACATTTACATTATCCTGGACTATGTAATAAATGGAGTTAATTATTGTTGTCATCCTGTCTGTTACAGAGCTGCCCTGTCACTTTAAGCGGCGGCGTTGGCCTGGTGGGTAGAAAAACTGTTGTTGGGATCGGATCTGTGACCTTTTCATTCACAGGATAGTTTATGTGTGCATCACTACGAAGGAGGACATTTAAGTCGTACTCGCTGCAGGGAGCGAGACGCATCATGCATGCACATCCATCTCAGAGAAATATGGAAAGAAAACAAGACATTGCTCTCCATTACTTTAATTTACTGTACTGTTTGTGTGGATTCACTGCTGGTGAAGGGCTTTCATGTGCCAAAATACAAATCAGTCCCAGATGCATCAATATCTAACAGCTGATCACTTTGATCACTGCTGGTACAGTATCTTGCCCATCCCCCTTCTTGTTCAATCTCAGGACCCCATCCTGAAGCTGCAGGCTATAATAGCAATTTTAACATGGACCAATGTTGACTGACGGAAAAATAGGCAGCGACTTGCTCGGAATTGGAAGTATATAGTGCACCAATTACCCCTGTGGTGATGGCAATATACTAGTGTAGCTATAGGCAGGAGCTGCTGTGGGTGTAATTGATGTTGCTTGGTGGCTGCCAGAGCGGTTGGAGGCATGTAGACCACAGAGACATTTCCTCTAATAGGCCCTGCCAGGGGTCATGGCACACGTTACAGACCAAAGCACTTACAACCTGACCAGCTCTCCGGCATCCCCTCCAATACACCTTGTATCGCATGTGTGGAGCAGGGCTCTTGTTGTTGTGGGGGGCGTAAACCCACTTCAACGCTCTTGACTTACCTTTTACACGTAGAACAAAGTTTACTCACCTCTTAAAGTTAATAAACTTTGTATGATCACAGTTTTTGTATACAACTAGGATGTACTGTCTGTGAGTTAAGTACAGAACTGGAGTCAGTGCAGTTTATGTTTAGCTTAGCTTCGTATGGAGGCTGAAAGCAGGGAGAAACAGCCTGGGTGTGTCTAAAGTGTGTGTGTGTGGGGGGGGGGACCCAAACCAAACCCTAGTTTTTTTCGAACATGTAAACCCACAGTAATGTAGAAATGAAATGTGTAGATAAGCGCAGTTCGTCCTCCTACTATTTCTTAAACCTGCATTAATGGATATTTTTTTGTCACGTGGGGTCGGTGGGAAAATGCTGCAAACACTATACAAAACTATGACTCATCACTAAGACAAGATGATGATGACACGGCAGCGACGTCATTTACTTACGCTACAGTTAATAATGACAACAAGGCTTGGAACAAAGAAGCAAGGTAATATTTTGGTTCAACTAGATTGAGCAATATAACCTAATGACTAAAAAAGACAAAAATGTCAACAGTTTTCATTGACAAAAATGATAAGCTACTAAAAGTAGTTACGTTTTTTTTAATAGGATGAGACTAAAATGCAACTAAAACTCGAATAAAAAACACAGGATGAGGTTGACTAAATATGATACAAACTACCAAGGACATTTGACACAGAACTAAGACTTGCTGATAATATTAACAAAAGCAAAAACGACATTGAAAAATAACGAATAAAAAAACGTCCAAAATGTTCCATCCTGTCCGTTCTGTTTTGGTCTCCACCAACTCCTGAGGGAAATATCTGGCCCTCTATCTGATTAATAGAGTGTCATTTGATATGTTTCTTATTTATTGAAGCATCTTTAGGAAAGAGAAAATATACTGTAAATATCTATACAAATAAATGCTTGACAAAAATCAAAGCACAAAATCGTCAATGAATATTTATAAAAATGTAACATCAATTCAATTTACCACCGAGATCAGTGCTACTCAAACACTTAGATGAATTACTTGATTAATTCATCAAGCTGTGGATCATGAAGTTGCAACAATGTCCATCAAAGGTTATCGTGTTTGAAAATCTGTCCTGAATAAATCTGTTTTACTATAAATTACAAAATGAGTGAAAACGCAATTATGAAATGACTGCTGAGGTACCTTTCTGATAAATGTTTTAGTTTTCCACTATGGTAATTATCAAGATATAGTTCTAAGACTAGCACAGACTCATATTTGTGCTATAAAGTATAGAAAACTATTCTGTAAAGATAACGATGCACTCCCTATTTTATGAGGACATGAATTATCTGAATATCAGTCTATGATGGACTGTGCTTATGCGGAACCTAATGAGCCACAGATGATATATATCACGTTCATTAAGAGCAAGCACATTTGAATAACTCGTTTTTAGAAAATGATTGATTTCACGTAGAAAACCTCTACCTCAGGGTTTTACAATTAACATGCTATATACTGTACCTTGGAGAACATTTTATAGTTATGGGTTGAGTACACAGGCGAAGTCTACCTCTGAAAGATAAAATAAAAAACCCTGGAAGTGCAGTTGGCTAAATAAATCCAATAAACCTTAGTATGCTCATGGAAAATATATTTCCGTCAGATTGTGGTTTTGGTACGAAGATAGCCAACGTGCACGCATTGGGATCTGCACCAACATTTATTATTTCCCCCGATTCTCCAACAAAAACTAAAACGAATGGATCGGAAGCATGTTGTGGGATTAAGGTAATCCTGCTACTTAAGATGATTTCTCCACATACCTCACCATTGTGTGCTGTGTGTTGCATTCAGACATCAATTTTGTCAGGTACATTGTACAGCCACAGGTAACCAAGGCAACTACCTGTGAGATGAGCGCTCCATATGGAAAGCTTCAGTTTGAAGTTCAGCTGCCATATGTCATATACACCATAGCGACCCAGTGGAGCCAGAAGGCTACAGAGAAATGTAGCATATGTAGTCTTTATTGTCCTTACTTTTTTGTTGGCCGTGCACAAATATCAGACCGTCCTGGAGGAGTAACTTCTGTTGCAATTCCATGAGTTTGACTTTGTAAACTGTGTGCCACTTCTCATGCGATCACGAGTCAGGTGAGAGTTCAGCCTACAAGGGTGCGATTGCCTCATCCTAATTAGCATAATGCTGAAGGAGGTACATATCCTGAAACTTCAGTTAAATGATTTCAGGGCATATGAATCCATGTGTAGTGTTCAACTAAAGTCTTGCAGATTAAAAAGAAAAACGCAGATTTGTTTAAGACGTAACTGTACAAAAGAACAGGAACTAACTGCTAATTAATGAATACCTGTCAAGTATTTCATGATTAACGCTGAGTCATAGTATTCAGTTTACAATGATATAAACAGGGACAAGCAGCAAACCCTCACATGGGAGACGCGGGAACAAGAATTTTGTCAATTTCATTGAAAAATGACTTAAAAAGTTAATCAATTGTCAAGACAGCTGCCAAATTATTTTGCTGTTGATCGACTACTTCCTTAATTGACAAATCATTTTAGCTCTATTTGTTACTGTAGCAACTGTTTCATTTCAAGTTATTGTAGAATCTGATTTCGTCCTTTATCGCAGCGGTCTCCAACCTTTTTGCACTACGGACCGGCTTCATGCAAGACAATTTGCAAAAAGTGCAAAACATATTATTTAATTATTACATATATAACGTAAATGTAATTATTCAATTTTATATTAAGCACTTTATTTATATTATCATTAGATTGTAATATATATAATGTAATACATAAAAATGTTTACACTAAATATTACCAACACAAAAAAATTTAAGTTTTATTCTTTCTGTGCGGCCTGGTACCAAATGACCCACGGCCCGGTACTGGTCCGCAGCCCGGTGGTTGGGGACCCCTGCTTTATTGGATACAACTCTGTATGTTGTGTGGATGTTGTGTACTTTATTGATAAGTGTTACAATTATTTATTCTCCAACTCTCATGCCCACCTAAATTCTCAGTCTGCTATAACCTCAAAAAGCTTGAAAGAATTCTTTAAGAAGGACACCATCAGCCCACTGAATCACATTCTTTCTTTCGCCTCTCTAATTCTAGTTGGTCTTTCATCTGTTTCATCCATGGCAATTTTTCTTATTTGTCTGCTAACATCCATGGTTATGGTCCACCATTGTGTTCATATTAAGCCTGTATGACGGCTCGATTGAGGCTGCGACAAACACACTGAGGGGTCAATAGTCAGTAGCAACGCCTTAATCGCGATAGAAAAGTCGAACATTATCCTACTAGCAAGCTAAAGTTCAATACACTCTGGGGTGATAAGGCTTGGCAACCTGTCTCTGAGGACAGCATCTGCAGAGTGGACGTGAGCAACTGAGTTGTGTACCACCTCTACAAACCGATGATAGAAGCTCCAGAAAGGTCACACTGTTTCTATACCGTGTCCGTCAACAGCTGATCACACAAGCTGCAATGACACTTCCTTACCTGCAATGTGACGTGACATTTCAGTGAATTTGTCCTTCAGAATACACAACCTTCAAGTGATAGGTTGACATCATATAGCCTTGTCGTGTGCAATTTTATATAAGACCCATTGTGCACTTTTAAATGATTAAATCTGAATCTCATTTTACAGAATAGGCCTCCTACCTGTCTCTTATATTTCTGGCATTCCTGTCATACATATGAATGCTCTGAGGACACAAGAATATCACATCTTCTGTTAGTGTTGTGGCTTTGACCGTTGCCCTCCTCTCTATGAGCTGCACTGTTAATCTAAGAGTTAAGCCTTTTCTATAACAGCCTTCAGCAAACTCCTCCAACCGAGAGTGAAAGTTTAAATACTGAAGTATAAATGCTGTTTTGTTGACACGTGAACTTTATTACACAAGTGACGCTTCAACAAGAGACAATTGCAAACTGTGACCACGTTGCCATATGTTTTGATATTGTTTATTTTCAGTGGCAAGGAGAGTACGCCTCAATTAGTGTGCCGTGTTGTATTCAAGCTTGCCTCTTTCAAGCCCTCCTGCATTCTGAACCAGTGTACTGTTCCTCATTAACATTTTACTGTGGTGGGTGACCCTGCCATTCATTTACAGACAACTGCTTCCTGACAAATTTTTTTTTTCCTTCCTCTCAAAGGAGAGCAGCCCATTCTCTACAGAATGCTAATACCTTGTAAATTCAGAAGTGAGGCTGAATGAGAGGGAGCAAACCACCTTCTCTTCTTTTTCGTGACCGTTATTAAAAAATTCAATTAGGGTGCTGAACCACTGAAGAAAAAACATGGCCTTCAGCGTTGGTGTGTATTTTTCTTGGGGCACAAAGTCGTTTTCTCTGAGCTGAGAAGGAGACGTTTGCCAGGTTTGTACTTGGCAGAAGATCTAGGCGACACAAAAACGATCGATTCTCAGTCGTCTGCAGGGTGAATTTAGAATCAATGTCTGTTCTGGAGCGGCCGCAACTATGGAAAAGGTGTACATATCAATAAAGATGTCTGCTGGTGAATCCCTGTGGATCCAGTCATCATCAAATATTTTTTGGTTTTCTTAATGTGTGCAAAATGACGTGAAATCAATCATTGCTTTGATTGCACAAAACACAGTTTTTCAATTTCCTTAAAGACGCTAGCCAGAAAAGTATGCATGCAGGCAATGGTGGAATGTAGCTAAAGAAGTACATTTACTGTACCGTACTTAGTTACACATTTTAGCCACTTGTACTCAATTTAAGTATTTCCATTTGACGCGACGTTGTACTACAATATTTCCAAGGAAAATATTGTAGTTTTTACTCCACTACATTTATCTGACAGCTATAGTTACTAGTCTTTTATTACTAGTATGATTTTACATACGAAACATGACTTATATAATGATGCTGTGTTATAGGTTAAACTACCCAACAGTATGAAGAGTAGCTAAAATAACGGCCAACAACAACAGTAAAAATGTGCTCATACACTAATGCATCGGTAATAACAATCCAATAATATAATGTATAATGATATAACACTGAGAGGAGCCGTTCTGACCCATAATGACCACTTTCACCACTCTTAATGTGAAGCAGCAGCAGTAGGAAATGTTCGGTTTGCATTTAGCAGTAACTTGATATAGCTGTGGTACATGGTTAGGAGAGTGAACAGTAAACAGAGGCTACTATCACTGAGATAGAATTAAGAACAGTAATACTGCATTATAAACAGCATTTCCTGTGAGTCCCTCTGTAGGTAGGCCTTCTGAAGGCAGGGTGGGAATGGCGGAGTTCATCGCTGACAATGAAAACTTCTATCTAGAGAGGCAATTATAGAAGGTAAAAGAAAATGACCAACAGGGTTTGGTGTCATGAATATCTTACAAACTATAACTTTAAATACATTTCCACAATGTTTCTCTACTTTAACTTAAGTACGATTTTGAATGCAGGACTTTTACGACTATCGAGGTATATTTAAAGTGTGGTGTTACTACTTTTACTTGAGTAAATGCCATTAACCACTCTTCTACCATGCAGCTTCCTCACAGTCAAGGACAACATGATAAAACCCTTGCTGACCCTCAGAGCAATCCCGCCTCTTGCTTCCGTGTTCTGCTTAGACGCACATGATGAGCACGACAAGTTCAGCCCATCGATCGTACTATTCCCATGAAACAGATCAATGCAGAGCAGTGGCATGTTGTTCACAGGCATGCGAAGGTACACGGAGAGCAGATCTCCCTGCAGATCACAATCTACATTTTGTTTTTGCTTTCCTTGCGCGGTACAACACATTACCCTCAAGCAGGTGATGCATTCATGCTGCCAATATTACCATGGGAGCAGAAAAAGAAATTACAGTTGCCCTGCCTGAAAAACTTTTCCATAACAACATAAAAATCCTACACAAAGTATATTGAACTGTGAATGTTTATGGCACCGCTAAAGGCCGCGGACAGCCTCTTAACAAGCTGCCTGTGCAATATATTTTCCCCTTGTTAGGGACAGTGCGCAGGTTTTTCTGCAATGCTTCTTTTCTGCTCGTGCAGACCGGGAGGCATCCTGCGGCACCAGTATTAGAAACAAGGGTTTGGTGCTGGTTGGCTCATACAACCATACTTGATAAAAGACAGCATCTCTCTCTTTTTCTCTCAGTCTCCTGCCACAGGCCAGCCTCCTCCTGTTTCCTCTGCTTCCTAAACCAAATCTCCCTCCTGGGGGACGTCGTCAGACAGCCTGTTGCTGGGTAACCAAAGAGGATTGAGGGTCAGAGAAATAATCAGTTGAATACCAACAACAACTCCTCAGCCCTGTGCGTACAATGATATCAAACTTAAATCTTGAAAATGTATGGTTTCACCTGACTCACACCAGCTGTCTTTGGAGAAGAGATGTGTTAATAGTTAATTTCCTGATGTTCTTACTTAACTGCTGTTTTCTCACTTTTAAATGTGACTTTAAAGAAATGTGTTTTAAGTGTTATTTTTATAGTTACAGAAATGTTTATTTGATTCCCCAACTGTGGTTTACAGCTAAAAGCTCAATGTCGAATAATGTTATGACTGGTTAGTAACACGTCTGGTGAATACAGGGACAAGTTCAATATGTTAGATAAAATCAGATAGATGATGAGATACATTTATAATAAATCACAAATGGGACTAAAACGAAACCTTCTAATATTATTTGTGGTCATTTCTAAGATAAATATTTCCGGAAATGATGTGCTTGTGCTGTTATTAGTTTTTAAACAGCAGCACAAACATCAGTGAACCAGTTTCCATCAGCTCTATCCAACTGAGACATGATGAAACTTTGGCAGTCATCCATCTGCGAGCTGTTAAACACATGTCTGCCTATTTCAGAATGAGAGATAAAAAATTAATAGCTTTAAAAAAAAAAATTGGTCAAAATATAATACTACGCCAGTGAATATATTAATACCAGTTATGTCTGAAGGCATCAATTACTGAGGAGGCATTGCTAGTGTTTGGGTCAGTACCAGATGAATAATTTTGGCATTTGCAATGTACATCTACAATTATAGGGCTGAAACGAAATGACTGACAAAACATGAGCGAATATATTCTCTCCTTTTATAAAACACATTTCACAGCTCCCAGCTTTGACAGAATAGATTCCTGTAACTTCTCCCAGTTCATTGGACTATGTAATCGAGTTTGGTGGTCTACTTTTATTGAAGTGATGCCCTGTAAAAAAAATTTATAAATAAATGCACATTCCACTTATTTTTTTTACTGATTGTTATAATACACTGGTGATATTCCACTAGGGAATCAACAATCAACAACAATAAAATTATATTTGTTGGTCACTAGTCACTATTATTATCAGATTTCTACATTTTCAGGTTAAAACAGGAAGAAGAGCTCTGGTTTTGAATCCGAATCTTTCAGTAACTCCAGTTTAGGCATCATAATATTATCATATTTATGATTTTAGAAATACTTAGGCCGTGAATTGAAGTCTTCCAACAGCCTGCTTCCATCAAAAAGAAAGTCTCTAAATTTGAACAATTCTTTGGATTTTTCAGAGTTAGCTATTTCCTCTGAAAATCAACAACTGCAAGTCAACGCAACTAAAAACAAAAATTTGCCTCCAATTTCTCTGTAATTGGTAGAAATTCACATCGTCCTTTCCCGATAATTTCTTAATCATTTCATAAGAAATTATCGGGAAAGAACGATGTGAATTTCTACCAATTACAGAAAAATTGGAGGCCTGAAATAAAACATTACCGTTTTATTTTCCAACATGAAAGTCGAAATGCTGATTCAAGGCCCTCTCGAAGCTACCAGGGCTAAAATTCCGGAGAAGAAATACTAAATCCTGCTTGAAAAACTTGCAAATAGTGGAATCAGCCTTAAAAATGCGTAGGTATCCAAGGTACGATGTTTAAAACACTATAACACCCAAAGTCCTAGAAAAAACACAAAAGACTGCACTAACAAGTCATCGATGGGTGCTACAGTAATGATTCTGAGTAAAAACAGTGAGAACAGTGCATCCATAGTGGTTAACATGAGCAAAAATTGGTTCACCAAAACATACCAGGAAAAATGTGTCACTATAATAAAAACAACCAAGTTCTTGCAAATGACCACTTTACAAGTGTACACATTACACTATTCTCAAGACTCCACAAATTGTAAGCTATTGCATTGAGCTCAGTGTGTTAGCCTGTGTTGAATGGCATGCAGACACAAACAGCTTGATGCTGGAGCCAAGGGAAGGTGAATCATCTGCTGATCCACTTCAGCATTCTAATCAGGGCCTTAACTTGGTGATCCAATCCAGAGAGCCAGGCTCAGCCAAGCGCATACGACCTGGAACACGTGACCGCAGCTATATGAATAGAAATGGCCCCGGCTCGGCAGCGTGCCACTGCACCCAACATCAATGTATTAGAAACGATTGTGCTATTTACCCCACAAGATCCACTTTGCTTTCTTTCTAATGGCGCTTTAGTTGGGCACATTTGGGTCAACCGTTTAAACGCTTTCAACTAGTTGAATGAGTGTATTAACAAAGCGCTTCTGTTTCTTCCAGCACCCAAACCAAGAAAGAGGTTGATAAAACCTCTTCAAATAAACACCATTTTTATATCAGGACTCGCTGATGCAACCAACAATGTTGGTTGGGTTCTCTGGAGGATATTTGATGATTTGTAATTTCAATTCTGTTTTGTACAATGTTGCTAGTTAAAAAAAAAAAAAGAAAAAAAAAAAGAGATGGTGGTTTAAATTCCCCTGTGCAGATACCAAGATTAATGAGGCCAACCGGAGTGTTTTTATTGCAACCAGACCACAAACCATCAGGACTCTGAACTCCTACCCACTAATTACTTTGTCAGTGTGTGCACACATGCATCTGTGTGAATGTGCATTCTTCACCAAGTCTACATGTGTGTGCATGATTTCATGTGCGCTGAGTTACATGGACAAGCAGGAGAAGGAGAGTGAGCAAGAAAGAGACTATGATAATATTTATCTGAGTCAATGAGTTACTCACCAGAGTTACTAAAAGCCTCACAGCTAAAACGTGGGAGGCTCTGCTTGTGTGTGTTTGGTATGTACAGTATGTACAGATGGGGATATAGATGTGGTATGTGCGCTATGTGTATTAGTGTGTGTTTGTACAGCGGAGGGGGTTGAGAAAGGGGGCACTGTTTGGTGAAGCTGAAAGAGGAGAGATGACATGCTGTCAGTCTGAGTTGACGGTCACCGCTCAATGCTTTAGCGCCTCCTGACACGTTCTATTCAGACCAAGGAGACCGCAGAGCCCCTCCGGCATGCCGAGGGATCCCGCCTTTTAATTGAGCCTTTACCCAAGATTCATTTCACTCTGCACCCAGGGCCTCACTGGGACCAGACAAAAGTATGAGAGTGACAAAACTGGGCCTCACATTGTTTGGGCTTAGAGGCTGGGAATATCTAGACCTACATAAAAAATGGAACCTTTAAAGATATTATCCCAGTTTCACAGGCACTGACACCTGACTAATCTGAACCTATATCACACGAAAGTCATTTTATGATCGGAAGACCCCATTTTAATGTAGTAAGACCTCCATTAACCAATATAGCTTCATGGTTAGAGTTGAATCCCTTGAGTCGGAAGATATTCTTGATAAAACGCAAATAAAAGGATGAGAGGACCTTGTGAAAGACACCCGAACGCTGTAATCTGCCGTTAACATGTAAAATAAGTTTTCTTTGTCAACCTGTATAAGTGCTGAAACAATTATCGACAGAATATTAATCCAAAACAGTTTTGATAATCTTTGAAGTATTTTGGTAACCCTTAATTTTATGGACCTGTAATTTCCAAATAATTTAGTAAAAATAGACTAAAGAGTTTCCTGGAAATAACAATGTAATTTTGTATATATTATAGGAAAAACTCAGACAGTGTGCAAATAGTAAACTTCCAAATAATGAATTCCAATTAATTAATTATATATAAACAGCCTCCCTACAATTAGCTACACATTAGATGATTCTTTACATGAAACCTACAAGGGGCCGTTGGGACCTGTAAAATAAAGTTATTACAATATTATATAATTTATCAAGCGCAAAATACTGAATATTTGCTGGTTCCAGCTTCTCAAACATGAGGATTTCTTTAGTTTTTCTCTGTTTTATATCATTATAAATTGAAGATTTTTGAAGTGTTGGTTGGTCAAAACAATCAATTTGAAGATGTCACATTGAGCCCTGGTAAATTGTGACATCTGAGATACGGAAATTATTCTGTTTTATGAAGAAATATTCTCATGCTCACTATAATTATTACCTTCGTCATGCTCTATACTGATTAACATTCCATAAAGGCAACGCCGCATTAGGCTACGGTCCATTTCAGAAGAGCAATCACATGGAAACCCCTTCAGACTGAGAGCAGGAATGGGTTGATGATGCATGGTTTTGCCCTCGTCTTGTTATGTAACTTCACTTCAAAAAGAGAACCGGATTTCCATGTGACTTAATCTCTAAAGCCTGTTCTGACAGTGGAGACGAGAAACCACCGTCCTGGCAGGCGTCATTAGCACCAGCTGGAAAGAATGGTCCTCACCTGCTGTGACAGATCTTCTCAGACCTCTCAGAGCAAACAATGTGCTTCATTATTCTCTCCTACAGCCTCACCTAGTCCAGTGTGATGACTGGCTGCTAGAAGAAACATCATGTGCAGTGCTAAATAAACTTTATTTTCCCAAAACTACGGCAAAGAAGTAAAAAGATCTAACAAGGTGCTGGGATATAATCACTTACTAAGGTGTATATCAACTTAAACAATTGATATTGTATTGTACAATGCTGTCATTCCCCTCAAAATGAGTGAAAATTGGATCACTTGCACCTGAGCTGCTGTGAACAGTATGATGGACACATGGACAAAAGACATGAAGTATGGACCGAATGGATTAAAAGTCCCCCCTCGCCCCCTTTTCAGGTGGTCACACTAGTTGAGCAGTAATTTTAAGACTGGATGAAATAGATAAATCGCTTGTTGAGATGGACGTTTTTTTTTTTGCAGTGTATGGACAGGAGCAATTTCCCTGGTGACAGACAGCTCAATAGTGATCCCTGTCTCTGTGTCTCAGTGTGTGTTCTGACTCCCCGCCTGTTAATAAGCAAAGCTCCCCAAAGGCTCAGCTGGCTTCTCTGTTTGCCTTGTTATCAAGGTCTGTCCTATCAATACTAAATTTAATGGAGCGGCCAGGATGCAAAATGCCCACCACAGGGCTTTTGAATGTACAGACTGTAAACTGTACATATACTATACAATAGCTACCGGGAAATTATAAATAGGCCTATACACACAATCAATAGTTCACTGGCCATTTGGGTCATTTCTTGATGACTGTGATGCTTTGAGCTATACTCTACTGTCAGCATGCTAATACAGTATGATCACCATGTAAACTTGCTGATGCTGTGTTTGAAGGTAATGTTTACCACATTCGCTATGTTAGTTTAGCATTTTGTCATGGCAACAGTTGCTGAGTATCCCTAATCATGGGATGTTAATTAGTTTTGCAGATGTAAACACATTTTAATTTCAAGAGACACCCTGTTAAGCATGGGTAAAAAAGTAAGAGCAGGTACCAACTATTGTACTACAAAGCCCTTAAGAGAGAAATATTATGTGTTTTTGTAGCCCCAATGTTGCTAGGCTAGTTAGCTAGTTGGTCTCTACCTGTCCATCTCCGGTGTGTCTGTTATTCTGTAAGTTAGTCAGCCTCAAAAGTGTCCAGAAAACATAGTTTAATCTTCAACAAAGAATGTCGAGGGTCTTAAATTCCTGACCGGCATTTCCTAATATCTTATCGACAGAAATGGACCAGGCAGGGAAGTCTTTCAAAGGGCACAGAGAAGCGGTGTCACAGCATGAGGACGGTTAGAGGACAGAAAGCCCAAAAAACAAAAAAATCTTTCTGCCGCCCTGAAAACTGACCACTTGCAAAATCAGCTGTTATTCACCTAAATAGTGTGCAAATCAACAGACAGCTCCTTCAGCTACACTGAATTGTCTTTGAGATGGTAAAATGGAAAGACCTGTAGGCTAGAGTGTCTCAAGTTTAATCCTAAATTATAAAATGTTAAAATGATATTCATTTCATTTTGTTGATTTTATGGTTTTCATAATCTATAGTATTTATAAGTCTTACTGTATGTTGAAGTCTTACTAGAGCTGTACTGAAATGTCTTTTTTTTTTTTTTTTACATTCAAACCTTCTTTTGAGGTTTTTGAGGCTATTTAATGATGTCACGTTATTTTGGCAGTTGTGTGTGTGCCTCCCTTTGTGTGCGGCAAGTGGGAGGGCAAACTGTTTTTCGACAGCAGCTAAATGCCAACAAATATGGATTGAGGCAGATTATTTTTGTTGGATGAAGTAGGTTGAGAATTTAAATGTTGTTGTTCAATACATTTTGACTTTTGGAGTTTTCAACGCACTGGAGTTATTGGAAATGTTCGGATCACACGAGTCGGAAACAATCCTACGCAGCCACCACTGGATTCTAATTCAAATACATTTTAAGACTGTACGTTGTTGTGGTGAATGGACTGCATTATAATGAATCACAAAATACAATCAAATAAAAAGCCACTCAGATGACTCAGTACTGTAATTATTACAAGATTGTTGGATTGCATTGTAATATAGAGGGGTTAACATATATGCATGCCAGATGTATTGCATTGACTCACACAATTTAGATCTATATTAAAAAGAATGTAAGTCAAGTAGCAAAGTAGCAGTTTTGAAATTCACCAGCAGGCACAAAGTGCAAAAGAAAAAATTAATTAGAATTTAATGGGTTTAATCCTAAAAACTGCATATAGTAATTTGAGTTTCCTGAAACCGATGATGACGGATGATCCCATTCTTATAAATGTTATCTCCAAACCAAAGGTTGTGAAATTGCTAATTACTTTATTATAATACATAGTACGTTTTATTTCAGTAATCATTTTGTAAAAGTAAGTGTCACTCTTCCAAACGGTATTCCACTCTGTAATGAAACTTTCCTCTTTTGTTTTTTTTCAATACTACACACTTTTTGGTGGGAAGATTTTTCATTATGATGAGTCATGAGGACGGGCTGTAAATGGTTGTTTCTGGCAGCCCGAGGTGCTGAGACAATTCATGAGGATATAGCCATGCTTTTTCTGCTAACAGCAAGAGTAGCTCAATTCCCTTTTTCCTTCATTTTTAGCAGAGCCCAACTCTGCAGTATGCACCATTGTGATCGTTACACAAACAAGACACACATACACCGAGGCGTGAATAAATGTACACCTGCACATAAACGCTCAAACACACACACACACACACTAGCTTTGAATTAATATGTTGCATCATTCACTCCTTGACCTTAACCACTTCTTAAACTCAACTTAATCCGTCTTCTAAAGTTAACCTTAAACCTAAATCCTTAGCATCAATTAATCCCTCAAAGAAATCCCTGAGAGGAAACTTCACAAGAAGAAAAATAACACACACACAGACACACACAGACACACACACACACACACACACACACACTGGTGTTATGTTTACAATGCAGCAAAGAGGTGAGGATGATTTTTGTTGAGTGTCCCTGCCACCGCAGTGATCTAGTGTCCTCGGCTGACAGCAGTGAGAAGCTGCCAGGCTGCTCGGCTATCCTTGAGAAGCTGCCCATCTCTACAGAACTCATGCCAGTGGACATTAGTCTCGGCCCTATCCCTCTGTTTGGGATTTATACCCATTAATAATTCATTCACTGTGGCGGACTTATGAGGGGCCTCTTTTCCTTACTGCACCACACCGGCCCATTTACACGCTCCAAAATGACGCACAGTGGAGTAATGTGCAGAGCCGCTTTAGTGGCCATCGCATTTAAGCTGGAAGAAAGAAAAGGGTAAAGAAAAAGAGAGGAGATAGAGAGCTCTCTCATGCTTTCTGTCTCCATCTCCCTTCTCACACACACACACACACACACACACCCATGGTTGCTAGGCTACACCACAACTAATCACCGGGAAAATTATCTTCATTCAAAACCATATCTCTAACTTGTTTGAGGACATACAGTATTTACCCTGCAGTTTAGATTGAAGATATGGAAAAATAGAATTTGTAAAGCAAGCAGGAGGGCTGTGTTTATGAATATACTTGTGTCCAGTGGTTAAGGATGATTTAGTTGACAATATTCCTAAATAAATCACCAATTCGGCGCTTATCAGTGTTCTCAAATTGAAGTTTAATATCCTCTGCTCGCGGCAATTTCCTACATCTTCGAGCCCTGTGCACTGCCAACCAGACACCCAGGACTTGCATGGAAATCTTTCCTATCACCGTTCACCACCTCTGAGGGAGAAGATTATGAAGATTAGATTTGCCTTAAATAGATTTTTTATGGCAGCCAGAAACAATGCTATCCCGGAGTCACTCTATATGCAATTCACTCTGCCGAATGCCTGACAAAAAGCACTCGCCTTTCATTGTGCGTGAAGCATGGCTTTGTGTGCTGGTGATTGAATCTTGCAGGGGAAGTAATGGCAAATGTTATGACCACTGACGTAAGGGGATGGAGACTAATACTGTTCTCTGCCTTCCTCAGCAAACCACAGGTCTACGCAATCTGTCTGCAGGACATAAAAAATGCTATACCTGCAATGAACTACCATAGGGGCTGCACCGCATGACTGTATGTGGGCATGTGCGTGTTAGTGCGTGTGAGGATGTAAATATGATCGTGACATACAACATGAAAGCGGATGTACTCTGTGATTGTGTAAATGCGCTTCAGGCTTCAGTGTTTCATTTCAGAGCCCAAACCTCCATCAACTCTGATCGCGGTGGGATTTGTTCGACAATAAATGAATGTAAATTTGCTTTAAACAACATGTCGTGGTTACTTTCTGTTCAGAGCATCTAAG
The DNA here is from genome assembly GCA_943590825.1 of Bovichtus diacanthus. Lineage (NCBI taxonomy): Eukaryota > Metazoa > Chordata > Actinopteri > Perciformes > Bovichtidae > Bovichtus > Bovichtus diacanthus. The sequence continues at coordinate 8,568,970 of CALSBV010009973.1, forward strand.
ATAACAATGAGTGCTGGAGATGGGCAATCATTAAATGCTATTCTGTATCAGCTTTTAGCGGAACTGTAATCTGTAAAATCTCCCGCTGAGTAGGAATCTTCACACAGAAAATGTGTCACTAAAGTTTTTGTTTTGCACAACTGATATAATAACAGCTTGACATTTTCGATACTGTATACACCGACATTGCAAAAATATCAAAGTGAAGGATAATCAGCACTAACGTGTGTATACATTTTAGCATGTGGGTTCATTCGTCTACAACCACATGACCGTATATTAAACTCACTTATACCCCATTGGCTGCTGTGCTTATCATAGCTCTTATGGGATTGGTTGCGCTTATATTTTCTTCCATATTTTCATCCTATTTAAATACTCTTTGTTATGTGTTGAATGATGACCCTGATGAAGACAACAGGCTCAAACCTGCCAGTTCTATTTTACTACACTAAAGTGTTGCTGGAGCTTTGATACTTTAGTGTTAGTGCAGGGCTCAGCCCACTGAGCTACAACAGACCAATACAGATGCCATTGTACATTAAAATTTATTGGCCATAATAAGCCTGGTGACATGCTGGCATTGTTTATACTCATATCATCAGAAGTAATGACCGCAAAAGTTTAAATCCCATGGGGGTAGTAGGTCTAATAACCATTATTCATATGTTGCAGTAGTGAGGGGGCTGTTTATTCTGTTACTCTGGCACCCAACTGTGTCAGTAACAGAGGTGACTGGCACAACACCTATTTTCTATCCGGGTGCTCCTGTGCTGGATGGTTCACTGGAGGCAACGTGGTTTGTTAGTGTCCTGTTGTGGCAGAGACAGGTAGACAAGAGCCCGTGAGATGTAATGACCCCACCATCGATGACTAAGCCCCACCAGCACCTCTGCATGGCTGAGAAAGTACACCTGATATTAATGACAGCAGAGCTATAATAACCACCACCGAGTCGCTCTCTTCTCTGTTGCTGAAACGGTCAGGTGGACAGGCTGCTGATGTGAGTGCCAAGTGTGTGTGTGTGGACACGTGTGTCTGCACCTGTTGTCCCCCCCCACACACACACACACACCATGAATGCTAGGGTGTTACCTCTTTTTAGCTATATTTATTGTGTTGAAGCAGAAAAAGTTTTTTATTTTTTATTTCTAGTTATATTCAGATAACAACTGAGATTTAAATTTGAATAAGAAATTACACAGTTAGCAACTAGCCGGTGAAGATTAAGTGGAGCATTCAGCAGCTAAAAAGACAGATATTTCCCAGAAGGAAATATTAACGACCAAAAACAGAGTTAAAAGGAGAGTGAATATTGGACTAAAATTCATCAGATGAACAGACGCACAACTTCAAAAGAATGATAATGTTTCTCTGTAGACGTGTAAATAAGCAACTGTTTGGTTATAAGTTAGCCATATTACGGCTGGAGAGGCGTGTCAGTGTCTGCGTTTGATTGACAGCAGCTGGCAGGCTGCCAGAGTGCGGGTCTTACACCGTAGGGAAGGAGAGACAAAGTAAACAAACTCTCGCTGTAGCCTGCATGTCATGGGCAGACAGCGGGTTGTTAGTGCTGTTGAAGAGCATGGACCACACCATCATCTAAGAGTGCACATTCTGAGGATTGAAATGCATGGAGGCTGTCAGAGAAGTAAAATGAATTGTTGCAAAGTGTTGTTGTTTTTAAAAAAAATTGTAATATTTAAATACATCATCATAGAGTACACTTCCAAGTTCTTTAAGTATAATATAGGGACTGTTTTTTTTTCATATGAAACAATGTCCAGAGAATCATGTCCGGACATCCTCCTTGGACATTGAAGTTCCCACATACAGCTCCTCCGGGTAATGTCTAGATCAGGATTGCAGTGCATGTGAAAAAGGAGCTATGATGGAAAGACGTGATTTTCAGCCCTGAATGCCCTTTCAACAGCCAATTTCTCCCTCAAAAATGTTGTCTTGTTGTAATGTCTCACTAAGTAGAAGACTGAACTTGCAACGTGAAGTTACCAAAAAAAAGTTCAAGAACAGAACAATTCTGTACATCTCCACTCCCCTTATAGCTCACTGTCTTCTAGATACATTGAGTAAAGCCCAGAAGCTTATGATTACCCTAAACCCAGAGAGTTCATTACTTCAAAGTAGAACCTCATTAGTTTAGATTTGCCTTTCAAGTTCACTTTCTCTCAGGATCCTGACTTTAACTGTTAATTACTGTTCAATTAATTAAAGAACTGGTACCTCAGAGGCAGGTGCTGATACCACATAAAACTGATCAAGTTCAGCTTATTTCCATAATTCTGAGTAATATCACTATTGGGAATACAGAAGAAAAATAATAGACGATAGCCTATCGTCAAACTGATAGGGCACAGTATGTGCAAATATTCATACGGCATTCCCGCTGTTTGATGTAAATCTTGATTAAACATCACAGTTATTAATTTCAAGGCAGACCCTGAGTGGATAGTTAATTACACAAGCTCGGTTTCAACAAGACTTATGTTCTTCCACGATTAATCAAGGCAGTCATAAACCAGGACATATACAACAATGCTGGCCCGCCCATTCTCACACAGCCCGAGAACTGACCTGCTTCAAGGATTCTGGATTTAGTATTGTGTGGGTCAAACTAAATATATAGGAGGGTAAAAGAACAGTCCTCAGCTAAAAACCCCACTGAGTTATGATGTTAGATGTGTAACTGAGTTCAAATGAGCTTCAGGTGGGAAAGTACGATTTTGCTCTCATCTCAGCCACTTTCGTCCCCCCTGTCACCTCAGGTTGGAGGTAGCAGAAAGACACGGTTGGTGGGATTCACATGCTGGTTTGAAAGAAAGATGTGAGCCATACTGAGAAACAGACGTATATACAAGCTTGCATGCTTGCCTGGGTGTACAGCGCCTTCATGCACACAAGTGAGCTGCAAGCTGTCATGACGATTTTACCTCCTCATTTTTCATGTTACAGTACTGTTGAACGTGCTGTTGCTCAGGAGGGGAGAGTGATTACGTGCAAAGATTAGATAGAGGCAGAGGGAGATATAAACCTCAAAAAAAACCTGTCATTTCCCAAAATCTATGCATCATCAGGTGCATTATAAGCAGGGCTGTGGATCAAATCCTCCCGGCTATGAAATTTCTCACTAAATCAGAGGTGCTCTTTTTCATCCTTGTATTGTGACTTTATGTCAAACCCACAAAGTGGAGCTCGCAAGGCCCACAGTTCCATGCATCTCTGCAGGGATGCTGAAACGCATCCATTCCTCTGCTCATTAACCGCAAGGTCTGCAGATCTTCAGCGATGGGCTCCATTCATTTCATGGAAAAGGTACACTGCAAACTTTCTACTCATTGCTATTTTTGCTGTGCCAGGTTCTGCTACAGTCATTTCACTCCACTGATAATCTCAGTGACATGTCTCCGATTTGCGGTTCCAGATGTGAACACAAAGTGAAGTCACAAAGAGGGCAGAAACTGCCACAGTGCTTTTTTTGTCTTTGAATGTTGCCGTCTCGCACACACATTCAAGCAGCCACATTCATGCAGCTATGCCGACAACGAAGAAGTGGTTTAACACCTGATGCCGAAGCGCTACACTCACTCAGGCGGACGGAGAATCTCTGCATGTTACCACAATGCTGGGTGTGGTACTCCTGACGTACAATTGGCAATAAAAATAGCAATAAATGTCAGGAGAATAGAAACTGATCAAATCTTGAATACTGTTATGTTCAAGAGTAATGAACGTCATCCATAGCTCCAGTGTCTTAGTACGTGACTTTAGGCTTAATTAGGGCACTGTTAAAATATACTACATTAACTTACTGTAGGTCTTGACTTGGCTGCTTTCAGCATTAGAATTATAACCAAGAGAAGAATTTTACCCAAGTGGTGTGTTGGTAGCTCGACTGTCTAAAGCCCAAACTATGAAAGTCCAGTTGGTGACTTCTGTCGCACGTCATTCCTGTCCTTGTCTTCCTGACTTTTGTCAAAAATATTGAAACTTTTACCTAACATAAATCAATGAGCTGTTTGTCAGTCGAAATCCTCTTCACCTTAAGCTTTGTGAACGCATCACATGGCTTCCCCTGTTCAAGTGATTTTCCATGCAACAGCCTGGAGTGTATTAATTTGATAGATTCTCCGAATGACTGCTTGAATCACATTGCTTTGAGTTGCCTTGAGGCAATTACAGGACAACAGTACATCATACAAAACCTTTTCCAGAGTTGAAGTTGAAGCACTATTTACTAATTACCATCTATAGCGCTGCTGGTTTAATTATTATATTCCGATGAAATGCATTAGTCTGTCAGATAGGCAGAGTTAACAATGCATTCCTTTTGAATTAATTGAGCCACAATTAACAATTAAATCGTTAATGACTATTGCTATGTCAATCAAGAGATAGCTTAGCATTGTTCCCTTAATTCAAGTGTTAGTGTGCGTCACTACTGCAGTCCTGCACAGTAATTTCTACCTTATTCCACATTTCATGAATGGCCATCTCGATCTCCTTCTGTATTTGAGACATTTTGCTGATGCTTTTATTCAAATCATCTTGAAGGTATTGTAGCCACACAATAAACATAATTTCAGGCAAAAACATGACTACTATGCAACATTAACAGTGCAAAGGTCAGCGCCACAGTGCTCTGAATATATTCCAGTTAATGTGAATCTTTTAGTCGTTTTGAATTGATAATATTTCTACTTTTGTTAGATTTTCTGAATATACAGTACTGTAGATAGCCTATATGTCCTCAACCCCTTGACCGCTTTCTGTGCAGACCATGCAGTCTGTAGCTCTGGCCACCTTCAGCCAATGACCTCATCAACGTACAACACAAAGGAACAGGAATGACAGGCTTTTCATTATTGCCCACCCATTGTGCCGGAGGGGGAAATCAATTATAAAAACACGACTAACAGCAAAGATAACAGCAGTGTCCTCTATTGTGTTGGAACGAGCTAACTTTCTTTTTTTCCTCAAGGGTCTCTTGACCAGTCCGGCATCACCTTGGTGCAATTTGCTCCCCATCTCAAATCCCATTGCCTTTTGGAATTGGATTTACCTGACTCATTCACACAGTGAATGGACTCTCCTTCCAGTGAAAAAAACTGCAAGATTCTGTGTGAAATTGCCTGAGGAGTCAGGAGGTTTTGGATTTGTCAGGTACCTCTCTCTGTCTGCCATTAACCTTCCAACAGGAAGAATGTCCTCATTACAGGGAAGGACTGGGGGCTTCTGGTGGGGTGGAGAAGGAAGTGAGAGCACGAGGTGGACACAAACAAGGAAGGGACAGGCGAACAAAGATGGGAATGCTAGTGAAGAGAATTAATGCGTTCCATGGGCTTAGAGAAGAGGCTCATGATTCATGTAACTTCTTATCTTCTTGTAATTACAAAGTCAAGTACTACAAGTAATGTTCTATAGTATGAAGCCATCATTGATAACTTCTAGGTTTAACAATATAACATAAAACACTACTAGGTAAAAACACCACTCTTGTGGTTTATGAGGATATAGGCATTCTTTCTAGAATATAATGTAGATGTAGACTAGAACAAGAATTTAAGGCACAGAACCGACACAAGTACATTTCTCACAGTTGTAAATTGTTGCAAATGCAAAACAGTCAGCTTTGAATGAACTACATAAACGAAAAGGAAAATAAGTCCGTATACTTAAAGCTTTTGGCAAGCTCTGGGACCTTCATTCCCAGATGAGTAGCTTCTAAATAAGACAATGACATCTGCTCACAGCTGGAAATAGGCTCAATCAGCATGAATCCAAATCGACACAGATGCACATTTCTTTAACAGTGAAATGGTTTTCAGTAACTGCAAACCCAAAACTTGGAAACAAGAGAGAAGAAGAACGGCAAAACTCAGAATACAGTTCTGCTAAACCTAAAAATCCCCAGTTCGGCATAAACAAAGTCCAAACAAAGTATCTTTCTCACTTTTGCTCTAGAGCAATCATACCAGGGCATAACGACAAACAAACCACTGATTTATCCAGTGTAAAGTACATGTTCAGGCTTGTATTACAGTCTAGTTCAATGTTCTAACTATTATCAATTATTCTACTGCAATACCAGTATATTTTATTGTACTCTATATACAGTAATATCAATCATGGCAACAGAAATAGGCTCTCAGCCAACCATGTCGGAATAAGCAGTACAGTACATTAACACGAAGCTCTGCCCATATCCACAAAGCCCACTGCGTGTAAAATATTTATAGTACCATGTTTCCCACAGGAAAACCAAATCGATTTAAAAAAAAAAAAAAAATGTACAACAACAATAAAGTTTTTGATACCTTCATCCGGCATACTTTGCTTATTTATTGTTATTTTCGTTTACCCATTTACTAAAACCCATGGAGAGCAAGTATACAGTACATTAGTATCAGGATTAACTCTCCTTTTATCTCCGTTTTGGTCTCGACCAACTCCTTAGAGAAATATCTGGCAGTTTAGCTTGCCTTCCATAGCAACAGTCTGTTATTCATAGCAGTGGTCTGCTATAAAGAAAGTAAAAGAAAATTCATAAAATGCAGCAAATGAACAATCAGAATTGAGTGATAAACAAAGCGGTATGCAAACTATGGCAGCCTAGAAAACTGATGCCTGGGTGATAATTATCTTGGGTTCATCACAACAAGCGCCATCAGTCACATTACACACAGTTGTTTGATTATTGGTGAATATAAAATATTGATTAGTGTAGATTAAATTTTTGGTTCAGATCACATGGTGTGTCATGATCATTTCAGTAGATTTTTCAGGCAGACGGTGAGTGTGAACTCTGAAGTGCAAGAAAAATTACATGTTCTGCTGCTCATACATCATGCTGCTGCCAGAGTTAGTGTTCTCTCCATCTTTGAATCTGTTTGTCTCGACTGCATTTTGGATCGGGTCTAATAATCCTCAGGGATATTTCGGACCAGGTCGGCCTGCCTGCCTGTCTGTATTGGATCTGGGCCTGTGAAGATCTCCAGGTAGAATCTGCCCAAAGAAATTGTAAGTGGCTTAATACACTTTTACTGTTGACGCAAGAAAAAATTGATATGATGAAATCAAAACAGAGTCAATATTATAATCCTTGTAACTACATATGATGAGCCCACTCTGCTTTGGCAGTAGAGAGAGATATACAGCACAACGGACGCCTATGAGAATATATGCAGACAAGGACTCTCATTATGGTGCTATGTTATTCCGAAACCCCAATAGTGGAAAAATGTCCCATTGGACCGAAAGCCTATTAGACCGACCAACCGTTATCCCAAAAACAAATGCCCATTGTGCAGAAGGACCAATTCTCCAAAAATATACACACTATCCTGCAACAAACAGAAGCACATGGCTAATTATTATGCAGAATGACATCATCGGACCTACCAAGTCCTGATACAACTATCTACTCTGCCTCTGATTGGCTTATCGCGATATTCTTACCATGACCATTACCAAACTCACTCCTCATGCCTAAACTTAACCAATTCAATTAACGATGGCAACGAGTACTAGCCAATCAGAGGCAGAGTAGGGTTGGTCATGCCTTCGTCATAGTAGGTATATAAAAAAAATGGGAAAGTCCAATGACATCATTCTGCCTAATAATTAGCCATGTGCTTCTGTTTGTTGCAGGGAGATTGTGTATTTTCAGAGCAATGGGCCATCGGAACAATGGGCGTTTGTTTTCGGGATAACAAGCTATCAGACAAATGGTTTCTCGGTCGAATGGGACACTTTTCAGACTATAGGGGTTTCGGAATAATGGGTTGTCCAAACAATGGGTAGTCCCCCTGATTATAATGTTCTGCAGAAATAGCTCATGTCTTGCTGGCACGCACAAGTTAAAACAATGACCCCGTCTATTTTTAATGCCTTTTATTTTGTGGGTTTTTGTAACCCATTGCACCTGCACTCTCTACTCCCCAACCTGCACCTGCAACCTCACCACCTCCTGTCTCTCATCCCAACAAGTTTTATCCCTCTGACCCATATTCATCAACTCGTCTACATGTTTCTTTCATATTTGTTGTGGTTGCTCCCATGAGGTCTGTTTGCTTGTTTCTTGCTCACACTAGCAGATTATCAGGCTGTTTGCCAGCAACGTGTGCAAGCTGTTTTGAATAAAGGATGATTTTCTGGCAGGCTCGCTGCGTTACGTCATCCACAGGGAAAGGTAATTGCCGGTTGAAACAGATAATTCTATAATCTTCTGGGAGGTAGCTTGCTGCTATCCTACCGGGAAAGTCCTGTCAGATTAATCAAAATGTTACCCATCAGCAGTGACTGTATGGGAGGCAAGCAGCCCCAAAACAATAGCTGTTTACCATTAGAATTTGAGTTGGATCCGGATTGAAACCCTTTATCAACTGTAAGGCTAATTCAGGCTGACAGGATGTGACAGAATAAACAAAGAAGTTCAATACCACTTTACTGAGTGGAAACCCATCCAGAGTCATTTGTAAAAGTCATTGTAATCTTTGAAAAGAAAATCTAACACAACAGTAAATAGGTTTTATTTCTCGCAAAATTGAATTTCACTGCGGTACAATCTAGAACGGCCCAATAAATCAATCTGATTTCCAGTGTATTCTACTATATTTTGGATGCCAAGCAAGGCAATAGGTTGTGTTTCTTATGGGTTTTTAAATTCGCACTGCAGTGGAGTAGATCAAAGACTGGTATTATTACTTATCAGTTTTCACTTCACAGCATGTGTGTATTTGTCCTTGAACAAACGACAAAGGGAGCAGAAAGATGCATCAGAAAGGTGATGTCTCTGAATGACTATCACCTGTTTTTTGGTTGTGTACAGTTACCATTATCATCGGTTTTACACGTAGAAATATCACATCAATACGACAGTGTTTAGTGTTATTTCACTGTGTGTTATAAAATCGAGGCCTTCTCAGAGTTCTGGCATGTCATTTTTGCACAGCTTTTCAAACCCCGTATTTAATGCCGTCAAACAGAAGTCAGTAGTTAGTGCAATTGATGTCATTCTTGGCTTCATCTTGGTGAGAATATGACAGGTAAATTAGTTTTATTATATATATTCATACGGCGCTGCTGATGTCAGTATAATCTGATCAAACACTCACACGTACATGCAGGCACACACACAGCCACAGGCAAACAAAACAGATGTAGGACTAATGACCCACTCGCAGAGTAAATGACAGTTGAAATAGGTTTAGAGCAATCTGGAATCAGATAAATGGACCTAATCTCGTTCTGGTTGGGACCCTGGCCGGGAAATGGCTCCTGACACCTGAGACCCTGCTACACGTCAAGGCTCAATCGAGGCTGGCGGCACAAGCCCATACATCTCCATTTTAGATGACAAGACACAAATCTGAATCCTCAAGCAGAAGAAAGCCTGGGGAGGGTCAGTTGTGGTTTAGTGTGAGATTAAAAGGAGGAAAAAAAAGAGGAGGCGATCACGGTCAACAAAGATGTAATGTGTACGTTTCACTAGATAAAGGTGACAAGAGAAATTGCTCTGGTTTAGGCCTCATTAAGGATAAAGGATGACTAAAACCCAGTCGTATTTCTGAGGGTAGTGGTGCCTATTTTTTCCCCTGCCAGAGTTTATCGGTCGGAAGATTAAAACCAGTTTAATTTCTCCAAACTTCAAACACTGAGGGATAAAGCACAAAAGCAAGCATTCATTTTAGATCTGCACTTTTTTTTTTTTTAACTAAAGCCCTTTAATCCAAAGTTTTCTGTTACCATGAAACATTCTTTTATGTTCTGAGATATAAACCAGATACGTCCATGTATAATCAACCAGTATTATACATACATTTTTATATAACCGCATCAATAAAACATGTCACATTGATAAGAAATGCAACTGGCTATTAATCTTTAGCACTGCTATGATAATGATCTTTAGTACTGCAATGGGTCAAACAGAAAATGAATCAACACATATCATGTTACGTGACTTTTAAAGCCAAAGTGCCTAAAAAACATTCACTTCACGTTCAACGTTACACATTTATCTGATTCATAGATTCATTGAGTAATCAATAATTAATCCAAAAAATCTTCACAAACAGCCCTGAGTCCTCGCTCAGAGAAATGGAGAGCTATGGGAGACCCGCCACCTGTGCAGGCAACACTGAAAAGTCGCGCCTGTGATGTGAGATGACAGAGAAATGTCAGTCTCTAATATTCACCCCATCACCTTCAATCTCCACCCAGACACACCTTATAAGATAAGAGTCAGATAGATCAAAGTTAGAAATTGCTGGCAGGAGGCATGTTGGAAAGGCAGGAAAAGGGGAGCACAAGTCCAGGAGGAGAGTGAGACTTGACAGCAAACTGTCTGTCCCGAGTACGACTCCGCACTGACATTCAGGTCAGGTGTCATAGACAGATCACATTTAATTGAGATATTCACTGTTGATAAATTTGATCCTCCAGGTGGTACAGAGCGAAAGCTTGTTTGGGTTAGAGTTAGGAAACGGTAAAGATTTGGGTTTTAATAAACATATATCTGACGACTGACTATCGTGAGTTTACCGACGCTTCGTCTGTGAACTAGCAGCTGACTTGTGCTTCACTAATGCTGTTTCCTCATGCCAACATGTGCTTGCTGCCACAATTCCTGGCACCACATAAACCTCCTACTTATGCAGTGTAAGCTTTGGAATTGTGGTCTCGGTATGCCCTGAAGGTCACGTATCATTACAGCTGTATTTGATTCTCAAAAATCCAAGAACAACAGTGTTGATTTAACTTTGCGCTAGACAGATTGTCCACATAATTGTAATATTCTGTATAGAAATTTCAAGCATGATTTAGTATGCTAAATCTCAACATTGTGAATTTTCCATGTTGTTAAAGTACATGGAAAACTACTTCCTGTAAGTATTTATATATTGAACTGGATTTAGATTTGCTGATTTAGATAGAATGGTAACACTTCATTGATCAGGCAGTGATTTGATCCTGATAATACAAATACCATAGTTGCCAATCATCTTAATCTTTTCTCAGAAAGTCTTAGTGTTGAGGATAAACATGTGCACTCATACGAACTCGTACATTTTATTTTCATTTCGGAAAACTTAGGAAACTTCTTATTATAGAATTGTTCGAAACCAATTCAAGATGTGCGTGAAAGCATGAGAAAGAAATGGAATCATATCTTTTTCATGATCCTTCTATCTCTGCACTGGTCACCTGTCAGTTTCTGGTCAGATTGTTAAGATTTTACTGATCGCTTTAAAAGAACAGCTGGCTTTATCCCCAAGCCGTATGACTGAACATTGAACTCGGGATGATCCAATGCAGAGCTCCTCACACGGAGCTCCTCAGATGGGGTCCTTGTGATCATTCCAACATCTTGGTTTGAAGAATAGAAATGACCCTTCTTTTGCTACCAGAGCAGCAAGTCTTTGGAGCAACCTACCAGGGGAGATGAGAGGATGAAACACCAAACCTTGTTTTAAGTTTCACCTTAAAAGATATTTTTACAGGCACTGGATTTTTCTTTTTTTTTTTTGGGATATTTTATGGTGGATCTGTTTTATTTCTCTTTTGGGGGCATTCATTTTAAAAAAAAATGTTTTTTATTCACATCATTTTGTCTCTATGTACTGTGAGGCACTTTGTAAACTTTGTTTAAAAAGTGGTATTTAAATAAAGCTTATCATTGGCAGTGTCTGAAGTAGTATTGTGGTTTATAGTTGTGAGATCCATCTTTTAATCCACTTATTGGAAAGTCTTGGTGGCTAGAGACACAATATATTGGCAATTTTTCACATTCCATTTTCAATCTTCAAATCACAGGGCATAACTATGCTATATGATAACTCAGTTTAATTAAAGCATACATATAAATATGCTCTCCCTTTATGGCCATTTATCGCCCACACCATTGCAGGGTCAGTAAATATTTACATATTAATTGCATTGAAATGAGAGGAAAATCATGTATTTTCTTTGCTACGGGCCATGAAGATGTATAGTTACATAACAGCTTGATTTGATCATTTGTTTCTTTAACTTGAGTGATAATTGATCAAGAAATCTTTAAATGCACATCTGCACCAAGAAGATAACTCTACGAGGATTTACAAGGTTGGAAAAATACAAGGCTCACAGATTAATACAGCCATAAATCGAGTGTAAAACCGCAGTTCTTATCAGATACAGACACAGTGAAGTTCATTACTCCAGCAGAGCGCTTCACCCATAATGCATCAGGGTTGACGACCTCAGAAACACTCTGTTTATGATCAAGTAAAAGGACCTATTATGTGTGCAGACATAATACAGATTTAAACTATTTTCATTTGTTTCATGACTACCTGTCCTGAGTAATTTCCATTAGGAGGCCATGACATTTCTGAGACGTATTTAGACAGTTGGTGTGTGGTGCGGTTGAAAGATACAGATCAAATTTGTCTCATTCAACAAGGGGACGGAGTTTGATATACATTCATTAGCTTTGTTGGCTTTGCAATTCGTTACACAGGAGGGCAGATTCAAGTGGTAATAGAGAGTGTGACACATGGTGGTATTATGATTTATTCTTTTAATTAAGATGTTAAACATGACAGATTAGACGTTGCAATTACATGCTGATTTAGACATATGTAAAGACGGTAGATTACTCTATGGATGCATGCTGCTGTATGCACAGTAAGTGCCATTATTAAGAGCTCTAAACCGCCTTATTTGAAAAGCAAACATTTCCTCCTGTAATATAATCTGCACATACACAAACTGAGAGGTGGATGTTTGCTGGTCAACTCTCAGTGGCTCATTAGATTATGTTCCACTATGAAAAGTGGGAAATGTTATCCTCTCCCATTTTCCTCCAGCTTTACTGCACAGTGTTTTATCTTCTTAAGTGCCTAATGTACAGTGAAGGATCACATTCGATGGAAAACTACCAGATATGTTCCAGTTACTCATTAGAGCTAAACAATACCGGGATGATGACTCAAAACTAACATCACACTCCAAACTAATTGCAGTGAAACATTCAGCCGTCTGGAGGAAATGTACGACAGTTTGAGTGACATCTCAAACCTCCCCTCACAGAACGAGACGTGAAATCATGAACTCAGGACAAGACATGTGACGATCATAAAAATTCCAAACGAGTTCCTCCAATTTCACGGCAATGACTCTTGCATAAAGTTTAAGGTGACAGTGTATACACACCGACATCAATGTCACTTTTTCCCCCACTTCATTATAATTAATCGCGTATCTCTAGGGCACACACAGAGAGAGCAAAAGAAGCGAGTTACAGGCAGGACGGCTGTAATCTGACATTGATGTACAGCAAAAATGGAAGTCCTCGTTCACCTTCCCTTTGTTCCGGGGAAAGGGAAGTGGTGTGTGAAAGGGTGTAATTAATGAACCTACAAATAGCTCCAGTTTCGTTTAATGACAATCTATGTGTTAAGAGGCAGTACCCTTTGTTACCGTGGGTGTGGGAGTGCTGGCAACACTGGCTCCCAATAGAGTCTTGACAGGTAATTCTGCATTTTGAAATGGTAATGAAGCAGAATGCATCACTGGATTACACCTAAGGGACTAACATGTTGAGCGCCCTTCAGGGTGTAAAAATGTAACGCTCTTGATCATCAACTAGGCCACTGGCAACAGAGCATCAGCGGGTGAGAAGGTCGAGAACTGTTTCCTGTGACTTACCCCAGGGCTTCGCCAATGCAGCCAATTTCTAATTGCTGCTTTAAACAGGGCAAATGAAGCTGGCATGACAAATTGCGTCAAAACAAGTCTGTAGGCTGGCGCTCAGTTAATTTGTGAGACACAGAGATGTATTTGGTGCCAGGAAGAGCTCACGCGTAATGAATATCATTTCCCAGGTAGCAACTTGCAGATGATGTATTCTGGTGCATACTGTGTCAAATGCATTGCACGACAGGCGGACTGTTCCTCATTTGAGCTGAACCTGGGCAATGCAGTGTCTCTACTGCAACCGCATACGATGGCCGTTAAAAATAAAGAAGGAAACATTTTGGGCTTCTCCTTTCATTACAAATGCTCAGATTCTTATGTTGCATCAGACTGTTTGCATAAATTAGTTGCTTTTCCTCTTCAGAGAGATTTTACACATTCAGTGTTTAATTAATTTTTCACATCAGACACATTCTAAGACCATATCTTAGTCTCTTATCTGTCAGTCCAAAAAAAGTTTCTGGCACCATCACTGCCCATCTATTTTCACAATATGCTTATCTCAGTCCCTGAAAGATTCTCATTGTTCCTTCGCTAATCCTCCAAATCTGCAACATGACTCAGAAGTTAACCACACTCTCTTGTGCCAATACAATTCTGTTTTGTATCATCCTCCAACAGGAGCCACACGTCACTTTTCTCTCTGAAACAATGCGCCCAAAATGACTCCTTGTCTGCCAAACAGATGATAAAGTGCCCAGCTGTGAGTTCTAATAATGCTCGCTGGCAAACACGAGTCAAAAGAGCAGTGGAAGATATAACGACGCACTTTGTGATAATGAAGCTCATTGTCTTACAAAACAGTGGGTGAAGCCGATACAGAAATGGTCTGCTTTGCACAGCGAGTCTACATGTTGTGCCCACCTCTGTAGTGGAACTAGGGCCATAAAGAAAGTTTACCTGCAGTATTTCTCTTGGATAACACAAACAAATTAAAAGTAACAAAGTCTAACCATTCTCGGGATAACTCGGAAAGAGAGCTAAAGCTGAGTTTTGTCTACAAATTGTATAAAATTAATGTCACTGGCAGTTACAGTGCATGTTGTTCTTGATCCTTGACCAGGCCTCGTCATTTTAAACTTTCAAAGCCAATTGAGATCAATCCATAGGAATGTAATGCATTCTTCGGGAGGGGTTGGCAAGTGGGAGTCGCCTGTCAACCTTCACGGCCATAGGAATTTAGTCATTATGGTAAAGGATGCTGGCAGCCTTAATACAAAATCATGGCAAGCTGTGACATTCCAGTGCAAGTGTGGGTGTTTTTCAGCATGGCCCCTAATCTCCAAGGTCTATTTTGGACATCACATTGGTCCCCAAGGTCCCCTTACCCCACGTCTCTCTATCTCCATCCGACCAACTGCACACTGTCATATAATACACTGTCTGCCTTTGATTACTGTCTGGAAGTATCAGGGTTAAGGGTCACACATTCCATTGGGAGTCTCTGTGTGCATGTGTGTGCCGTGTGTGTGCATACACGAGTGTCTCCACTCAAATGTGCAGAATGTCCTTTGTATGACGGCTGGGGTATTGAGGGAAGTGCTGAATTCCACAGCGCATTTTCCCCTCGCTCATCACGTATCACACACTCTTGACTTGCAACTACATCAGCCCCATGGACCTGATTTAGGAGTGCAAATGGTTTGTAAGGAGCCACCAGGAAACACAGAGAATGTGTCGGGGCTGTGATTGCAAGTGTCTAATTTAAGTATGAGACAAAATTCTGAAATGATATCAGACCCAAATCCAAAAAAAGGTTTGTTGTCCTTGAGGTTAAAGCCCTGCTATCCACCGGGCTCAACTTCTACTTTCCCTGACAAGAGACAAGATTAGCCAGCTGTACTAAAGACCAAACCACTCTCGGCCAAAAGCAGCTAATTTTAGCTCTTATCTAAAAGTGCAAAGGTAAAATTATTTCTACATGGAGGTAAAAGCCTTAAGCTATTGGGGTCAACGGGAAAACATCTCCATAAGTGTATCCTACACCCCTACTGTCTAAAATGCTGTATGTATACATGAGGGTAGAAACAAAGGAGGCCAGTCATAGATATGAATAAACCCCCAACACCACACCCTGTCATTTTATTACAAATATGATGGCATAAATCAGCTGGTGGCCTTTCATGCTCTACTGTCACCAGCGAAGCTGTCAGTCCGTCCAGGCTATAAATTAAAGCAAACAAACTTGGGTGTCGGGCTACAGTAATTGGGTTTGCTGTTTGTTGTTATATTTTCCTATCTGGAGAGTTGTTATGCGTAATCATAAAATTCAATGACTAAACATAATAGTGTTTTCATGACGGGAAGACAGGCAAGCACAGGGGTGGATTTGAATACACTTTAGCTGAGATTTAGCAGGTCTGCCTTCGGCGCTGTGACCGGCATCATTTTTTATCGAGTTTTTTATTAAATGCTCAGAGTCGCCAGCGCAATTCCACACAGGCAGATATAACATATTGTTGAATGCTAATGCATCGCTCCCTGAAAACATAATCTAGCGCTTGGACAGAAAAAGGCTGTTTATCATGGGATCTGTTGACTAAACTGTCTCAGACCATTAAGCAGATCCCTGAGATACTGATTACTAAGGGGGACAAAAACATAAAATGCAAATGCTTACAATGACTGCAAGGTGCAGGCCCATGATGCATATCCCCTAAATCATCGAAAACAAATGATGTAACACTTGATGATGGAGCAAAAAAAGAGAGTCTTCATACTCACAGTGAGGAGTTGGACATTTTTATCATAAGAAAATGCACAACAGGACGTCAATCCAACTCACGGGCTATTCAATACAATATGCATATATAAAGCTGCTGAATTATAAATGATGCACTTTATGTGAAAGCATGAGGGCATCTATTGATTAGGCCTCTTACAACTGTCATATGACCCGTAGATTATCACATGATCTGGACAGATTGCCTTACTCTTAGCGTTCCTCTGGCGACACAACTGAGGACAGGAGGCCTCCTTCCCATGTGGAACGTGTTGATCCACTGATGAGGTGATCCTTACCGTTTATCAAGTTCTCTTGACCTTGACCATGTTCAGTTCAGGACATTATGAAGCTGGTAAGGAACTATACGCTTTTCAATAGGAACAACAATAATACGCAAAATCAGCAGCTACAAGTCGCAGCTCATTCAGCAGTTGATGATTTACTGCCTTGTCAGCAGTTAGGGCTGCAACTAAGGATTGTTTTTATTATCAAGTCAGCTTGATAAATGACAAACAATTAATCCACCACCTCTAATTAAGGTTTGGTTAAGTTACTGTAAAGCCACTAAAACTACCGTAATTTCCGGACTATAAGCCGCTACTTTTTTCCCACACTTTGAACCTCGCGGTTTATACAATGACGCGGCTAATTTATGGATTTTTCCCGCTTTCACAAGCTTCATGTCGCCAAAAAACTGAGCACCGTCGCATAATGTGACGTAAATCGAGCGCGCTCAAACTTCCCATTCATTACGGTAATTAACTTTTTTACGAAATTTCTCGGTGTTTCATTCAGTGTACCAAATGAACCTCTAAAAACATTATGCCAACCTTCAATTGCATTATTAGTTCTTGGAATGTCTTCAGCAGCGGACATTATGAACAGCGGACATTATGAACAGCGGACATTATGAATGGTCACGATTCTGATTACGGTCATGTTGTCACCCTCATCATGGCAAAGACACGGAGAAAGGCATATGATGCAGCTTTCAAGTTGAAGGCGTTTAAAAGCCTATTTATTTTTGTTCCAAGCCGTGTTTTGTTAAAGCCTGTGTAAAGTTCATTTGTTTCAATGTACCGGTAGGCACCTGCGGCTTATAGACATGTGCGGCTTATTTATGTACAAAATACATATTTTTTAAAAATTCAGTGGCTTATATTCAGATGCGCTGAATAGTCCAGAAATTACGGTACTTGGTTAAAGTTAGCTCTGATCTTTATTAATACATTACACAACAATGAACCAACAAACATAAAAGAGCAAATGGCATGCTGCCATTGACAATGGTGTAACTGTATATCAACAAGGCAGAAAAAAAGACTTTGAAGAACTAGCGCTCTTTTAAATAATAAAAGAAAAGGCCGTAATTGAACAATTACTCTTGTTTAAATTCTCTTGCCAGTTTTTTTCCCACTGATGATTATGAAACGTCAACAACATGTCACAATATCTACATCCAGAAGTGGTGGTGACACCTGGAGTGTACATACTGTTCCCATACAGACAAGGGTGGGATGATAAAAAAAAAACGATTTCCTGTGAAGTCCCATCTTGCAGATATGGTACAGTGTAAAGCTGCCACTATTTTTTCTTATCCAACCTAGGCTTAGGTGCCTTCTCTCCCACTGAGTTGCCTTATCGTCCTCAAGCATCTGTTTTTGAAGCCAGGCATTCTAAGCGCAGATTAAAAGAAAGTCCTAGAGTTCTTGCAGTGAGGGCACAAAAAAGAAGTCCATGCTTGAATTTTGGCATCAGGAGCTGCATCCAGTGAGTCGCCATTATCAGCAACATATCTGTAAGGATGCTGAGACAGCAAGTTTACTAACAATGACTCCTTGATTTATTTCAGAGCAGTACTTTTCAGTTCTTTGGGCAGCAACGGCTTGAATTGAGTACCCAATAGGTGTTCACTATACGGTAACTCCAATTCCATTTAGACCATTTACGGCCTTCTTTTGTTTTACTAGTGTGTGTGATACATTGGTGTAAATGTGCTGTAATAAGATAGTTGTCTTGTACTTTCATTACCACTTTCATTGTCTTCAAGAAATGCTGAAACAGCTTCTGTTGTAGATGGTGCTGTAGTAAAGGCCTACTGGCATTTATTACCCAATCAATACTCACCTAATCTAATTTAGTGGGAAGTAGTGAACTCTTTCACTGTATCCCCTCCCCCTTTTCACTGAGCCGGGCTCTGGTAAAAAGGCCTCTCATTCTCTTATTATATTGCCAGGCTTTTTATCCTACAGACAGATACAATGTTCCTGAAGCCCTGCAGTGACTGTTCTCACGCTTTCTCCTTCACTGCTCTGAAAAAAGGGAAAAAAAGGGGGTCTTTTCCCGAGCCCTTTCTCTTTCTTTCCCCCAGGACAAGAGCCTTGGAGGATGGAGGGCGGCAGCGATCCAGCCCCCACCCCTCACCCCTCACTCAAGTGTAGCCGCGACCCTGCGCGCCTTGCTTGCTCCCCAATCTACGCAATCACTGCAAAACGCGCCGATTGAAAGTCTTTTTTTAGCGAGCCAAAGTGAGCAGAGTATGAAACGGTAGCTCTGACAAGGTGAACGTGCACGGACTACCAGCCATGATGTTTAAACAAAGATTAAATACACACTGCATAACATTCCCCAGCCTGGCACAATGACAGCTCCCTCATCATTCTCTGCCATTTCCAGGAAAAATAGAGTGCAGAGAAGGCCCCTGAGTTCAGGTCTAACTATCTGCTGATCATCTTTGTTCCCTGTTGCTCTTGCTGATTTATTTACCTCGTTTAAAAATAAAAAAATAAAATCTAATCTGAAGTTTCTATTAATTTGCAATTCCTACTCTCGACATTGCACCAGCAATTATGAGGCCATCACTGGACCGCATACTGTGCGACTACCGATTCAAACTGTTAATTCTTATGCAAATCTTGTATTAGAAGCAAAGCCATTAGGCTTAATGCATTGGAAACATTCAAACATCAAACACTAATATATCATCTCTTCTAATCTTGTAGACAAGTTGACTTGTTGACAATTGACTAACAAAGAAGATCCATGGTTATTAGCCTGTAACCTCAGACTTTTAATGCTGTCAACTTCTAGGGATGGTTGGGCCCACTGCCACCAGTCCATGTTTGCTCTGACATTTCTCTCTGTGTGTCTATCAATGAGTGTGTACAGAGCATAGAGCCAGACTCAAGAGTAATAGAAACCAGCCTGAACAAAATCTTTCTACCCTGATTTCCACTGATTTTGTTCCCAACCACAGCACTTAGTGGCTGCTGATTTGCAGTTCAAATTACCACTACACACTGTCATTGCAAAAACTAGTTACTGCTCGGAGACATTTTTTGAAAAATACATTGAATGACATTATAGTGCATATGCCATTTACATTTTTAAGCAATCAAACTCAGTCTCTGGTAACAGATTGCCCTTGCGGTTGGTGTGACTGTGAAGTGAGATTTATGGCCTAGTGAAGCTGTTGAATGAAGAAATCAATAGATCTGTGTCTGATATAGTGTGTTGCATTCAGAAACACCTCAATGCACCATTGTTCAACGTCCACCTCTAAGACAGACAATTCTTCATTGTCATTTTGCGAGACATGACATTCACAGCACACCTTCGACATTAGTCCTTTGTGCCTTTTGTAAATGCCTGAAACACTTTGAGGCTTTCGACATTTTCCTGGAAGTCCACTTTGGGCTTGTGCTGACTGACAATCAGATAGACTATTCCTTCTTTAATAAATGATGGGATAACATTTATTTTCCTCTTGTCAGTTCTGAGCACTATCCGTACGCTACTAACAAAAACGAGACAGCTAACTTGGCAAAAAAAAAAAAAAAGTGATGATGTAAGTGTGAGCCACTCTGCTTCTTGAATTGGTTTAGTATTATTAATAAACAATGCACTAAATGCTTCATAATGTGCATCGCATGGGAACTTACCGTTATAGAAAAGTTTAAATTCTGAATGTAAATTAAAGGAAAACTAACTGCAAATACTGCACTTAAGAAGATTGTACATCTTCTTGTACAATATTTAAACGGATATTTAAACATTTCTTTACATCTGGCATGTAAAGGCCTCCAGATCAAAATGCACCAAAGATGAAATGAGAACACATCCATCTGTGGCATATACTGTACACCGTACACTGTAATGGAGCAGCTGTAATGCCTCTCTGTACCAGACACCCTGCATATCCCATCTCTATTAATATGCAAACATCTGCCTCCTCTCTTTACGAGGTGTGAATTTTAAGTTTCCTCAACAGCATCTGCAAGCCAACGGTGCTCAGTTGGGGTTTGGCCTGCTAAACATTTAGCAGCTGTTGACCCTACGGATGATGGCTGTGTGGAACAGAGCGTCATAAGAGATGACAACAGTTACCACACTGGTCCTCTGTGTCCACTTTCACAGGAACCTCCTTATCCATTTCTCTGTCTTAAGCAGATCGGCTGCTCAATGAGGGGAGTTTCTCTTATCAACAGATGTTGTGTAAGACACATTGAGGGACCTATTAAAAGCGTTGTTGCAAGATTCCAACTCAACAGTTTAAAAAAGTTAAGCCGTATTTAGATGCTCCGTCTCTGGCTACTAGCTGAAACTGTTTTGTCAAGGTCATGTATTGTGGTTAGACATAATTACGTTGTACTGTTTTCTTTCCAAGCTGATGAGCGATTGCGTTTTTGACAAAGGGTAAGAGATTGAAGACGAAAAAAGCATTGTGGTATCTTCATTGTCAGAGCAAGCATGAAGAAAGCAATACAAAGGGGCTCTATTCATTGACCACGGTGACAAGCTCCCGTTCTTTAGAACCCAAAGGAAAAATCAATACTGTGTGAATGTAGCCCTCTCTCCCTCCACCCATCCACCTGTCCTCCCCTCTATTCTTTAATTTCTATCTCGGTTTGGAGACTTTGGTGTGCACTCAGACCAACTCCACTTCTACTAATTAGACCAAACATTCAAGGGCAATTCAATGTACTCCATATTATGGGAGCACTCCAAGCACCCTGCGTAGATCATCAAGATGTGAAAAACATGCAAAGGATATTAGAAGGTCTGTTAACCATCTGATTGGAGATACATTCTGCTGTTTGTTGATAAGTATTCCTGTTTGTTGTTGGTGCTGATTAAACACTTAAAATCATGACAATCCGTTTTTTATGATGATGAATATGATGCACTACCAGCAATTGAGGCTGGAAATCTGTTTCCTAATTGTACATTTGAAATGAGGTCACTGGAAAAATTCAGATTGAACCTTTTCAAAGAAACTAACACGAATCTGATTGAATAAAAGAGAGAGAGAGACAGAGAGACAGAGAGACAGAGAGAGACCGAGACAGAGACAGAGACCGAGACAGACAGAGAGAGAGAGAGACAGAGAGAGAGAGAGACAGAGAGAGAGAGAGAGAGAGAGACAGAGAGAGAGAGACAGACAGAAAGAGAGAGAGACAGAGAGAGACAGAGAGAGAGACAGAGAGAGAGAGACAGAGAGAGAGAGAGAGACAGAGAGAGAGAGAGAGAGAGACAGACAGACAGACAGACAGACAGACAGACAGACAGACAGACAGAGAGAGAGAGAGACAGAGAGAGAGAGAGACAGACAGACAGACAGAGAGAGAGACAGAGAGAGAGAGAGATAGAGAGAGACAGAGAGAGAGAGAGAGAGAGAGAGAGAGATACAGGTCTGGATTGTGGTCACAGCTTGGTTCCCTATTTGAGAATTTACAGTATCTACAGATGGAGAAAATCGCCTTCATCCTATCAAGTGAAACGTTTTAGAGTTGGCCCTTCAACTAGTAAGCGACTCTGTACAGGAGGCTCCCGCTAGGAGCCACATATTGGGCCCTCACTCCAGTAAAATCACTTGGGTTTCTGTTAGTGTCCTGGGAGTTGTTTCATTATACAAGGAAGCAGGTCAATGACTTGTCCCTAGACTTGTTCAAATTCCCTATCAGTGTTATAAAAACATCAAGTGAATTACATAAGGGTGAATTTCCACTTTACACTCCCAATTTCTGGTTGCAGTAGTTTATAACCTTGTGTACACGTCATCTTCATTTGTTGGTTTCTTTACAATGTGACTGCACCTGAATGGAGACATAATTTTTTCTCTAAGATATGTTATCTGACATTCTGATAAAAGAAATCATGGTGGTGTATGACAGCTTTCAAACTTTCAGAAGTACAGTATGTTAAGAAAATAATAGAAACTCAAACTTTGCCAAGTTGTCCTCGAGATGGATCCGTTAGAATGCAAACTAAAGAGTTGTTATTTCAGCCATATATTCCTGACCTTGGGTATAGCAGGAAATAGTAGTTTGATGTAAAACTATTTTGATAAAACTATCCTGACTCCAGGTCCACTTACTAGCCTTTCCTTAAATGGTTGAAGTCTTTGTAAAAAAAAGCAAGTAAATTGACCTCGAGTTGAGCATGTTTTGTCAAACTACTATTTCCAATATCAAGAATGAACTTTCATGCTTACATTTCTTTAGGATTAGAGGACACATCTTTCAGGATGAAAGCTCCAAAGGGTAGAGATCTACTTTCAGTAAAATAACTAAACACAGATGTGGTCATTGTGGAGGGACTGTAAGGCATTTGGTGTCATTCTGGTATTAATGAAACTATCTTTGAAATAATTGTACTGTGTGTACTGATGTGCCACCTTCTTGGATACAGGAATGTCATTAGAGAACCGTTTTTTTGCACCATGGGGTGCTTCAGTTAAATGGCATCATATTCCTTGGCGGTTATATGACCGTGCAAAGCAATCATCACATCTAATGTTTCCCATGGCTGCTTATATCACTTCAGATCCACCACCACGTTTAACAGCTGGTAACAGACTTTGTGAGCTGTTGGCATCCCTTGGATTTTCCTGTCCACATGTAGGGAAAATAGTCAAAATGTATCTTTACACCATGTACTGGTTTTTACACTGCACAGGAGTCCGTGTTTTAAGCTTCTTACACATTGTCTGTGAAAAGCAAATTCATTTTCAAATGGCAAATTGGCCATATGTACCATGCTTCTGAAGCTCACAAATATTTTTGGATGAAATTTTGACTCAGTTCTGTGGTTCTTTTTGAAGCTGTATTTCTCTGTTGTTTAGCAAATGTTCTGTTGTGAGTATAAGAGCATCAGCTGGTGACCAATGTTCCTCTTTGCTGACGCAGTTTGTCAGTCTTCGTCAGATGATTCTGAAGACTGTGTCCCTTGTCACATTTTGCAATTTCCTAAGTAATGTTCCTTAAATTGGAGCATTGTTTTGCTTTACTGGGACTCTTGTTTGTTGCCACTTATCTTTGAAAAGTTTGAAAATAAATTGGTGATGTCAGACTTTTTAAAGAGAAAAAGAGACAGGCTGCATGATGTCGCTGACTTTGCAGCGTAATTGTGATTTATTTGTTCCTCCCTCTTTCAGTGTCTATGGCGATGAGAATATGATTCATGTTTCGGATATGACAGTCACTTCTGTCCTTTCTTTGACCTGCTGCATGTCTGCCTTGTAATTGTCGTGCAGGATTTTTTAAGAGCTTCATTCCAAATCTCAGAGGAGGCCAAGAACCACCAAGGGAGTTTCCTCCTCAAAACACCACTGATCAGAAACCACATCAGAACTCATCGAATTTCACTGAAACAGAAATACAGAGGGCCTAGAATTACCCTTTGAAATGTTAACAATCTGGGGACTGAAATACCCTTTCAGGAGTTCCTATTTTAGCCCTAAGCTCTGGTTTATAGTGATAGTGGGTTAGATCTCATCAGAAGAGCTGTTTTTAGTGCTAACATTTGTTGCTTGTTTATTTGGCCATATGTTTTCTAACCTCACAAAATGCCCCTTTTCAGTTCCAGTAAATAGAGTTAAACAGTAAATCCACCCAAAAACACATTTAACATGTTTTGTATAATTCCTCGTTCTTTTCATATTACTTTTCTTCCTGCTACTATTCATTAACATGCAAACACTTCCTTGATGACTTTGAATATTAGTGTATTTTTTCTATTATTTTGTTGAGGTAATGATTTGCTTGTTCACATTTCATAGCTGAACTCTCAAAAAAAGGCAGCCTTTTTTCTGAAGAAAAGGATCAATGAGTGAGACAGAGAGGAAGGGTCAGTAGGAGTCAATTATGCAAAGAGAAAAAGTTTGTCTGTTATAATCTGATGTGTGTGGTCTGAACATGAAGTCTGTACTGCGTTCAAGGGGGCAAATATTTTTTTAAATTGTGGGAACTTGCCTTTTGATCTCATAATTTAATTAGCTGCCCAGTTGCCTCGGTCTACAGAGTTTGGCAATGATGTTTAGGATCTGCCTTAATTCAAAGATATTAAAGCTGACCACTGATAAAAATGTGTTTCATTATTTAATGTTCAAGGATGAGAGCATGGACATGATTAAATGTTTCACCAATGGCGATACCATAATTGTTTAGGAGAAAATCAAGCAAAGTTGGATTGACTTTCAGTAGGTAGAAAGTACAGATTGGTAACAAATTAAAGGAAAAAAGGTAAGCAAACAAAACCGCTTCAATCCTTTGCATTGATTCACTAAGTCTCTGAACTCTATTGGAGGGATGAAACATCTTTCTTCCAAAAACAAATCCACTAATATGGTGTTTTGATACTGGCATGTTCAGGGACAGGGACGATTGTAGATGGCACCTTAAAAGAGAGGATTCACAGGACAGGAATGTTTCACAATGAAAATGTTTCATTATAGGACAATAGTGATGGCTCAGAATACGATTGCAGTGATTCTTCCCTCACAGGCTGTAATTATAGATCTCCAAAGATACATAGCAATGTTTCTGAAGGTCTACGCTGAGAGGGTTGTTATGGGTATCCATCGGTTGCAAAGGCTTGCAGAACAGTTCATCTGTGCTTTGCGCAAACTGTTTGGTTGATCCAACTCCTGTCGGTTGGTTGGTTTTAAATAGAAAAGCAAACACACAATAGTTTTATTCAAAATCTGTACAAGTGTAAAATAAACAGCCTCTGAATCATCCTTGATTGTTCGCCTGTATACACACCAGGACTTCCAAAGGACTCAAACCATGCCAGGAAGATGCCCTGGTATTAGTGATACTCCTCCACTTCTTCGTTTGTGTTTTCCCTTTAATTTGTCACCCATCTGTTTGTTCTGAAAGGTACTGTATGTGTAAACAGGGTCCACGGCCTTTTTTCGAGTTACGCTCCCCACAGGCTGTCAGCAGGCCTGACAAACTTGGCTCACTAGTCTTTAATTTAGTTACGACATATTGATCATCAATTTTGAATAATGATCTTGCTCAGTATAGAAACAACAGCCTCAAGTTAAACAGCGCCATCGTGTTCTCTGCTGATTGACAGCTTTCTTCTGCAAATAGCATAAACAGAACAATGTCACAGACCCATTTGAAAGACATATAGTACCCTGATAATGTTCTATTTTCCAGCAACTATACTGAGTCCAATGAACATTTTCCTATTTATGGCCTTGTGTTTTGTGATTTGAGTGGATATGTGAAGTATTCTTTAGCAGAGGTAATGGGTTCGGTCAGCACATTCCTTCTTCAGCAACGTATTACCCTCAACACACCTGCCCATCAATATCAACAAAAATACACCAGTAAACTTTCTCAAATGTCCCTCAAACGGCTTCAATCAAAAGAAGTCAATTTACATTACATCCCTGCTCCCAGGGAAGGATTGAGGTCTGCAATTTTATGTACAGATTACGTGAGTGTTGCCGTCCACGGAGCACACAACACTTATTTATCCACTCAGCACATGTAGGTGAAACATGGGGTGTGATGGAGATCTGTTGATTGCACAGTAAAAGAGGTTCGGTGAGGGAACATGAATTTGTAAAGCAGGCAACTTCACTCTCAATTCATCAAATCCCTGGAACATAAACTGATTTGAAAATAGCTCCAACAGAGATAATGAGCGTGTTAGGAAAGAAATCACGGGGAAAAGATGAAAAGAAGATTTGTCCACATACAGTCCACTTGGCATTGAGGAGAAAACCGCATCAGAATGACAGTAGTGATTTTCTTTGTTGCCGTGTGATTGAGGTTGAGGGATTTCTCATTAGGTCTTATTTCATGTGTGAGCACACAGGGAATTGATTCATTGACGTGATGACCTGGAAGCCCACCAGTGGTGTTTGGGTCACATCTACAACTGTGCTTAATCGGCTGCTTCGCATTGCTTGACAGACGTCACACCAACAGATCCCATAGAACAGGAAGAGACATTCACAAACAACAACTTCATTTTTACAAGAATAAAAGCATGTTACTGCAGTTAGTAGTCAGTGTTCAGAAAGTCCTCCTTGTTTGTTAAGTGTATTGTAACATAGTGTCACAGGTAATTCGTAAGAAGTCATTAATTCTGCCTAAGTGCCGGCTTTGAACTGTCATGCTCTACTTTAAATGTCTCTGATAAGACCATATGCTTGCTCAAAGAATAAATGTTAACGTTAACGTCATCTTCAACAGAGCCGTTAGAGCGGAGAAGAGAAAAAAGGCTTATTGCAGAGAGCCCATCATATCAGCAGAGATTGTGCCAAGATGAACGGCTCCGTCTCAATAAATTGTATTTTTGTGTCAGGGAAGCACATGGGACCCTTGCCTAATGTAGCGTAAAAGTCTCTTTTGTGGAGCCTCCAATTCATTGTATCAGCCTGTCAGAGCTAAACTAGGGAAATTGCAGTGAACAATAGAAACAGAAAGAAAAAGAGAGGTCAGGGCGTTGAGCTTGTTCCAGAAAACAACGTGTGCCCCAAAGGATGACAAAGCTCGACTGAGACAGGGCTATTTTCTCAAGATTATTCTTCAGCGATAAAGTCTGGAATTTATCTAACAGTGTCAATTTTGGGTGGTATCTGTATTTCCTTTTAATTCAAGGTGAAATACACTTTGTAGAGCAAACATTTTTTTTTTTTTTTATTGTAAGTTTGAAACCTTTTATCTTTTACAGCCTCCCAACTAGATTTTGGGAGGGAAACACAGCTCACTGGTCTCTATGGGTTGGAAGATACAAAGTTGTCAGAATGCTCAAAATAAACTATTTCATACGATGTGTCATCAAACAACTTGTGGAGGCAAAAGTTTTAATATTTGTTTCAGAACGGCCACACCCAAAGGTGGGGCAGAAAGAATCCCATCGTACATACTAGGAACTTTGTTCGAATGAAGATAACAGCGCATATTTTAGGAAAATGTTTCCTCAAAAGGCATTCATAGTGCTACAGTCAGTTGTACACACAAAAAGGGGCAGATGCACAGGTAATGGAGTTTAAAATCAAAACGAAAGAGCGTGATTGTTGGATTGTCAATTTTGGAAAGTTACACAAATTGTCAGATGCTGGTCCTCCAATTCTGACACAGCTGTTCAACCACACGACACACACTTAGGATGAAGCATACTGACACCACACCCGACATCACAGCTGGGTATGGTGGTATGTGTGTTGGTCTTGTCGCTATACCACCTCCAGCAGTGATATAGCGTGGTACTGCCTCAGGTTTGAGGTAAAAGCATGTTGTCGCCACCAGCTGGCAGTGCAAGACGGATTTTAAGACTAGAGTGCAATTACTCTTTTATACATCTAAATTTGTTATGTATCTGTAACACCCCATAAATGTCATGCTCCATGCAACATCTACAGCGCCATTGTTTTGAAGGGGTGAACATGTTAAATTCATCTTTTCAGTAAATGTCTCTCATATTGTCATCTACTGGCCCTCCCTGAAGTGTAAGACTAAAGGCTTTATATAAAAGATGGCAGAATGACACTCCTCCTAATGGGTTTTAGACACATACTGAGGTGAATGCCACTAACATCAAATGCAGTTTTATTCCCCTGAAATATAATTAAAGAACTTTAATCCAGGATTCTGATTCACTTGTTGTATCAGAATTCAGTCGATGGTGGGGCAACATTAGCTTGTTGGAAGTGATAGGCACCAAAACAAACTGAACCTTGTCCAACATGACCCCCATTACAATTTCAATTTATTTTCCCACCCACAGTCTGAATCAAATTGAACCTATTGACCAGGCAGATAGAAAAGGACTGGTAAACAAAACAAGATGTTGCACACTTCCCCCTCATTAAATACTGAGTCCATTGAAAATCAACACTTTATTGATGGGAACATTCTACATGTTGCCAAAGAGTCGGCTTAATGGAATTAAACTTGAATTGCTTGCTGTTGTTGAATGCATCTTTAAGTCGGTGGCTTAATGGAAACAATCTTCCTTTTCACCGAGGATCATGGAGAAATTACGAATCCTACAGCATATAATATCACTATAAGCAAGTACATGGTAGCTTCAGATCCCATGCTGTTGGTATTCCTTCCTGTCCTTATTATTTGAATATAAAACCCATCAGCTTAGCTCGGCATGCAAGACAGTGTTCTTTGTTGTGGGCGATTGCCGCCATGCTTGGGACTGATACGGTTGTACGCTTTTATTTTACCCAGCACTCCAGTGAATCCGTTGTGATTCAACAGTCATTATCAATGCCCAACACATGTCCGCCTGCCACTAACTCTCCTAGTAGCACACTGACCACAACAGGGAACCAAACACACTAATCCATTGTGGTCTCAAAATGGATCCTGAACAATTGCTTGGCATTTGCAGCACTCACATGAGGTTGATAAGAGTATGTCTTACTCTTCGCTAGGAATTAACAGTGAGGACAATTTACAGTATTTATCCTGATCTGAATGCAGAACAGATCAATCTTATGATCTTCTTCATCAATTTAACCGGAACCACACTCCAGTGCACAGGAAATTTAAACATACATGTAATATTAATCAGGACACATATATGTCAAATCACTCCATGTGCAATACCGAAATGCCTTCTATTATATAAGACTCTGCATATTAATCCATCTGACACTACACACAATGGATAGAACTGCCCTTCACAATCCATTTGCCATGTTCCTATCTTCCCGTTTACACATTAAGGAGGGTGTCTAAACTGGGCCGATTATTACACGAGGAAATCAAGCCATCTGACGCGCAGATCAATGGCCGCCTTGACTGATGGGTCTCCTATCTAGATGAACGGCCCCCTAGAGGGATGCTTTCTATGCCTCACCACTGTTACAGAGGCGGAGGGGATGCAACGGCGCTGAATGTCAAGGTCACCTCGCAGCCACAGCAATGACATGATGCATCCGACCAACCCGAAGGAGATCATACAGCAAGATCTGACCATAGATTGAAGGGTATGCAAAATAAGAAAGACAAAGACCCTTCTGCCCTTTTACAAATGTTGATATTTCATGTGTGTAGAGCGATGCGAGGCTACACTGTAACACATAATGACTGTGGTTCATTAAAAAGGACCCATGAGAGATCGGGCAAATGCCCTTGTGGTTTCTTGAAGACCCGATGGAAGCCTTCAGGGACAGACTGCTCATTGTGATCCCCTCCAGCAGCAGCAGCCAGCTGTCCCTCAATCTGGGGAGGAAGTAGATATGTGGAGACTTTGACATTAAATACAGCCTGAAGATGTTTAGATGGCACACTGATACTGTGGTCATCTCTTGGACCGCAACTGAGAGGTCACATGGAACTACTCACAGAGAAGTGAAGTCAGTACATTGTGTATAATGTACTGATAAGTGTACCAAACATGTACCATCACAGGGGCATTCAAGATGAAAAATAGACAGCAGAGAATAATCTCAGTAGAAAATGTATTTGTTTGGGGTCATATCTAGCCATGCTAGTCCCGTGGCTCTAGAGATGGCAGACAGACAGAAATATCTCAACAACTATTGCGATAAAATGTTGTACATTCATAATACCCAGAGTATGAATCCTAATGACTTTGGTGGTTCCCTAACCTGCCCTCTAGCGCCACTAAGAGGTTGACATTTTTGTTTTTAAGTGAAACATCTCAATTATTATTGATTATTAAATGGCTAGCCACAAAATGCGGTAGAGACATTCATGGTGCACAGTAGATAACCTTGAGAACATCATCATCAGGTCAAAAATACTAATGACTTTCACACCAGCCTCAGATGCACTTTGTGTTCAGTGCTAATTAGCAAATGCTAGCAAGGCAACAGGCAAAACTAAGATGATGAACATTATGAACATTTATTCCTGCTGCAGCATGTTAACACTGTCCTTGTGAGCATGCTGACGTCAGGATTAAGCTCAAAGCACCACTGTGCCTCAGTACAGCCTCACAGAGCTGCTAGTGTGGCTGGAAATTCTTAGTCCTGTAAAAACAAGCAGTGAGCAAAAGAAAAAGAGGGTATATTTGATATGAGGTTTGAAGTCGCCACCCCCTCTCGGAAATCCACATTCAAATCTTCCTAACCACGACAGAAACATTCAAAAATGCTGAGTGTCGCTGCCTTGATCTAACTACATGACTGACAAGAGGAGTGTTAACAGGGTGGAGAAGTATGCGCACAATGTTTGAAGAGTTATGGTTTGGGACTCCCTCCGTTCAGCTCTGTACATCTGCTGCTTAGTAATTGACACAACATGAATTATATCTCATAGGATTCCTACAAGTTCAAAGCAGCCATCTTGGTACAAAATCAGGTCCCGTTACAAATGCACGCTGACACTACAAACATCTCTGCTCTCCTTCTCCTAATCATTTAATGTGATTGGATCTTTGCTCTCCTACAAGTGCTGGTCTACAGTACTGTGGTATATGTTCTTTGTTTCTCTTTTCCCTTTCACTCTCCATCAGGAATAAATACAATTATCTTATAATGGGATCCCCCTATGATAAAAAAAAAAAAAACAGTCTTCTGTCATTCTGTTGGAGGTGCCAGAGTGTTGGATGGCGAGAAACTCCAGGTTAAGTACTTTCTTTTTATCACTGCTCCTTTTTATATGCAAATCATCCTACCCGCCCATCTATTTACTGTTGCAGGTATTCATACAGGGCCTCAAACCATGCCAGCCACAGAGCACAACCTGCCATCCGGCGCCAGTATGGGACTTGAAATAGATTTGATTAGGATTCAGAAATACGCCTTTGATCTCACGTTTGTTAGGCAAATGCGGCCACATGACAATATGCTTGTGAGGATGGAATGATTCTGCTGGCGTTTACAAAATAATGGACAATCTAATTGTACTGTAACGCGGGGTGTGCACAGTTATTAATTTGTGAGGTGCAGTGAGCCAGAAACTGGGTTCATTTGCATCCAGTTCTGACAGGTTGAGAGAGAGGCAGTGGTTTGGCTTCAAACAAATATGCTGTTGCCTATAGATAATCAGCACTCCTGTTGCTGTGTGACACAAACTCACTACCTGCTGTCATGATGAATAGTGCCATTGTGTCAATAAATATGAAAATGGGGCATAAGTTTTTTAATAATTAGATTCACCATTACATAGTAGGATGCTCATTGCTGACTACACTTCTGTAAATCCACAGCACTGGAACTGATTTGGTCTTTGTGACAAAAAACCCAACTGGCTTTCAGCTGCAGTCATCTAAAGTGAAACTGGATGCTGTCAAGACTGAACATAGAAAGACCAATATACAAAAGTGTAATCATTCCGGCAATCTCCCTGCTTCCATTACACCATCTTAAAATGTGACAGTTTTGCTCTTTTCCAGTCACTTTTGAGAATGCACGACGGATATACCAGAAATAAGCCATCTGCATTCAAATGTTGAGTCATATGCGCAATAGACCTCAATGACCCACATCAAGATCAGGCCTAATATGTATAATCTAAACCATGTCGACTGTTTATGATTTCAGCGGCAACCCACTTCTAAGAATACAATTATGACATGGACAGTAATCTAACAATGTATATAGCATTTAATAACTTCAAATTTATATTTCAAGGATGATTATACTGTATGTTTGAGCTCTTTACATTTTCATTAAACTGAGGCCAACCAGAAACCCACTCCACATTTATTATTAACTACATTACATGCTATCCTCTGATGAGCTATAATTCTACTTGCACGGACACAGCTGGAGGGCCTGCATAAAGGTTTTTACATAGCTAACTTCATGCTAGTTGGAATTTGCAGTGAGAGTCTATTAAAAGAAGTCTTCTACATAGGTAAACACTGTGAGATTAGTAGCAGCTGGCCAACTCACATAATTAAATTGTTGTCGTAGCACAATGATAGCGAATGTTCTTTTTCCATTCTCAGTCATGGATAAACAGGAGCCTATTTTCGCTCCTTTGGGCGTGGGCTCAGACTGACTCGAAAAGCTCCCCCTTACTTTAAGCTTTTTCATGCTGTAATTGACAACACTTGATGCTCAGGCTTTGGAAAAGACCATGGATTTCCCTGGATTAGAGTGCGAGGGCCGAGGCTATTCCATCCTCTGCAACTGGATTAAATCACTTGATTGGTAAGGAAGCTAAGAAGACGGCTGTGGCGGATTGCTAAGATATAACGTGCTTGCTCTGCATCCAAGGTGAAAGGTTAACCGTCCTGTCCAGAAGGGCTTCAAACCGTTTGGCCTTGACCGTGCGGGTCAAAGGATGGCAGTCACACGCCAATGAACTACAATCAAAGAGCAGCATCAGGCCACTTCACATCCCATTTTCACTGACAGGTGAAAAGGCATCTTCTATCTGTATTTTCCAAAAGGTAATATTTCCAGCACAGAAAATATGGGCCCATAAGAACACATCCCACTTAAAAATATTGTATATACAGCACACACACACACAAGATATGCTCAAATACACCCAAGACTCAAATTTTTTAACTGTTCTCACTCAACAGTCACACAACCCTGACATGTTTCTTTCACATCAGTTCATGGTGTCATATGCCCTCTCTCTCTCTCTGTATCCTTCCCTGCACCTCAGCTTCCCTAAGGCTTGAGGCTTTGAATAGCTTGGGTGCAAAAGTAGAGACTGCTTCAAATCTCATTTCAGGATTTTATAACACAGCAGGTACTTTAAAGTTCTAATCAATGATCGGTTTATAGCAGAGTTTCCACCAATGGACCAATAAACAATTTCTGGCTCATGCACAGTATACATAAAGTCCATGTGTACGCTCTAGTGCATTGTCTGCAATTAAAAACGTGGACCATGTGGATTCAGTGCTGGAAACTTCAAGTATTAAAGAACCCTGGTTCTCCATGGAGGTTAAGTTTGTCGGTCTGTTAGCAGCATATCTGAAAAACTTTTAAATTTAATTTTAATAGAATTTGGTGAGAAGTTAGACCATGAGTCAAGGTACAATTGATTACAGTTTTATGGTGCAGATATAGGAAAAAGACTAAACTTTTCTTACTGTTTACTCTCTCATCATTTCAGCAAAAATAAATGTAAAAACACACTTCCGGCCCAGCACCAAACAGCAGACAGAGCAAATTACCAACTAGCTTGTGAACATAGTGGAGCATTTAGCAGCTAAAGAGCATATTTATCTGATAAATTGGTTGAGAACAAAAGAAAGCTAAAAGAAGAGTCAGTATTGGATTTATATTCATCAGGTGGACACAAACATGAATCCAAACGAATGTTAATGTTGCTCCGTATCTGCTGGATTTTTAAAGACGCAGCAGTTTGCTAACAAGGTTGTCAACAAGTTGATAACACTAAGAAGTAGAAGTGGTGGAAAAGTCAATACAGCATAATATGGCGATATTTTGTATGGCATAACAAAACACACAAAAAATGTGCCTAGTTATAGTGCTGGAAAAAGGAACCCGTGCTACCTTTTAACTGCCGCCTCTCCTAAAAGTTCACGGAAAATGTTTGTTAGCATGTGGGCTTATAGGTGCATGAAAAAAACTGCGACAAGTGCCGGAAAGAGGTGCGATGAAAGTGGTAATTTTTCTAAATAAAATACCCTGCAGACTAATGTAAATAAAATGTTATAATGTTATAATATTACCAACAAAAAAAACAAAAACGTTTTATTCTTTCTGTGTGGCCCGGTGGTTGGGGACCCGTCCAACTTCACTTCTCATCGGAGAAAAAAAATCAGAACTGTGCCAAAAACTTTATATTGTCAAATAAAACAGATGCTGACAAACTGCATAATTTTCAGTAGCAAAAAAGTAATAAATTGCAATATATAGTAATATATGTTATCGCTAATACTCAGCATATCGCAAAATGTTTGAAAACAGAATAATATTGTATTATGACTTAACTATCGTGATAATATGGTATTGAGATTATCACCCCTACTAACACATTTCAAAAACTTTATAGAGAGAAAATGTTTTTTACAGCTTCTTTCTGCTGCCACCAAGTAGTCAAAAATCTATTGCTGCAGGTTTAAACAAATAAAAACAATAATAAAACACATGTATCGCATTATTAACTACAATATGTATTTAGATCCAGATCCAGCGTTGCAATGTCAAGATGCAGATTTTCTATGAATAAAAATAACAAATAAAGCAGATTTTTCAGCTTTGGCAGAGATGTGAGCTGAGGTCTTTGTTGAGGGGAATGTTTGACATTTATCATGAGGCTTTTTGTTGTTGAACCATGAAATTTTGCTGTTGAAGAATTTCAGCACCAAGCAGCTGTCTGCCCCATTCACACACCACATGAACAATTACCCCTTTTTGCAGCAAATGAAGCAATTGCTACTACCACCATTGACCCTCTGTCTTTGCTATAATATTGTTCATCTGTCATGAGTTAAGGAGACACACAGTAGTGGAAACGGCAATGAAAACCTGACAGTAAACTCCCACGACACCTCCGAGAGCCATTTTAACATCCAAAGCCACAGCGAAAGGAACAGCCTTGTTTTGGCAGTTCTTATGCTGTCATTGTCTCAGGGGTAATAAACGGCCTCCATCACAGCCACAGCCAACCACAGCCCAAACTAATTACCGGACTGGCAGGTCCTGTATTCATTGTGGGCTTTGCAATTGCACATGCCCAGTTTTCTATCTGCTTCTCATTCAGGAAAAGGCCATTACCACAAGGCCCTCAGAGTCAGATGAAAGAGGAATGATGTAGTATAATGTTTTCTCTGTAACAATGGAAACACGCCACAAATTCCTGCCATGTTGAATGTGGTCTATTTCACTTTTTTCAATCTTGTTATCACCTGAGGGAGAGGTAGATATCACACAGGTCCAACCTGCAAGCCATCAGTGCCTGTTTACGCCTCACAGAACCAACGTTAGGTGAAAATCTTCAAAGGGACTCACTGTGCCGCCACTTAGACAGATAATATGCTCCACTATAAAAGGGTCTTTCATTGACATTTAAATACCATTCCATCCCCATCATTCTGCACAATGCCGAGAAAATACGTTTCTCTAATACCACCTCTTCCATTCCTTCTAGTTTTCAACCGTAGCAAAAATATTAGTATTAAACCTCATACTCATGGAGTCTATAACTGCTCTTTTTCCTCCTCATTTCTTGTTGAGTCAGAGGCACCGGAAGAAAGTCACATTTAACTTTATCTTCCATGGTCAATCTATTTAACACTGTAAGCAGACTGAAATGGTTGGAGTGAAAGTGTCTGGGGAAATATCAGGAGCCGGGAAGACGTCCAATGATGCTGTGATTTATGGTTTCATTACTGCATCCACTAGGAAAGACTCCTGTGTGAATCTCTGCTCTGAACATCTCTGTGCGTCATACCGCTGATTAAGATCACTCGCACCAGAACACTTGTAGGCCAGAGAGGAATATATGCTACCCTTGTTCTTGGATTACATAATCTTGATATTTTACAAAACGTTGTAGGTCTGGAAAATGTATTTAAATGAATAAAAGGAAGTATTATTACATCATGAAGACAAACAGTGATGTTAAGATGATGTTAAAATAGCAAACAATGTCTAGTGAGCCCAGTTAACTTAGCAAGGGTCCACTTCATCATACATTAGCTCAAAGTCAGAGAAGAGTAAGAAGAATATGCCAACTCGGCTGTAGAAAGCCATATCAGAGAGATTGCATTTTCTACCCATAAAACATTCATGCAATGAATCACTTAAGATATCGAAATACAGGAGAGCTGGCTGGGAGCAAAGAAAATAGTTCTATTGCATTCTTATGAAAACACAATGTCATATAACTTACTTCTGGAAATGAAAGGAGTGAAGAAAATAGGCTGAAGAAAGGCGATACGTATCACAGGTACTTATGCAGAGCTTTTAGTTTCTTATTGAACTATGTATCGCAGTGCTTTCTTCAAAAGCCCACAGAGGCTATCACTCCAAATTGACCTACTATGTGGACAACTAATCTAGACTGTGTGCTGGTGTAACCAAAAGTCTCCAAATGCCAGGGAAAATATTTCACTAAATTCCTCTTTCATCTCGGATTCTTTGTGTCCTGTGTTTCGGGTGAATCATGACACAACTCTGTAGTTCGCCGCAGCTCTGTGGAGTGTTTCAGCGACGGCCTTTCAGCTCAATGTTACCATTTTGGTTCGGTCTCACCGCTCTCATCAACTCCAGTTCCAGCCACAACAGGCAGCACTGACAGTGTTGTCAGTGAAAAAAGCACTGACAACACCACTAGACACAATCTGCCCAACAAAAAGCAGACAGACAAAGTTAGCAACTAGCTGGGGAACAGAGATGCATTTAGCAGCTCAAGAGTCAGATATTTCCCCCAGGAGTTGGTAGAGGCCAAAACACAGCTAAAACGAGAACTTTCCACTGATTACTTGTTGACATTTTGTCACGTGACTAGAAACAAGACTAGAAATTATTGTTGCTTTGTGCCTTTTGGGTTTTCCATCAAATTGGGCTACACAATAACTTGAGGTAATTATGAGGTAACAACATGTTAATGTCGGGGCAGCTGGGAGACAACAAAAACAATTAATGCAGGTTTAACTTTATATTTACAAAACAGATTCACTGATACTTTGGTTAAAGAAATGACATTTAGTCATCCCTTTGTGCAGTGTAAGATAATGTCAATGTGTTTTTATTCAAATGTTTTGTTGCTGCTGTTGCGAGTAGGTTTCATTAAGATAATGGTGCATTCTGTGCCAACAATGGACAGAGTGTGGTTACGGTTTGCTCATTGTCAGTCTCAGGTAAACTAAGAACGTATTGATATCCAGCGGATATTCTCTGAAGCTCTGACAGAGGCAGGATATGAACATCACACTATTTGTCACCGCAGGCACTTTGTTGATCCTTCCAAAGGAGTCCAGGTTCAAAACCTTGAGACATCATGACGGAGATTCAAAGTGGAAATGTAGCTGTGCAGAGGAGACAGAATCACAGCCCTCGTTTGTAGTAGAACTTCTCTCAATTAATAGAAATACAGCCCTGGCTCTGCAGGGCCGACAGACTGTGGTGCCTGCGAGTTGCATCAAGCAGCGGTATCAGTAAATCTCATACATCTTTATATCTGGCTTTGTGTCCAGCTGTCTCCTTCACAATGTACACAATTTCATGATGATATTGGATGTTAATGAGTTCCACTGCTACTGTCACTGTGTTGAGTGTAGGTCACCTGCGTTTTGGAACACAATCGCTGTAGTTACGTGTGTGAAAACAGACGAAAACAGACTTGGCAGTGCACTAGGCAGTGACACGCGACCTGTTATGCAGCTTGTGTAGATGTAGCTGTAATAATTTAAGTGTCAAATGAAGTCTATCCGTTGTGTCAGATGCACGTGAGACGGACAACTGAAAAAGGCAGTTGAAACACCTCCTGTGTAGTTAAGCCTTCAGCCACTATTCCACGGTTGATTAATCAATAGAAAGACACAAACGGGGCACCTTGGTAGCCGAGTGGTTACAGCGCATGCCATAAAACCACAATGTTCCCGGGGTTCAAGTCCAGCCTTGCAACCTTTGTTGCATGCGAAGAGTTATAACGTTCCTAATAGGGCTCTCAGTGGAACTGTGTTGTGGGAATATGCTCATATTGTACAATCATTTCACATTATTGCCTTGAAGATCAGTCCTCCCCACAGCCCCACGCCTTAAATCCTTCCATACAAAAGTTGATAAACCTACAGTATAAGCAACTGTAACCCGACTTCTACAATGTAGTATGCATGTGTTCTGTTTATGTCGGTATTTGATTACAGACATGAGCTTCAAACAATGTGACACTGCAGTTAATGTTTGACCGCAGCTAAGTGCCAGACAAGTCTCACACACTGTCTCAACGTGTCTCGCTTGGGAGGCTATCACTGTGCCGCAAATTTTAACTAACAGCTACAGAGATGTTGCATAAGGACATCTATAAGGTCAGGCGCTTGACTCGGACAGTAACCATAAGCATTTCTATATTTGTCTAAGACTCCGCACGGACACGATTTCTTGGTATAAGTCATCACTCTTCAATATGAGCTAATCCTTTGACACAAGGTTATGTTGGTTTTCCTTCCCCCCCGATTTAGCCAAGAGCAATGGATCCCACAGACACTGAGGACATGCATGCGTCACTGTGACAGCTCCATCTGGACTCACCACACGGACGTTCTCATGATCACAGAGCAAGATTCCCTCTCAAGGACCCACTACTCCTTCATTGAACACTGACCAGTGTCTACTTTGCTATGCCTTTAATCGTGATTTTTTTTTTCATGTTTTGATACTTTATCATTTTCAACTGTGAGGGCAAGGGATGTTAAATCTATACATCTGGGGAGTTTTAGCGTTTCATCTTAATATCTGAGAAATGTGCGCGACAGGATATTTTTTTCTGTCTGTCTGTGTGTGTGTGTGTGAGTGTGTGTGTGTGTGTGTGTGTGTGTGTAGTGGCTGTACGGTTTGATTGAGATATGCGACAGTAGCACTGGTTATGGGGGACCATTAGATGAGTGTCCTTGGGCTCCTGGGCTCCTCTCATCACTCTTGGGTGGCTGGCTGTCTCTGGGCGGTGTGAGCGGTGTGAGCGGTGCAGGTCCCCGCTTGGTTACATAACTTATGACTGTCAGTCTGACATCAGGTCCTTCCACCTGTGCTATTCAGCCCACTACACTGAATGTCAGTAGAATGTGCGGCAAAAGATAACAGTTGTTGACAGAAAAACACTGGGTCGCCTCACTTTGATATGACGCCTAGGACTGGAGTGACTGAAGTGATGGCAAACACGGCGCGATCTTTCCAAAATGTAGAAGGTATTCATTTATTTTTTTACTATTCCCACACATTTCAAGGATGTTCTAACAACACGCAGCACTAATTTGGCTTTTAGTCGACTACGGGAAGCTGTATGCGGACCCAACACTGCCAAGAAGGCTAAGACCAAGAAGATGATGTGATTAATGGATAGTGATCTGGTAGGTCTGAGGCCTTTGACAGGCGTAGGACTCAGTTTGAGTGATTGTTCTGACCTGACCATCCATCAGTCAGTATGTGACAAGGCAGCAGCTCTTTCCACAGAGGGACAGCCCTAACCTGGAAAGAAGGAGTCACTGTATCCCTTCTAGCATGAGGCAGTCACATTTTCATACCATTGGGGGGAAGAAGACAGTCCTGGCGAGCAGAGAGAATAGGTGTCACAGCTGGGTTCTCGTTTGAAGTTTTTCGAGTGGCTGCGGATGAAGGATGCCCTCACAACTGAGTGCACATCGTGTATAAAGAATGATGCAGACAGGTAATTTGACAAGCCCAGCGCAAACAAAAGTGACACTGTAAGTTCAGTTAATATATTCATGTTATAAATGTCTTCTATGAAAACAACTTTGTAATGTTGATGCATTTATTTACATGATGAATCATACCACCATCAGCTCAGAGAGTTCAGGAGAATTACATCAGCACAAGTCAAGACACAGTAGTCTGCATGCAAATGAAACAAGGGGTATTAATCAATACTGTATTTCCCCCCACTAAGTGAAGCGTTAACTATTGCACTATTTCAGGAACAAGGCATTTGAATGAATATTTGATAAAGCTGGAACAGAATACATGCATGTTTGACAAGAAAAATCCATCACAATTTTTGGTTAATGCAAATGGCATTTGCTGCTAATAATGAGGGACGCTTTTCGGCGCACGCCAGCACGGCAACTTCCAACCGAGAATTACATGAACACATTGTTTTTGAAATGTCTGCGTGACACGCCTGTTGACGTGAACATGTCATTAGAAGAACAACAGGGAAGTCAACAGTGTTTAGAAAGAGTGTGCGAAAAAAGAGATCACATAAAATAAGGACTACAATGAAAACCAAGAAATACTTCAGACTATTGACGAACTCCAAACCACATTTCCTTTGGGCTGCCATGTTGCCATGGTGACCCTAATATGTTGAGCAGCCTTGCTGTCAATACTCAATGTGAATTAATAACTTGCTAATTGTTTGTAAAGAGTGATTGAAGGAGAATGGTTGAATGTTAAATGAGTTGGCTGTAAGTATCCAGATGGCTCGTGTGTCATAATAGGGGATGAACTGACAAAGCGCATCAAAATCCTCATTTTCAAAATGGTGGATGTCACATAAAGTAGGTCTTAAGCAGATAAAGATGTGTTTTCATTCGTCACTACTTCATTATCTTTTTGTGATTCACTGCTAATTATAGTATAGCAAAACATCAATCCATCTACCTTTAAAGTTTTATGCCATGTTCTTAGTTTTTCATTACATTTTCATACATATGTTAAGTAAGTGCAAGTAGTCGCTTTATACTACTGTACAAACTAACACAGATTGCAAGGCACACATTACCATCTGGTGATGTGTGCAAATAACCCCCATAGGACAAAACATGTATAGAAAAGCAAAAAGGAGGAATATCTACCATAGGTTTAACAAGCTCTTTGAGTCAGTACAGTTCATGATAAAAATGAAAAAGTCATGTTTAAATGCCTGTCAGACGTTCGTTATTTATGTTAGTATTCATTCATAATGTATGAGGTGATGAAAATGAAAATGTCAGACTGAGACACAAGCCTCTGTGTAAAAAGGTAATACAGCTCTGTTGTATGTCACAACACTGATACAAATCTTTTGTCGTGTACACAACGTAACAGTTGTAAGAAACAATTCCTGTCGTGTTAAACATGCAAGCGAATAAACAAGTCAAAGCCTTAAATTAGTGTTGCCATAATGTGCGATAATTTAATGTCAAAGCACAGTGAAGTGCAGAGGGGAATGTTACTCTGACACATACATGTCTGTGGTTTGCACACATTAGGAATATCATTACGTGACTGTAATACAACATAGAGAAAGAGTATGGACTTTTTGAAGTCTGGAGTTTGGGTTTACTGCTGACCTTGACTCTTTAAGCTGTTGGTGGACAGAAAATGTAAATTGGGGCAATTAGGTAGAGCTGGAGCGGACATGCTTTAAGAGCAGCTATTAGTGCTGCAAACTGAGAGACTTGTCAATTAAAGCAAATACACATTGGAGCATGCCATCAGGACACACATTAAAAAGAGAAATGAGCTATTGATCAACATAGTATAAATGTGAGGTTGTGAATCTGTCCCACAAATAGGGCTGGGTGTTATGAAGAAAATCAAATATAACAATATTTTTGACCAAATACTTCGATTACAATATTGCAACGATATTGTCGGGTTGGCTATTGGTGCTTCCACAAAAAAAATTTGATAAATAATAATCAGTAATGTGGATGTAATTACAAAAGCAAATAATAAAAACCGCTAAAACAGTTTACTAAGTTCAGAAAATGACATGACTTTAAACCCAGGAAAAGACTTAGGGCCTACGGCAAATTACAAAGTCACGATATCGGAAACCCAACCAAATCTGTGCTAAATTCTACCAACTAGTGTCCAATAAGAAAACAGATTCTCAATGCATCTTTACCATGAGCTTCAGTACAATGCAACATGTGACGTAGCTTGGGGACATGCAGTTATTAGTTACATGAAGTGCTTATACAGCCCTATAGTGGACTGAAAGAGACATGATGCAGGGCTCTCAGAAAAGAAAAGAGAAAGTTCCTTCATTTCCAAGCCACGGTGAGCCAAATACAAAGGAGCACTTATGTAACCTGGATTCAACATTCAGCCATATTCTTCCCACAACAAGTGCGGTTCCTCAGTTAGCTTAATCGGGATTGATGGTACAGCACATTGGGTCTAAATTTAGTCGCTCCAAGAACATTCCTCTCCTTGCCGTTGCTGTGGGGCGAAGCTGAGGTTTTCAGATCTTCCACGGTCACACGCACACGATGGGAGGCAGTGGAGCTGAAATGCACTCCTATGTCACACTCT
Source organism: Bovichtus diacanthus (assembly GCA_943590825.1). NCBI lineage: Eukaryota > Metazoa > Chordata > Actinopteri > Perciformes > Bovichtidae > Bovichtus > Bovichtus diacanthus. The sequence continues at coordinate 8,611,602 of CALSBV010009973.1, forward strand.
CAACCCCTCCCTCTCTCCCCCCACTCCCCATGCCACACTCTCCGTTTCTTTTTTCTCTCCCTCCCTTTATCTCTGCATGCTCTGGGATTTTTTGGATCACTTACTCAGGGAAAACCCCTGAGGGAACAGGATTCTGCGTTCAGAGGTCCAATTTCTAAAATTCACTCATACGTATCAGTTGAAATGTAAAGCACAAATAGAACTGGATCATTAATAGAGCTTGAAAAATCATTCATTCACAAAGAACTGTTAAAACCTAGCACATTCTTCAACATGGGTACTTCATACTGCACAGCTTTAGTAACACTCTGGGGAGATATTTTCTTTTTTCAGTTGCCTCTGTAAAAATGTAAAACAATACACTCAAAGAACCTTCAGGCAAACCATTATTTTTTGCCATGATTTGATTCTCAAGACAGAAGCCGTAGCAAAACCCAACTCATTACAGTACACACTTTACATTTTAAATGTGCATCTGCCCTAAAGACTATCTAGCAGTAGTGCCAGTTGTTCTGTCATTGTAGTGTTGCCAAGGTATCAGCAAACCTTAAAATCAAATACCTAATGTACAATCATTTCTTGTCTTTTCTTAAAGGAGAATTTGTAACGTTACAGCAAGTTCTCATTCCTAATAACGCAATACGTTCATTGTAATAGTGTATTTCTAAGGCGCTGCCCCAATGATGCTGAGTCTCGTTTATTGTATGCAAACCAAAACTATCCAACCCGGGACCTGAAAGGTGGCTTGGTCAAAATAATAATAATTCAAATCAGCTTCAGTAAGACTGTTGTATTTCTGCAGGTTTTGTGTTGTTGTGTTAATATGTTTAATATATCTAATATCTGGGTGGATCCTGGCAGACTTAGTCATAATCTTTGAAAGAGTTTTTTGACAGAAGGACAAACAACATGTCTTCCTGCTCTTTATGATCCACAGCTGCTCGATAATTAGTTGCACTTCATGCTGCTGCCATTGATGTTCTGTCTCTTTTTGGATCCGTTTGGGTCAACAACATATTGAATCAGGTCTATTTGGAATGGGTCTGACTATCCACATTTGTCCATGGGTCCATTTTAGATCAGGTCCAGTAAGTTCTCTTCTATGTGGTAAAGGTTAGTGGAGGATTGCAGTTATACTATATTAATGATTACCAACTGTTCACTGTTAGCAGGAGTTGGGAACCGTGGTCTTTAATATCCAAGTTGAACACCTAACCTCCACGGCCTTATTTTCTACTGTGGAGAAAAGGACAGCAAACAACTTCCTGCTTTTGGACTGAATGCACATAATGGTTGTTTTAAGCTGTTTAACTAAACAACAATGCAGGATTTTTTCATTCTCGAGAGGACGATTTTAATATTAAATAAGATTTATTTCCTATAAAACGAGGACAAACCGTTTTTAAATTCAGTTGGCGAGATAGAGATAGTGTTAAGAAACAAAGGAGTCTGCCGCTCAGTAAATAGCTCTGAAAGTGGTATCCAGTTCTCTTTCAATAATAAAGTGCCTCTTGGAAAATTAAAGTCTGGCACATGTAAAATGTATTTTGTTTTGATCCATATCCTTTAAGATGTACAATGCAGAGGATTAAAAAGGGAATGCAATTAGGCAGCAGTTCCATAAAAAAAACACTCTGATCAGCTGTTGACTCTTTTTTGAACGCTTTTTTGGAACATTTTAAAATCCTTTTTGATTCTCTTACTCTGAAGATAATTAATACTATCTCAATAGTGTGAGGAATGTCCAACACATGTATTCTGTATATACAGTAGGTTTCATTTTTGTTTGCACTATAAAATAGGATGAGAAGCTGCTTCTGCAAAAGCGGTACCATGAAATAAATACGAGAAACACCTCTGACTTTCTTGCCTGGAAGATAACACACATGTATGTTTACAAAGAGGAGTGCATCCTTTAATATATAATGCCATCTCAATTCAAGTTCCATCAAACCATGTCCATCTCCTAAAGCAACAAAGAATTGAAAAAGTCTCATCCAGAAATGATTTAAGGTCAAAGGTTCCGTATGTTCAATGTGTTTTCTACTTAGGGGAGTGCCTGAAGATGTAAATTACAGTAAAGCTTGAAGATAGAGTTTGGTGGTTGCCAGGTAAATTTTAACCATACGTTAGATGAACTTAAAGGCTAAAACAAGTCGACACAAATGAAACGTCGTATGAGAGCAGTAAAGATATTGATGTCCTGAATGTCGAAAAATTGTTTTGTTGCATCTTAAACCTGCATTGAATGATGTTTGGATGTTAAAACTAAAGAGCTAAAGCTTAAAAATCAAGTCTCCATTATTGTCTCTCGCAGCACTAGCCTGGGTGCCATGATACCATGGATTTATTAAGAGAGCTGGATACAGCACCAGCCTTGCTGAATTTTCCCTAGTGGCCAATCGCAGTAAGTCTGTAAAAATGGCTGCTGTAACAGCGTTTTGCCAATAGAAAAAATGAAAAATACCTTATGCATATGTAAACAAAGCAAGTTTTAAAGCATTAAAAAATACTGTTAATGTTTTATGATATATATATATATATATATATGTATAAATATATAAATACATTCAATATAGTATTTGTTGAGCCTAAAGGATGCCCAGAAGGCATTTTGGTGAGAAATACCGAATGTAAATAAAACCGTATATATATATATATATATATATATATATATAAAATATATAAATACATTCAATATAGTATTTGTTAAGCCTAAAGGATGCCCAGAAGGCATTTTGGTGAGAAATACCAAATGTAAATAAAACCGTATATATATATATATATATATATATATATAATATAAACCGTTTGTTTACAATGAGAATTCCAAAGGGTACCTTTCAAAAAAGAAACCTATACATCCCTTTGAAGAATGTGACACTTGGAGCAGTATGATTAAAAATAAATCCATATTCTGTTGTTGCGTTTCTAAACTGGGGATATCATCATCAGTTTCTTCATTTTGAAAAATAACCAAGAAAGGAGACTGATTATTTTGTCGTCTTCTAAGCAAAGCTCACAAAGGTTTTATATACCGGTTATTAACTATAATGAGGTTACTTAAAAAAACAAAAAAAAAACAGGATATATTAGTTCTGGTTAGATTTTTCGCATAAACTGCAATACGTAGACAGCATTGGGTTTTGTGTATAAAAGAAAAAAAACTTTAATTGTACCCTTTTTCAAATCATATTTTGCAACCAATTAGGCTCACCTACTACTTTTGAATACAAATTTAAAACAACTTCTTATTAACCAGTTTAATGATCATTTCTGAGGGGTCATGAGGCCAACGATCCTGATCTCACAGTGAATATAAATATCATGGTGAGGGCTAATCAATGATATATTAATGCGTAAAGGACTTGATTGCTTATTTCCAGTCTGAAGGCTACTTTTTATCCTGGCGTACTGTATGTCGTTGACAACAAAAAAAAAAATCTATTACGCACACACACACACACCTGCTGTTTCATCTAAGGATGTTTCTCTGCTGATAGACCAAATAAGTTATGTTCTATTGTATGATGCAGCATCCCAGAGGCCGCTAGTCAAGGTTATTGATCAACACTCACCTCCATAATTGCATTGCCGTCCATTTAATTTGCTGTTAAGCTCCTCATTAATTACCCTGTTTTTTTTATCTGGGCATAGCCATTAATCTCTTAGTCTTTGATCTGTTTAATACGCCTTGTGGACTTGTCTTGACATCTTCTACAGTCGTCTGAACACATTCAGGAAGTCCACTGACTTGTTTTCTTAATGCCGATGGACTAGAGGAAGGGAATCGTACGCAAGCAGAATGCAAAAGAAAAACAGTTGTGTATATTTGAAGAAAAAAGAGAATACTTCTGATTGAGATATCTTTTAACCCTGACAGCAGAACATACCTCAGTGTTTGTCTGTAAACTGGATTTTACTATACAAAGTCACAAGACCGTGGAATTCATCTAAAATTGTTTTTTTCTTTGAGATGTTTCACACTTCAGGGAGGAGGAAGATGTACAAAAATTAGTCTGGTCTCTGTCCAACCTTTCTCTTGCCAAATCTGAAAGCATCTACACATCATTTTGAAAACTAATCTTGAGTGCCTTATCCACGGTGAAAACTGACTTTCAAACTCAATCTCCCCAGCAATCAATCTTCCGCTGGCAGGGTAAGTCTGTCGAAACTAGCAGCCGTGACTATGAAGAAAGTAACATTTCAATTTCTCTCTTCAACTCTTATTGGCACCCAGCATATGTTAGCCTTGGCACTGGATAGAACCATTATGAATGGCCAACAGGGGTGTTCTTCTAAAAGGAAATGGAGGAATGAAATAATTCATCTAGGTTGCAGTGGCCATGATTTTATAAAAAAAGTTTGTGATTGAACTTGCTGCTTTATATTACCTGCAACTACTAAGGAAAGAATTAAGAATGTTTCTGGTTTGAAGGAACGGCTCCGTATATATCATGCACGTGGGTGTTATTGCATTTTATTGCTTGATAAGAAATAATACCTCGCAATTTTCTAGCGTCTTTAAATTCTGATTCATGATGCCTTAGGCCACCTGAAAATCTACAAATTTGATAAAAATGTCATGTTAACCGGAGTACTGACAGCAGTTTTTGAGATAAGTTACTCAGTTGTGTCTTAATAGTTTCTGGAAAGGGAGGGGAGGCTTTCATCAGAGGCAGCACTGGAATACTTGAGGAAACTTTAAGACCAAACTTAATATATTTGTTTTTGTTTTTTTTGATGGGCATCTTTTCCCTTTTTTTAATGTTATAGACCAAATGATTAATCGACAGATCAGCTGAAATAGTCATTAATTGCATCCTAAAGATTTTTCATAATAGGAACAACATTACATATTGCTAATAATAAATAAAATTAAAATAAAATTCAACAATAATGGTGTGCACCTAGGCCTGTAGCTTTTGCTGTGTAAATCTGAATTGTCAGCTCTGGTTGGCTTTCTTAAGTGATTGGCCAAATGTCAAGCGAGAGAGTGAGAGAAACCCCTTCCAGTATATCCATCTCAAAGGAGTGACAAAAATCAATGGGTGAGATGCTTATCAGGAGCATGTTAATAATTCATTGCAAGCCCATGGCAGGTGTATAATTGATCAAGGGGTGATAAGTTGCAGTGATAAATATTTCAAGGGTTGCTGAGAGAGACAGAAGGAGCCCTTACTTGTCAACAGACCCCAAGCGTTCTCAACGGGAGACTGGTCTTATTGGGTCTCCCCAATTGTACAGTCACTTTCTCTGAATGCCTGTGTGCTGATAGCACTCCCAGAGATGATGGAGTCGACTCCCATGGTGAAGATCAAAGAGCTGGAACATGCACAGGCGAGCTAAAAATGTATTGTTCAGGTCTATGGATCAACTCTGACATCCCAAGGGCTAGACCCTTGGAATAGGTTGGGGTAGGGGGGGGGGGGGGGGGGGGTGCTTTAAATGGACACACTGGTAAGAGATATAGCAGTCACTTGTAGGGGATTGATGGATAGTGACTCTCTACTACTCACTGAATGTATTTTCTGTTCTGTGTAGGGAATTCATAACAGGTAACTGATGGATATACAACCTCTGTGATCTAACAAGGACATACTGAGGTAGAAACAACCCTCAAGATCTGTTTTATAAAGCTGCATTATGAGGGGGCAGAAACACTAAAGCCACTTGCAAATGGTAAAGTACCATCTTTTCACGTCTTGCAATATTTCAAGGGACTATGAAAGGCCACTTCTTCCTCTGCGTGTGTAAGCATAGTCACTAGCAAGCCAGCGTTAATGTTTGCCGCAGTAATTTCACCTAACAGTGATGCCAGAGAAAAGTGGAGAACACCTGTACATCACTGCAACAAGTTGAGGAGTTCAACCCCTGGTGGTCATCAAACACAAGATTTTCAGGAGGGTTATCTAATGTATCTTGTTGGACTATTTTTATTACAAGACAGCATGAGGCCAGGCACTAGCGGAACATGCTGTAGCACTAAAAGCTAAGCCGTGACTAAAAGAATGTACCTGATAGCAAAAATTGTTTTTTTCATAATGACTTGGACAAGGAAACGGTAGTCAATGTGGATGGATCAAATCACAGCTAAACACCCAATCCACTTTATCAGATCAGTATCAGCTTCAATACTCATCCCTACAGCACAGGTCCAACATTTTAGACCTGGCTCTGAAACAGAAGTGTGGAAAACAAACTCAACATGTATGAATTCATTTTTAAAACGAGAAACTCAATCCAAAAAAACAGTACAGTCAGGCACAGACCAAAAAGATCAGAAAATAACTAGGCACAATCTAAAATAGAATCCCAACTAAGGTCCCAGGTTGGGTTTTGTAGGAATTACAAAATACAGATCATCTGAACTAAACGTAATACATTTTAGGAGCTTCATAGTTCTGTGTGAATAGGTACTGTTCTGCTTTCAGAGGCGCTAAGCAAACAGATGGGTCTGAAATGTACTTTTATGTAACTGGAATCCAGCTAATTTGGTCACATATCAACTAATGAATGGAGTAACTGTGAATTAACATTCTTTAATTGATGATCTTTATGTGTGAACGAAAACACATACAGCTATAGTGACTTGAGCATTTGTTAATGGTGAGCAACAGGAATTAAAGATACATCCGGCATTAATTCATGCACTAAATCATCATTATGTATTAGTTAAGCATTAGCTAATTCTATAAATTGTACCCTTGTTATTTAAGTGGTACAAATAATTCTGCATCATCAGGCAAAATCAAATGGTGTGTTTTTTACAGAATAAAATAGAGCAATCTGTACCGTATACAAGAAAAACTAATAACAGAACACAAAATGTCAAACATAAATAATATTCTCAGCACAGAACTGGCATGATGGGCATCATTTGTTTGTTTCCACTGCCTTAATTGTTACCAATAAAATACATGACACGTCTCATTATAGATGATTAATTGCTATCAGACAGTGAACTGTGATGCGCATGCGAGAGACAAATGAAAAATAATCTTCTAGCACCTGTGAAAGTCTGTGTTTTATGTGGCAGTGCATAAATATTTATTTTATAGAATCAAATCCATCGCTGCTCACAGAACAGTATTTAATTTTGAAATTTAAAAGGTGTTTCTGAAATTTCCATTTTTATTAGTTCATACTGAACTAAACCGTGAAAACAGCAGCAAAAGAAAGGCACATCTTCTTTCACAAAATGATAATGATAATTTAGTAGGACATTCGCTAAGACGCAGATGGAGATTCGCTAACATAGACATGAAGAAACATAACGAGGGGGAAGTAAGTTAACAGTACATTTGAGAAGTACTTTCTAAACACTAAAGCAAAAAATGCTTTCAGAATAAAAAAAAAAAAAAATGTAAAATGAGATTATAAAACCAGTTAGGTTAATGTCCTAGTAAATTATCATTATCATTTTGTAAAAGAAGATGTGCCTTACTTTTTTACCAAATGAAAATAGAATTCTTCACATTTGCATTGAAGCGAGACCTAATCCTTCACATAACACCATGTTGACCTCTGATGGAACAAACTAATCTGTCATTGTTACTGGATTTACAAAGACACCGCTTTTTCCTTCAACTGGAGCATTCATTGAATGAATCATCCTTCATGAATTAAACAAATATGAAACAAACAATTATAATTAGGAGACTGAATAACCATAGATTGAACCTGAACGTCAACGTCTGTTTGTTTTTTTTTATCAGAATACATTAACAATGTTTGGCTTTCGATAGTTTAAATTCTCTGTGGGGGACGGAAACGTCAAATAAAAATTGCAGAGGGGATTCTGTTTCACTGGGAGACGGACATAGCATGAAAAAAATAATACAAGGCAACCCAGATGTTACATAAGTGGAGTTATCTTATTCGGTTCATGCGTTGTAAAAAAGACTATTTGGCTGGTAATGGATGAGTAAAAGCTGTTTTTTTTTCCAAACAAATATATCTCCTTTTCATAGGCTTTGTTAATGGATGCTGTAACTTTTGTATAGTCCTTTCAAGAGCAAGCTTTCAGTGAGGTTTTGAACATCTTATATTTAGACTATAACTTGTGAAGTCTGTATTATCACCCCAGCTCCAAGTCCAGTGTATCCATGTTACGTGTTTAAATAGTTTAAAATGCCTCAAGAATACATAGAAAAGATGCTGACTGTGTAAGAAGATGAGATCCTTGGGAATCAACTGAAGTAGCCTATATAACTCTTTATGGAACATATTCTTTATGAAACATTACCTTAAATAAAACATAATGGCAAATGTTTAAGATTAGGATCAAATTCTACCCACATTACTCAGATTAATCACTTCTATATATACACAACTCTCAAAGCATAAAAATCTTTTAGATATAAGTGAACGCTGCACTGCTTTCAGATATCACTGGATTCATTTCATATTATAATCTGCGGAGTTGAGCATCAAGGCTCCGGCTCTCTGCCCACATTTGAATGACCCCCCACTGTGTAAGAGAGGATTAAACTATAATGTGAAGCCTTTATTCTCCCTTTAGTCAATTCAACTCAATTATGCCCAACCTGAGCAAAATTCTTTATGTTATAATATAATTGAAAGATCATAACTCAGCTGGAAGACGCAGATGGAGATCGTGAAGTACCTGACCTTACCTGATGCCTATTGACAGAGCTCCCTTTTTAAGATTGAATTATGGCTTTGCCATTTGTGCCTTGGATCCCATTTTCTAGAGCCATGGGCCATATGTTAATGGGTGATTTTAATTAAATATTTCCAAGTTTAAACTTTTTAAAGACTTTAAATTACTTCCGCTATGCAGCTACAGGCAGAGTAATATTTTTTGCTGCTGTTGGTAAGATATTTTAACCACTGGTATCCTTCTAGGCAGGAGAATCAATATCTATCTAATGGGGGCACGTAATATGATAATATTGGGCAATTATCGGTGCAAGGGTATGATTAGTATCATCGTTTTTAACCTCTCGGCTTTCAGCAGAATAAAATCTGGCATCTCATTGAATATTTCAAGAGTGCGCCACAGAAATGCAGGAGAAAAACTCATTTGACTCATTACAAAGGGATCATATCTCACTCTCTCTGCCTCTGGAATTGATGCTGTAATTAAAAATTTGAGAGCATAGTACCTTATACAGCTCACATATTACACCTCAACACCTGAACATTGTTATCGTTGTCATGCTGGTGAAATACATATTGGCATGAGCTCAACTGATACTGGATTTTTGAGGCAGACACATGTACAAACAATAAAATGGTCAATGTTTGCAGTTACAGTTGAAAGTAACAGTAAATACCATGTCATTTAAATTATGTTCATAATACTACACTATACTATTATAATAACAGGTAAAATCAAATGAAACTATAGTTCATCATAATGATTTTTGACCTTGGAAATAGTAGTTGGACACACAATCCCAACTATAACATTGTCTTCAACATCAGCTTGGCAGCTGTTAGGATTTCAACCATTTTAGGACTTTTCTTCCATGTTGACCTAAGTACATTCTTGACATTGAAAATACTAGTTTGAAAAAAACAATCCTAACTGTTATGGTTAACTGATACAGTTGAAAGCTCGGGAAGCGCGGGGAAGAGGACATTGAGTTGGGACTGTTTTGTCAAATTGAAACCAGATGTAGATCAAATATACATAAAATGCGGCTAATAAAACATTTATTACTGCAGAACATACATGCTGATACCGATATATCTACAATTACCCAACCAGGGCTGATAATATCGGGTCGCTCTGCATCGGCCGGGCTCTGAAATTGGATCAAGGACGCTAAGAAAATGACTCTTCATGCACTACGTATATGTCAAAAACAGCATGACCTTGTGGACAACCAACATTATAGTGCATTGATAAAATAAAAAAGGAGCAGGGGTAACCTTAAACCTTGCACTCATATTCTCTACAGCAGTTGGCCACCTAAACACATAACTGGCCACCTATTTTGTGTGCTCTCATAAACCCCTCTCTCTCTCTCACATTCCCCTCGTGGATGACATCCAAGCAGACAATATCACTCAGTGCCTCTGTATCCTGTAGGGCTGGGATGACTGATAACTATCTCCAATTTCCACAGGGCTTCTCAGATCTTTTCTTGGATTGGCCATGATTGGATAAGTGGTGGAGAATATGATCAACAGTCTCTCTTTACCAATAATGCCTTGCCAGTGAAATAAAAGAATCACAGGTAGGACCTCTCCCAAGTGATAAAGCTTGGCCATAAAAGGTTCTCTCATCGGGTAATTAATCTTGTAGGAGGTTGGTTAAATTTCATACTAGTACTTAAGTTCAAAGGCAGAATCCACTGCGATTACTGACCTCAGCAGTTTTTGTACGGCATTGGATCTTTTGCTGTCTTTTTAAAATATGGTAGAGGAGTCTTGTGCAATAAAGAAAGGAAACTGACAATGTTCGGAGAGAGTAATGGGGAATAAGTTGTTTTGCTGACCCAAAGGCTTCTACTGATTTCAACAGATGGAAAAAAAAGTTTTGCTGTTTTCCTCCGTCATTGAACATCATGCTGGGAATGAAGCTGTGCCGTGCTCCAGACAATTGTTTGCAGTTGCCTTTCATTCATTATTCACTGCGGTTATAAAAGTGTAAAATGACTGCTCCTTGCCAATAACAATCTCTTCACTAGTTTTCACACACTTGCACTTATTCCTTCACCTCTCTCCGACCCGGGTTCAACCGTCTACTCTGAAATAGCTTCAGCACCATGCTGTGTTAGAAGTGCAAAATTTTTCTATGTGCCATATCTCTGGAGGTGTCTGGTGCCACTTAAACGTTCACACCCTCTCTCAATGTCATGGTACGCTTCATCAAACTCCCAGCTAGGGGACAAGCCAACAGGTCACAGCAAAATTGTCCTTCTGTTTATCTAGCTATTGTGCTACCACTGTGCAGCCCTGAACCGTGGACGCACTGTTGAGCTACGGAGCAAACCAAAGTCACTCATCTGAAGGGTTATTTTTGTGTCAACTTAGCTGAATGCCTGCCTGCCAAACTACTATCAAATAATTGTTTCTGCCTGAGAGAAAACATGACTCTATCATACTCAAACAGTACATTTTGCCATTAGATTATCCAATTAAACTGACGGATTGATGTAGTTGATACTTAGTTTCTTGCTTTTCATGTTTTTTTGTTTTTTTTATATCTTATTCTTGTGCCTGTTACTATCCAGGCTCTTTAATATTTCTGTGCTAAACTGATGTAACTGTGAACCACTTTGTAAGTATTATTTTGAAAAGTGCTGTATGAAAAAAATCACATATATTCACATTCTTCCAATACTGACATACACCACAATATGGTATGTTATATGGCAAGTGCATGCAAAAATAACAGAAAATAATCCAACTAATCTGCATATATGTCAGCCGATAAATGGCGTGATATTGCATTGCAGAAATGTTGAAGATGTGTTAGTGGTCATTTACAAACTGTGTTGCCATTGCATACTTTGTCCACCAGACAGCACTGGCATGTTTATTTTTCAACTGTGCAATACCAATATACCAAAACAATACACTGAAACTGACATTATGATGCCATGATGTGACTTTTTTAATGTAATTATAAAATTCAGTGTTTCTGCTGCCGCTTACATTCCTTCTGTCACTCCAGGTTGCCGACTATAACTACTGTTAAGGGCCACATGTTACATGTTACAGAAAATGCTGTGAGGTAATTAAGAAAATAAGGAACAAGTGAACACTGGTATACCTGAGATGAGGTAATACAATCTGTATCCAGAGAGAAAAAGTTGGATACATATCAGCTTTAAAACTCCAGTTACAGTCGGGCTGTTTTTTGATTTTGTGAGTTTTAAATTAATGCTTGTTTGGAATTATTTTTCTTGACAACTAACTCCTATCTTACTTAATAAACAATTGTGTTCAGGCATTTTCTAAAGAGCTACTGTGGACTTCAGATAGTGGCAGTAAAGTAAGGACAATGGAAAGAGAACAAACAAAAGAAGAAAATAGTTGAAGCTGCAGCACTAATAGGTGGCAAAAAAGCTTCTGGTGAGGTTGCAGATAATGCACAGCAGACCCCTCATTCCAGGTAATACAACACACAATTGGACCGGCTTTCCACAGAGGGGAATCCATCCATCTCCCGCCATCAATTATTCATTTCGCTCGCCCTCTCTCTCCAGTGGTTACAAGACAAAAGCTTTCTCTTGGAATTGCGTCCGAAATAGGAGAAAGCTCTTCTCCTCAGTCTGACGGCTTCCAACAAACATGTGTTGAAGTTCCTTAGTAACAGACTCCATATAGAGAGATTTTACCCAAACAGCTTAAAAAACTATTATTCAAATTAATAACATGATGAGCAAATATAAAATATATGCATCTTTACCATGTGCATGTGATAATAGAAAGTTCGATATATCCTATAGCTTTGCATTAGCAAGTGAAAGCCAAGAGCTTAAAATGTAAAGCCCATGTAAATCTCCCGGAACAGATCAGTAAATACGGCCCACAGTGGGTGGAAAATGGGATTGATATCGTAATAATGATTGAGTAATAATGTTTTCTCATGCTTAACATGTGAAGTCTGCAAAGTATGGATTTATGTTATTGTATGCATCACACCAATCAACCATAAATAATGAAGCACTACATAAGTGCCGAGTGTCAAATATATACAATATGCTCATTTCTGATTGTTGTTCTTCTCAGCCGTCGAACGCCACTGGTCATTATGAAGACACGCCGGAACTCCTCATCAGGCTGATCCTGTTGTCGCTGTAGACGTAATTATCACAGTCTTACTGGATCCGTAATCCTTAATTATTTGCCAGTTAACTGGATGATACTCGTTTACTGTTGTTATGGGAGAGCTGTTGAGACCAATCAGAGGATCGGAAAAAGAAAACCCGCTGATAATCAGTCTGGGCAAGAAATAAAGTTGATTCCTAATTTAATTGGCATTTCAGACAGAAAGGAATTAATCCATATTAGTTTATTTCATACTGGGGAACTTTATGAAGGTTATTCAAGGTCACTATCTTCAAGGGATGTGCCATGCCTCCAACCACATTCATAGGCTTAACTGCCCTTTCAATTAAAACCATCTCATTAAAGCTGATAGAAGATTTGAATGGACTATTTACACTGCAGTAGGTGAAACTATAGGAATACAATAAGGAAAAAGGGCAAAGGTTGGAATCCAAAGCAATAACAGATATTTCCGATAACAGATATATCACCCCCCCCCCCATAACTGTCCAATAATACAACCTAATCACCTGTAAAGAACATCATTACTGGACAATTCTGCAAAACCGAGGATTACGTTCAATGTATTCTTACTGAAACGTTCGATACAGGACTTTTGATTCGGTCTGTTCCGCATCAACTGCTCGCGGCACGGAACAGAATTCTGGAGCGCGCGAAAGTTTTGGTCGTGCACAAGTTGTTCTCCATCGGCTGTCGACAGAAACAACAACTGTGGTTTAAGTATGGTTTGGGTCAGACATCGGAAACACTTGGTTAAAGTACTTGCCTAGAAGGAGGCACTGCCTTAAAGACTAAAGTCAGGGAAATAAAGCCTCTTTCGTCCAGTTAATGCGATAGCTTACATGAAAGACTGTAACATGACTGCCTTCACCCTTGCTCTGCAAAATGAGATGCATTTGTGGCAATATTTAGGTAAGTAAATCGCCCTGGACAGAGGTGTGTACTGTACCTGCATATAAACACCACTACACCTCTGGGGCACACCATATCCTGCATTGGCACTGAATGTTGACAGTGGAAATAGAATGGGAGATACGTAATTGACACTTCCCAGGGATACATGGGCTGGAAAATAATACCATCTCTCGTTTGTCATTTATTATCAATTCTTTAAAATCTGCATTTCCCTCGCTATCATTTTGTACTTTTTCTCTTTCCAGTTTCCATGGAGGCCTACCAAGGCAAGGCTAGAATGAAAAGAGGAGACAGAGCAAAATGCTTTCCTATCTCAACGTGAGAATCCTAGCAACAAGGAGGTTTGCACTTCAGCCATGTTGTGCTCCGAAGTCTCTCCGAGGACGGGAGGTTGTTAATTCTGCACTTACATTAGATGAGGAACATTAATCCCGATGGACTTACATGCAGTAGCCATCACTTGTGGTTTGTCCTTTATGTGACAATAAATCTAGCCACCCTACACATTGCTTATTGCCCTTGATGGGACATTAAAATAAACCTGAAAGATTTCTTTGTGTTGAATGTGGTTTGAATTTGAAAATGTGTTGATCAACAGGTCTTTTCTCCACAGCCTGACATTCTGAATGCAAGTCTTACACATGTGCACTCGTTCAGATCAATGTTAGAAAGATATATTTCAGGACTCATCAACACATCTTTTGGATCCAGGTTAGAGGATCACACTCTCAGTAGACCCCCCACACACTTCAATTAGTGACCTCCACAGGCTTCTCTGAGCAGAGTGCTGAGATTCTCTTCAAATCCACATGATCAAAAATGTGTGATTAATGCTTGCTGTCCATCCCAGCTAAGGCTAATCATCCAAAGATTCACAAAGCCATTAATACCTCTCCAAATACAGGATGAAAAAGCTGCTTTCAGCAGCATTTTATGATACCTGCTACAGCAATCCCTGCACTCTCGCATGAAAAGGATGCTAAGAACCAAAGTGATTCATTAAGAACACAGCCAGCTACATCTAAGGTAATGGACCCTAAATCTTTAAGACACTTTTACAGCATCTTTTGAAGCTATGTGAATATATGGAGGCGGAGAGGAACTACAGAAAGAAGTCAGTTAAGTAGTGATATATGCAAATCTGATTTCAATCTGATGTTTTAGATGCATCAACATTTTCTAAAAGTGGCCACATTTGGCACAGAAAATTAAGAAGTACAAAGATGCTGTTCGTTAATGTTGAGTTACAGCTCTGAAGGATCTGTGATTACAGTCCTCATTTTACACTGGGGGCCTCAAGCTCCATATCAATTGGTGGAAGAACAGCATGGCCTTCAGAACACTTCAACTAATCACCCATCTGTGGCCATTGTCTACCAGAACCATATGTGACTGTGATGTCTGTTTATTATAATGAGGATGAAGATAAGTAGCATTTGATTACTTCCTCACAAACTGCGCAATGTGAAGTACTGTATGTGCAGGCATAATTCAGTGCAAAGACACAGAAATTACAGCTACTCTTAACAGACAATATTCAGAATCTGAAATTATGAATTTTGAATGCCAGGAATTCATTACTGCTATCTTTGTTCCATCGTGTATCTACAATACTGACACGAAAAGAACAAGAAATCCCTCTTCACTATCTGGTTTTGCTACAGAAGTGATTAGATCACTTGATACCGTCATTCCCCTGCTTCTATTTTCTCCACCATAGGACCTTCCCCAGGGGAATACACAACCATAATGGTTTTCGAGAAATATTATCGACCTGGCCTGATGCTGAAGGTGACTACTACTGTAATGATACCCTTGCATTGTGTGTAGATGAGGCACAACATAAAAATGTGAAGGTGCTGCATTTGAAAGTAGTTTGGTGTGCTGTTTTAAAAACATTTCAGACATGTCTGTTCAGAAATGAACACCCAGAAACATCTTGTTCCAAGAAGCTGCAGAGACAAAATTCTGAATCTCGTGTGTGCTTTCTGATGACGTCAGACATATTTAATGAGGCGCGTGTCATACAATGTGCGTGCTCCTCTATTGTATATTGAGGTTATGTTTGGAGTTCACACATAAAGGAATTATTGTAAACCTAAACTGATAGATGTGACTGTGATAGATTGTACATAATCAAATGAAATAATGAGTAGACAGAAGACTTACATACCTAAAACAATCTGGTATTCATTGGATTGTTTATCTTCATTTTAAAAACAATACATTTTCTGCAAAATATTTTTACTAAGTAGGATTTCTATGTGGCTGTGTAATACTTGTTGAGTGTTGGGGAAGTAACAGATCGCAGAACTAGTACATTTCAAATATTTAAAATGCATTATACCAGCAATGAATCAAACGACTATGTGCAATGTCAAAGGTTTCTATTGCAGTGACACAACTACAGAGAATTATCACCCACCCCTGCAGTTATACAGACATTTTAATGCTCTTTTAGCTCGTAGTTTTGGTTTAACAGCCTACAAATGCACTGCATAGTCCAGTCTCAGCGCGCTCAACAACTATATTTCCTGCAGCAGAACCAAATAGCAGACAGCGTGTGGGACTAGCTTGTGAGGAAGCATCTCACCTTTTGAGATGAGATGTCACCACATCTTATGTAGGATGTCTTCCTACATGTTGGTGCAATTGGTCCAAAATCAGGTAAGGTTACAGGTTACTTTAAGAGCTGAAAACGTAGGCCTATTTGTGAATAGATTTAAAGAAAAAGAAAAAAACATCACTCAGCCAATCATTCGGCTTGATTATACTCTAATATATCTCTAAATTGTACGACTTAACACTGTTTTTCCAGCAATTTGTCTCTGAACTGCAGTACTTTGAGAGCTATTGAATTTGTTATTAGTAAGACTTTATCATGGAGCTCTTTGTTATATTTCTTGAGTAAGTGTCAGCGGTTACTGAGCTTGATGAACATTAGAGGAGTACTTGAAGAATTTCCTGTGTGATTTGTACTCCACTTAGTGCCCCGCAATATAAAGAGGTGTATGCACTGTAATAGGCTATTGGGACCTAGAGAGCCAATTACATAAAACTGAATTAAGAAGTCACACTACTTATTAGATGTTAAACCTCTCTTCCAATCACAATTTCCAGTCACACTCTTGCATGATGTCCAACTAAATGTAATGTACATTGCATTCTCAAACTTAATGTATATTGAAAGCACTATAAAAGGCATGCCTGCTATACACAATGGATGCGACGGAGCTAAAAAGCTTTCCTACATCACTGGAAGCCCAACTGATGACGGATCTCTCAAGAAACAAACCTCCATTTTCTTCTCGATCGGATTAAGAAAAGAATGCTCGGTCACTGTCAAGCTCATTAAGAATATCCATTAAAGCCTTTTTTCATTTCATTGACAAGATGCTTTTATCGGGAGACATTTAACAGTTAGAGCACAAAGAGAGGTCTTATAAGTCTGCCCTTTTAAAGGCGCACAAGACAGTGTCAGAGAAAAATGTATCCTCATTTTTCAAAATGCATTACTTATCTACGATCAGTGTGAGCACACACTTCCATGAATCCTGTTGTTCTTCATCCACTAAAATGGCCATTGACTTGTTTTCTATGGAACAATAAAATGTGGGTCTTATCATTTTACCTTTGTGGCTGCTGATGTCAGATCAGTCTTTGTTAAGGACCAGCACAGTGTGAAATTAAGTGTTGTTGTTGCGTGCAACAGCGTCTATTAGTGTTTATGCCTGTGAACCTCTGTTAGCTTATCAGGGCATCATAAACATTCTCATTTTCCAACAGATGCTTTAATAATATAGCAGCATGAATATTCAAGAATTGAAATTACACCCTGCAATTACTTAGTGTAACACATTAGAAATGAGCACTGACTGACCAGATGATGTGTTATGTTAGTAAATTACAATTGAAAATGTCAGCTGTGATATACAAGTAGTCCTTGTGAAAGAAAAGCCAGTTGGAAAACATAGCGATAAAGGGTTCTTTAAAATGTTGTCTGACAAGAAAGACTTTTTGAGGGCTCTAGATTACGATTTTAACATTAGACTTGTTCCTGTCTTAAAAATGACTCATCAGCCAAATTACCATACTGTAAGTGGTTATATAAAAAATCATCCACGAGGCATTCAAAGGAACATCATGCAGTACTTCTTGAATGTACTGTAAGAATCTCCTGAGAAACAGAACAAGATGTGTTTTCTACATTATGGTAATGATATATACAACACTAAACAAAAAACAAATGTCACAAAGTGTGATTTCTTCTGATCTGTGAGCTGTGAACTGTGATCAAAAAGAAAGACGTTGAGATTTTTTTTTTTAAGGCGAGCCAACTGGATCAGAGCGGCTCTGCAGATATTTTGGAAACTTCAGGCTCTTCTCATTATGTGGTAAATAATCACAGCAGCAACTAAAGCGACAGTTTGTGTCCATGCAAGCTCGGCACCTCACATCCTTTTCATCTTGGGACTTCATATAGTTTCCTGCGATGATAAAAAAGGAATAAAATGATGGCTTGTGTGTGCATATTGAGGTCTCTTCTGCTCAGCTGCTGAAGCCATCTGAGCTCCTGCCATAAACGTTATACCCAAATAAAAAAAGCTTAACGTGAATAGAAAAAATAAGCTACACAATATGCTGCACGGTGATGGCAGAATAGACCACAAAATCCTGCCCTCACATCTTGTGGTGCATAAAAGTGAAAAAAAAAAAAAAAAAAAACTCTTAATAAGACTTCTAACTAAATTAACTGAAGTTGTAGATGAATAAATGAACAGAATTGGTCAATTGTGCTGCTTTTAAATTGGGCATAAGGGACATTTCCAACGCATTAACACATCATTAGAGAAGGCATCAGTGAAATGATTAAAACCTTTAGTCTAAAACCAGAGACATTCTTACCGAAGTGGTGTCATTTATTTCGATATAAAAGGAAAGCCTCTGTTCTAATCGATAAATAGCTCTACTTTTAGTGACTTTCTTGTTAGACTTGAGCTTGAAGTGAAATCTTGGATTGAGCTCACCTTGATTCTTTGATTTCCTCGTTTCAGAGTTGTAGTTTCTGGTTTTCGGGGTCCTTAAGTGTAAGAGTTTTCCTCTCACACATACACTCCTCGAACAGGGAATGAGCTGACTGAAATGTTACTCGTATACAGTTGAACAGAGGGGATGATTGTGGTCTATTGGGCAGTGATCACTGGGGAACAAGAAGACTCTAAAACGATCTCTCAGCAACAATCCTTTAGTTTATCAAGTTGTTATGGGTAATTGCTCATCCAGGAGAAACACCATGGCTACAAGCACTTTTTTTGCTTCCTGTAGAATATATATCCAATATCCCATGGTTCCTGAAAAGCTATTTTCTCAATCAGCATGTTATAATGAGGGCTGGGCGCCATACACATACAACGTTTCCTGCCCAAGCTGGAACAGAAAGTTGTGGTTATTTCACAATTGAGATTTCCCTTTTTATTTTATTTTTTATTCTCACTGATTTGAAATGGGCAGGGGCTCAGTTAGAAATATTAAAATCTCTTTGGCTTGTTTGACTGTCTCTTCCTGTCAAACATTAACTCCCGAGCACTTAACAATATTAGGAGTAAAAGGATATCAATTTCTTCTAATTGAGTGAATCATGAAAATGTGGAAAGTGTTAGAAGGCAACTTCTGCCACTGCATTCGAAGAGCGTATACCTCTGGTATCACAAGAGCGCTGAATACATATTACATTCTGTGAAATAGAAAAAGTAGTGAAACATATTTTAATATAATGGTATGCACACAAAAAACAGTTTTAAAGAAGGATGGCAGCTGCAGAGGAGATTGACATTTAAGAAATTAAAGAAAATGGCCATGTTAAAATCCGGTATATGTAAATATTGTGTACATTTAGTCAACACAACAACAGTGTTGGGCCATCTGTGCCACCCACATTTGTCTTATCCAACAAGTAACATCACAAACATGTTAGCACACATACAAATACAGTAACTGACTTTTTTTTTTTTTTGCCAAAGCTGCATAAGCTATAAAATGCAAAAATGTTCCATAATGAGGCCATATTGCAATCAGACCTCTTTAAAAGCAGTTCTGTATGTCCCAGGGTCTAAAAAGACCAGCAGAGAGAGAGAAAACTCGTGCAAAAAAAAAAAAACAATCTTCTGCTGGAGTATAACTTTCACACACCTCTGCTGTGAACCAGGAGCAGGTTTGTTTTTCCAATCCTACCCAAAAGTATGGCCATATTTGTATTTGATGACAGCTTGCCTTCTGCCACTGCTGCTTGGCAAGGTCCACATCCACCTAACCCCTCAGTGTGTGTGTGTGACGAGCTGGCAACAAAAGTAAAAAAAGGCACTTGAAAATTAGACGCTCAAGTAGCAGGTAAAGAAAAAATTGTTGCACCGTGCTGCAAGTGAAGGATCAGAGTTGTGTTGAACCACAGAGATCCCTCGTGTAAAGAAAGAAAGATATACTGAAATACAGGCTTCATAAAAACATGCAGGAGAAAACCTGAGAGCCCTCTGAGGGCTTGACGTGTTGCGATCCACAGAGAAATAATATGTCAAAAATGAAAATACTATACACAGCACACATCTAGACACACATAAAAATACATACACTGCTTCGCATTAAAACTTTAAATACGTGTAAGATGTGAAGATCACACACACGAACACACTCAGTCCCAGTCTTGACAAGTGCCAGTCCCCATAAATCATACATACATCAAAACATCAATGCTTATCTGTAATGTCAGTGGCTGACGTGCTGTACTTTTGGTGCAGTCGCATGCATGACTATGCACAGCCACATGACAATTGCTGGGAAAGTGATGTCTCTCATCACTGTGTCACAGTCTCACACACAAACACACTCAGACTTACAGACTTGTCTAAATAGATAGAAATACCAGAAATACCAGCTGGCCGTGGTTACAGGAAGAGCCCTAAACATTTTTCCAAGAGACACTCTTAAGTGACTGGCCATTCAAGCATTTATAACATTTTAATGGACTCTCCCACTTGAAGCAGAAATGCATAAAAACGTCATATTTGGAGGGGGAAAAAAATTGTAAGAGTCAATTCTAAAACCATTATTAAAAAAAAGTTTGCCATATTGGCTTAAGTTAGAAGGTCTGGTGAAAGTTAGAAAAAAAAGTTGGGTGCTTCGATCAGGATTTTTGGGGTCGATCACTGGAAGTAAGTAAGTATTATCACCGATCACAGGGTCTATTTGAAGTTTTTACTCCGGTCAGCAAGCGATTCTGCTCCCATGCTCTTTGTATTGTGTGAGTGTGAGTGTGTGCGTGTGCGTGTGTGTCTGTGTGCGTGTGTGTGTGCATGCCTGTTTAGACACAACTGACAAATATGTAGAATAAATACGTTCATTTCAAAAAACACAATCACAAACAGACAGACGGACACCGGAAACATCGCTGAAGATTGCGAGCCGCCGGCTGTGGAGCTCTGCTCCGCACTGGCTGTTCAGACAGGATGCGCCGTGGTGAGCTCGGCGGAGCAAGGCCCGGGGTGTGTGTTTGTGTGCGTGTCCAGATGTGTTGCTCTCAGAGTGAATTAAAGAGCGGGGGGGAAAACAGGAAGATGAGTATTGAAAAACGTTTTCAATTCCGAGCGCCCTCGCGTCAAACTGTTAACTTTTTCTCTTGTGAAGGAATTCACACCCACTCCACAGCTCTCTTTTTTGGATATCCATCTTTTTTCTTTTCCAGTTTTGATATATTTCAACATTATTCACACACAGCTGACACTACTGTGGACGTCCACATTGGCACCAACTGTTGCTGTAAGATTAACTTCAAAGGCTCTATCCATCTTCAAGGATCCCTTTTGTTTGTGAGGAGAAAACAAAAACAGACTGTTATCCCACTGTTACCAGCAAGCGTCCGTCCACATCATGCAGACCATGGAATGAATTCTTATCGGTAGTGTTGCAGTCTGGTCTCTACACAGCACCGACACTGTGTCTAGATGAAAGATGTGTTTTGATGAGGGCTGTATGAGAATTTAATGAAGCAAGATAGGAGTGAGCCTGAAGCTATGGATGCCTATTGATGTGAGATGTTTTAAGGGGGATTCCTCATTCTTTGCTTTTATGACTTAGATACCTTTTATGGGATTCTGCTGAGTCCCCGTACATGTATTGCAAATGTTATTTCATGATACGTTTTTCGAACAATAAAAAAAAAAGCACTTTTCTGGAGTTGCCTGACTTGAACTGCTTCATGGCAATCATTTAACCTAAAACACCCCATCACAGATAACAATAATCTAAAAATGTCTTTGTGAGATAACACCATCACACCTTAGTGAAATCCCACGATTCATCTTTAGTAGAAAAAAGCGAGCAGGATTCAAAGACACGCCTCGGGCAACACACATCTGAAGTAAAGGAAAATTAGCTTCTCGAGCTAACCTAACCCCACTGTAAGTCTTGGTTCCTTACTGTATTTACTGGTTGCTTTATCTGATCCTTGATGGTGTCAAACGGGCAAGAATCCTTCTTAGAGCCGAATATGTGTGTTAAATGGAGCAATAACTTTTTCTAATGTGCTTCCCATTCACTTCCCCGCAGTCTTCTCAACATAACCTCTTAATGTTTCTGTCTGTATACAGGCATCCTCTCCAGCGTACCAGTAACAGGTCTCCGAGAGGTCAATTAACTCTAATGAGGCAATAATGTGGTTTACTCCAAACCTTAATTAGATTTCATTTAGCCAATGGGCTCTCAGATGTCGCATGTAAAAGGCTAAACTATGCATATCATTTACCGTGTGTTTCGTTTCATTTCACTTCACTTGGACTTAAAGTGTTTCACACAGAGGCAGCAGTAACACCCACCCATCAAAAGATACAATTGTTTGCCTTTTAAGTCTCCGTCATCTTCTTCCAGTTACTGTGAATGTTCAGAAATCCCTTTAGTGTATGCTCTCTTGTGTCTCCAACATCCAATTACATGCCGCCTCCTGATTCTTACTTTACATTCAGACATTAACAGTCAGATATCAGAAATAAAAAGATATTCAAATGAGGACTACAGGCAGATGTTGACATTTTTTTTTATAAATTTCATAAAGATTAATGTTAATGCAGTGTTTAAAAAAAAAAAGATTTTTTTGGCAGCAACACTGACCCAAACTGTGTGGGAGGAGGAAGCACAGGAATAATCGGAATTAAGAAAAAAGGTCCGAATCACTATTATTACTCAAGATTCAGTCCAGCCGGACAAGAGACAAAGTCAAGAGCCCCGTTCTGGGGGTTTGATTCAAATAAATGAAGAGGTAGGCAGAAAAGTGGTGCTTTAATGCAAATTCGATCAGATGAAATATTACACACTCAAATCTTAAGTGGCCTTTGAGGTCAATTGACTGGCTGCTGAGTCGAAACGTGGCAGGGGTGGTGTCCATATTTCACACGCCATTCCACCGCACGGCGCTTATAAGTTATCACACGCGGGGAGAATAGCTTAGCTCCGACCAAGTGGCCCGCAGCGACTCCGTAACACAGACTGCATCCGTCACGTAACACAGCAGGAATGAGGTCGTTTCTTGGCAATTTGTACCACAAAGACTCACAGTTACAGGGGATAATGGGGGACTTGCAGCCTCACAGTGAACATCAACAATAAAAGAGCAGATGAATATAGATATTTAACCAAATTCAATCTGAGTTTAATATCTCATTTGGAGCTAATATCATATGTAGGAAATGACAGGGTTAGGGTTCACAGAGTGCAGAGTGAGCATTTTGGCCAAAATCGATGCTGCAGCAGAACTATTTCCTTTATTGTTGATTAGTTGCCTCTTAACTTCCTCAGAGTGATTCCCTCCTAACAGATGAAAGGACAATTTCCATGTTAAGTGGATTGCTTCTCTCAATTGTGTCTGCAGAGGTAGAATAACTATACAGGCACATGCATGAGCGAGGGGCTTTTTCGACAACTCCGATTTGATAAGGTTTTGCGGCAGTTTCCATCTATTGGATTTCTCTCCCTCCTAATGTAATTCTTCCAACTGTACTGTGTTTAACGATTACATTATTCTAACTACATCAGGAGATTAAAAATAGGACACTGTAATCCATGAGCATTGTTTATTAAAATACATATGTATGGTTTGGTTTGTTCAGCATAGCCTCGGTAAGCAAACAGATTGCTTGGCGCATCTGTGCATAATTTGATTCTTGTCATATCAAAACTTTTCAGATGAATGCCGCATCCTCTCCATGGTGACAGGAAAATGAAGAATATCAATTCATTTTTCTTTTTTTCCTATTAAGTTTTTCCATCTGCTCCAGCAAAGTCATAAAAGTATTAACAATCCTGGATGTGACAAGTGAAAAAAAAATGGCTCTTAGTTTTGGCAGCGGTACAAAGGAGAGGAGGGGAGAGGAACTAAAAATGAGACGTCTGTAGCATTAAAAAGATGTACTGTTAAATGCATGGTCCGTGTTTTTTGTCTTTTTTTATACTCGAGAAGCCTACTGTTGAGAACCAAAGAGCTATTTTTCACTTTTACTTATTACAGCAATATTGCTGCAGCTTTTCAAAAATGGACTGTGGAAAACATGTTTGGCCTTAATCTTGGACTTCACGCCATTTCATCAGGATAAACTGACGCAAGTTGGTATTCCCTCTCCAGCTCGTCCTAAGGGACACTGCGTTTCTTCCTCTCCCACTCTCGATCTGGTGGGAATAGCTGTAATCCCAAACGTGTCACCCATATTCTATATTCTACCTACCACTGGGGCTGTAACAAACAGCACCAGCACTCCAAAACCCCATAACAGATGTCAGGGAAACAAACTATTCACTCATTCTGACAGGTTTATCTTTCTTGATCGCAACCTGTCAAAAAAGCCGATACTTCGGTGTTCCAGCATGAGTTGTTGTCTTACTTCTCTCCAAGTTAAATTTGTAACGATGATGAATGAGCTACAAGTAGCTGCAAGAGAAAATTGATAGAAATTGCCTCAAGGAAGTGAGTCAACATAGCAAATGGACAGGATATGTATGGATGCCCTTAATGAATGTGGTGTAAACATCTTTTACAGCCTATTTAAATTCTATATATTTTCTCACTATGTTACTTTTTTAAACTTTAAATGTTCCATACGTTCATTCTTAGAGGTATGCATCAAAATATGGGAAGTTTACAAGCAAACGCAGTTTAACTTTTGACCTTTGAACTTTGTCCTAAGCGCTCGACAAAGTTGCCGCTCTCCAAGAAGAGCTACTGACACAAAGAGCATAATTCATACATCGTGAGCCTCGAGCCAACTAATCAGTGTTCAGAGCGGGTGTAACACTGGCTTGTGCACGTCAGGCATTTGGCAGGGAAACATTTCCCAGAGGAGAACGGCAGCACTCCGACTGTCAGTCACAGTCTTACTGTACTATTAACATTGTTATATAGCAGAAAACAGATGAATCTGAAGAACCAATATATCACATACGTTTGTTTATGTAAAGATCCATCTTGGGACTGCATTAGTTACGACAACATAAACACGTCTGGGTGCAACTTTATATTTCTTACACGTGGATATCAGGAAGTTGGTAATATATTCCATAGCTTTCGTGGTCTCCCTCATTTGCATTTTGCATCTAATTGCAAAGAAGTCATCACTCAATATGGGCTGCTCTGCTGATGCAGAATCATAACAAGCAACGTGTTGAGCATAAAACATGATTACTGTGGCTCATCATGAATGTGCTTCTCCAGTTTATTCTATGCTCCCAATTCACTCAGTACTTTAGGCATGAACACTTTTTTTTTATTTACCGACTGACATGAATGTTCACAAATTGTATATTTTCCTGCTGATAAGATTGACAGGAGGGATGGGCCTTTGAGGGGGGGGGTTGGGTGGGATTAAAACAACATAATAAAGTCGCATTTGATTGTATATCGCAGAGATGTAGCACATATGGTCATGCAGCATTGATAAGCATCATGGGTTATGTAGCTGTAATGGAAAGTCGATAAATGCTGGTGGTTAAGATCGAAGTTTAAGCAAAATTGACAAATCCACAATTAGTTTTTGATTATCCCTTACTCAAAAGGACCACTAACAACCAAATAGTTTTACACACTGCGAGTCTCTGCCTAACATTATATCGTTACAAAAAGCAAAGCTCCACTTATTTTCCTTATTTGATGACTAAATCCTTCCAAATACAGAAGAAGAAAAAAACGTGTACCCATGTGTTGTTCCGTGAACAAAAGGTGAGGACGTAATAATAATCCCTCATCATAATCCAAACATCATTTAATTCCTTGAAGCCCTGTGTATGTTTATGAAATATTTCATATTCATCATAGGACATGTTGAGCTTCTCACAGCAAATGGACGAGAAAGTAAGAGAAACCAGTCGACCATCAGCAGAAATATCAAAAGTAACACCTTCCAGTTACAATAATTTGAAGTATTTCACATTGCTTTGTTTGCATTAATCAGTGGAATCTCACAAATACACAAGTGAAGGTGTAGTTGATAGAAGAAAATATATTCCTGCTACACTAAATTAGGTTTCATTTGTCAGACTTTCTTCTAATCTTTGCTTTTATCGAGTGAATTACATTATAATTTGTGTACAAATGAAACCTGTGACAAGGGACCGCAAGTCAACAATTATTTTTTAAGAGTTGACAAGCAAACACAGAGACTGTCTCAATCATCTACTTGTATTGATGTCAGACAATGTTTGTTCAGTCTCTCAGATTTGTTTTAACTTCATTTTTGTTTTTTACTAAAAACCAACTGTGCATTTTTCTTATTTGGAGTGGTTGCTTTGTCAGATAAATTGATTGAATTGTGCACTAGAATCACAACTGGGACCGAAACCACGACAGATGTGGAAATAAAACAAAAATCCCCCTAAGCTCCAGAGCAACATAAAACTAGAAACTTGAAAACTATGTTAAGATTGATCAGATAACTGTTATGGAGTCGGAACAGCCTCGGTAAATGGATAGTTCAAACTGAATTTCCCCCCATCATCCTATAGCCACAGGTACAAAGAAATATCCTGCTTAAGAAGAATTACTGATACTGTGCTGAATTAGTATTTTGGTGTATAGCGCAAATAGAAAATATAATCATTGCTTTTACAATGGCCTTTCCTCAGTGTAATAAAGACAGTCCTTGCACTCCTCTTAATTCGTTACAGGAGAAAAGCCTCTGTGCTGTGTTAACTGCAAGAGTCTGGCAGAGCATAATACAGCCTGAGCACAGAAAAATAAAGATAAAGTGGGGACAAGAAAATATGGCATATAATTGGCAGGTGATGTACTGTGCTCTGGAAACTGCAGTCAGTTGAAGCATGAATCTTTTCTCAAACAACAACTTCTCAACCTTGATAGTTATTCACTCTAATACACTGTTGACATCATAACATATTTTTATGGACTCTGTTGAACATTCTCAACATAACATGTTGAAATGTATGTCATTATTCAATCTACGACTTAAGAAGAGTTCATCTTCATTATTCAGCAGTACATTGATGTTGCCGTTGCCAGATTTACAAGCCTAGCGCTCCAGTTGGACAACAACCTGCAAATGCTTTTAGGCGAGTATTATCTGTCTGCTACAGATGGAACATTTAATGGGGCAGTTGCTTTAGATTACTTTTAGCATGCTTGCATAGGTTTGACACATGCGATTTATTTATGCAAAATATGTGAAACAGCCATTTTCACATCCAGTGGTTATGGAGAAAACAAAAGTCTGTAATACATGTGATTTTACATGAGGAGTATTTACTGCAGGTCCAATAATTCATTCAGAATAACCTTAACTGTGGGAATAAGCGCAGTTCAAGGGCTCTACTTTGACGGCAGTAAGTGACCACCAGAGACAGTCATATACGATTTTCCAAGTGACAAATAACAACCCTGCTTTTAGGGTATAATTACAATTATATATAATGCTGAATGGTTTTGCCTATAATGTGTTTAAGTAAACATATTTGCTGCATGGATTATGTTCACTAGCAAAGTCTTTTCCAGTTAAAGTGATATGGTCTTGTTTTGCTCAGAGTTTGTGTCTTATACCCTGTGTGTGTTCGGGTTTAGGCTGCAACCACAGCGAAATGTTGTGGTTTAGGATACATTTGTTAAAAACATTTACTTATTATGTTAATACAAAAAAACATAATCCGAGCGCCATGACGTTTCTTTCAAACTGTTATCTCCTGTTGCAATCCAGTTGAAGATAAACGTATATTTTGGGAGATAAAGGACATTTATTATACATTTGGGCAAAAAAAACACGGGAATATGAGTATGTGACTTTTCGTGATTTGTTGCCAGGCGACTGCTGGATCACAACAAGAATATGGTAAAGTGAAAACGCTGCTCATACATCACTTATTTTACCCTATTGCTGGACAAGCCAAGACAGCTCATTATTTTTAATTAGTGCCACCTTTTAGGGCTGTTAGACATACGGCAGAGGACTCTGTACGGCTGGCACTAACTTGTGAACCACAGTTTCACGCTGCAGATAAACATTCATGTTTACTGTCCGTAATCGAGGCCAAAGTGTTTGAACCAGGCAGCATCATTCATGTCTCTAAAACGTCAGTTGTACAGTAAATATTGCCCTTTGGAAAAAAATACTTTGGACTGCCGTTGTACGATCATCTAAGGCAGAGGTTTTCAAAGCGTGAGGCGCAGGGGGGGGGGGGCAAGTAGTTCAAAAGGGAGGCTCAGTGAATGGAAGTGAAAAAATATTACATTAGTTTTTTCATGTATTTGGTGTAGTCTGAAGTTATGTCAAACAGCAATATTGGGTTATCTTGGCTCAATTGTTAAATGTCTATGGGATCAAACAATATCATCACAATCCCATCCAGGAATTGAGCGAAACTGTAACTAAACTTAGTGTGTGTGTGTGTGTGTGTGTGTGTGTGTGTGTGTGTGGGGCGTGGGGGGGTGGGGGGGGGGGACAATCTTTGATAACCCCTTATCTAAGGAGAAATGCAGCAACAAATATTTCTCCACCAATGATGCCATCACTAGACCAGAATTCAATGCAGCCACAAGACCTGGTGCACATGCATCACAGGAAGTGCTGTGAAAAACTCTCCTGCTGTTGCTTTCTTATCACTCTCCACTTACACTTCAAACCCATATCTAAAATCACGCCTGTGCTGCCAAAGGGGATGCTGGGAAATGTAGCAGTTTGGGGAAATTGGGTACAGCAAAAACTTAAAACAAACTTCCTCTCTGAATGCAGCTTTAATGCACGAATGTCACATTGTATTTAGATATATGTATACTACTTGTATGTGTGCAAGAGTCCAAGGTTGAGTTATTTTTCCACTAAGGTTGCATTTGCATGTTAAACTAACCTGTTTTGCTGCAGGCAACTAAAAATTCCTCTTAAATATTGTGGGAAGCAGTACAGATAATTGTATTCACAGCACCACATAAATCAGATCTTATTTAACACTAATTTAGTCACAGTACAGTTGTTATGTACTGCATATATTTGTTTAAATATTTTCAACCCCACACATGGACTAAGGATCCTTTTTACAACAACTATAAATTTCTCCCAGTCAATAAAACCTGGTTGGGCATTTCCTCATTAGCTCCAATTAGGTTAGCTTGTTCATCACTGCATTTTTTCGGGCTATGTGCATCCCCATAGGAGTGTGTTGAATCAGACGATCTTCTTGCTTATTCATTTTCGTACGAATGACCTCACTTTCCGTGAAGAGAGTGGTCTAAATTGGAAAGCGCCTCATTTTGGCCTCAAACTTCCATTCAGCTGAAAAGAAAGGAGGCAGGAATTAATTTGCAGTGAGTGAATGGGTTTTGACAAGGGGCTATTTCACCAGTCAGTGTCAGTGTTATCCTGTCTGTGCAATAATGCAATAAGGAAAACAATCAAACCGTGAGCTGCAAAACATCTGACCTCAGAATTTGTTTTGATATAGAATATAATTGCTTGCTTCGTGCTGAGATTTAC
Source organism: Bovichtus diacanthus (assembly GCA_943590825.1). Lineage (NCBI taxonomy): Eukaryota > Metazoa > Chordata > Actinopteri > Perciformes > Bovichtidae > Bovichtus > Bovichtus diacanthus. The sequence continues at coordinate 8,641,295 of CALSBV010009973.1, forward strand.
ACTAGCCTCTGTGTTCTGCTGATTTTTTAAAATAAGTAAGGCTGAAGCTCAGAGCTAGAAGCATGGTTATTTTCATACTGCCTTTGTTCTGCAAGATCAGTCAGAATGTCTCCAACATGGAGAGCTAGTCCCTTTGAAACACCCAGATAAACCTTCATCTTCAGATTGTTTCCCACTTCTCTCTCGCTTCCGCTTCACTCATTTCATTGTAACCCAAGAACTTTAGAAAAGCTAAGAAATAGATTGCATGTCATCCAGTTTCGGCAGTGAGTGTTCATTTTGTTTTCCCTCTTCTCAGGAACAACTGTTATTCCATGTGTTGTAAAAACTACGACTAATTGCCCTAATGATGCTGCATCAGCACATCCATTGATGGGTTGATCGCACAGTACGGAAACATCTGCAGTGTGACGTTACAGAGTGATTGATGCGCCTGTTCACTCACAAACAATCTTTGACAGACTGCAGCCAGTGGCTTGTAAAGAGCACATTAACAAACAGCAAAGGGCAGCAATGAAAATGAAAATTAAACATAATGTATTTTTAACTCACAGTAAAATAATTATACTGACACCTTTCATGTCAAAGAGGGAAACAATTAAGTTTTCACAGTCTCTAGTTGCCATTAGACAAGCACTTTTAATGCAAAATAAATTTCCAAGGATCAGAGACACTGCAGAAACAGTCGGTCTAAAAGTGGATTATGTTCAGTACCGCAACAGTCTCTCTCTGTCCTCAGCATTTCCTCTCTTAATCCAATCATGTCCCAATTACAAAAACCCAAGATGAAGTCAGGGAAAGACAGAAGAAGAACACTATAAATGTAAACTTAGTTTTCTGGCGCCATTTTTGATAAAAAGGGCTTATAACCTCTGTTTTTGATTATTTATATGGACGCCAAAAAGGAGCCAAGAAGGCAACCCAAGAAAATGTCCTCAGGGCTGAGTGAAGTACATGGAAAAATATCATCAATGTGTTTCTGACCAACTCCCAGAACCAGAAGTGAGAAAGTCACAAATTGGGAGAATATTTTTTCTACAGAGGCAAAAATACAAGTACCGGCTAATTATAAAAGTGCAAAATAAGCTGAATCCTATAACAATGTTTGAATTACCAGATGGCTCTGAGCATCCCTGATGGAAAACAAAGCTTTATCATCAGAGATGCAGAGACCGTTTACTGGTATACAATATTGTTGACTTAACTGCAGCTCTAAACCATTAACTCTAGCAACATTTTAAAAAGGAAAAATGATATTGCTTTTAAGAGGCAAAAATCATTACTTTTTACGGGGCCTTAAAGACACCGTTTAAATCATTATTTGTGCTTTGGTCACAGGAAATGTTCTTTGACACAACAACTGAGAATTGATTTAGATTCGTTTTTCGTGGCCATTTCTGCTCGAGGGAAAATGATTACTAGGTGCTTGTCTTTGTATGTCTTGTACAACTGACTATCAAATAACTTAGTGAGACAGCCTCATCTAGTCTCATTATAGTCACACTCAACATGGACACATTTAGTGCTGAGAGTAATCTTTAGTTGAACGTGAGGCTTTCAATCTATCTAGTTTACTGAAAGGCTTAAAATATATTCTAAAGAGTGCTACAAGAAATAAACACTTCCAAGCGGAAAGTGAGAAAATGACCAGAGTCATCGAGAAAGAACAAAGTATTGCAAACTACATCAGAACAAAACAAGTTAAGAGAAAAAAACAATGTGTTTTTTTGCCCAATTGGACATGTGAGTTGCTAGATTTCATAGCCCGACGTGGCATTTTACTTGCCCCAGGAAAATCCTTATTGTCGGGCCCTGATTACTTATTATATCCCAAACACCTCATTATACTGAGTATTGACTAATCTTTTTTAGAGGGCAACCCCGTCTCCACCAAAACAGGTTTATATGCTACCAATTTGCTTTGCCAACATAACATTAATGTTGCCTGGATTATGTTCAGTGGAAGTTTCTTTTTAATCCAGGAAGGATCTTTATATTAGACGGAGATCATTAGGAAGGTTTTAGCTACTAAAGCACTCATCTACGAGGGAAAGAATGTGGTTTTGGTTAAAAATATTAAAATATTCTATATTTGAGTCTCATGTTGTCCTTCAACTCAGAATCTACGTTTTGAATATTTAACCAAAACCTTTCCCTTCCACTTACCCAGTGCTTTTAGTTGTATAAATGTAACCGCAAAGACACTGATATTGTAGGTGAAACAAATGGAATACATTAATAGGTAATTTTTTGTAGATACATTATGTATGAACCTATGTGTGAACCTCCATACATATATGTAGTTTGGAGATATGTTAAATAGAAATGTTAATTAAAAATGTGATGGTGGTGATACAAATCCTTCATATATGAATGTAATTTTTAGAACAAAGGGATGTAGGGGGGGTCGGATGAACATGCATCTCGAGTGATTTCATATCACATTTCATTGCAACTATTTTGATGAAATTATGAAAAGATATGAACGATAAACGATTTCGTAATGAAATGATGATAAATTAATCATTTAGTCTATTTTAAGTCAAAACACTTGGGAAAATGCCTTTCACAAGAGGTACCCTCTTCAAAAGGCTTGCTTTGTCCGCCCAACAATGTATACAAAACATATTACATTTAATATCATATAAGACAAAAGAAAAGCAAATCCTCACAAGTGAAAAGCTGGAACCAGTGAATTTGGGACATTTTTGTATGTAAAATGACCAAAACGATCAATTGTTTATCAAAATAAACATAATAATTTTTACATAAATTCTGCTGGCAATCAATTCAATTAACTCATTGTTTCAGCTTTAATGCATAATGATGAATACTTACGATAAATACTTAATATAATAATGATATATTGTCATGCGATTTTACAGTTGCTCTCTAAGTGAGGTTCTATTATAGTCTACCTGAATAATATCTGTCCTTGTATTGTGTGACAATTTAAGGTGTCTATTTATCTTTGGAACAATGCCTCAAGGGAAAATTCATATATAGTTATTGTACTTGACAAATAGAGTTACTCTGACATTAATTACTCAGTGTGGGAGCCCAGTTCTTGAGGATGATATATTTTGCCAAAACCTGTGAAGCGCTATGGCCTTGTTGTACATCTGAACCATAATTCCTCACAAATTAAGTTGTGAAAGACAGGAAGACTTTGGTTCATGTGCCTGAGGCCTATTGTTGACCTGAATCAGGAAATGATTCTGCTGCAGCAACAACGGTACACTGTGTGTGAGATGCTTAAAAAGGAGCCTTGGGTAGCACGGAATGCAGGTCAGTAATTACGGTTAGCTCAGCTGAGCAACACTGTTAATCTGCATGTCACCGTTAATCTGCTGTTGTCTTTATATAGATGTTGCTTCATTGCACCTGAAGGCACAACAATTACTCTTTTCCTTTACCTTTAAATTGGGTCATTAAGCACAAAAGGATGAGTGCGAAATATTTCCACAGCTTTCACATGCAAACGTCATAGCTGTGATAGAAGCGTGCCACACTAATGTAAAAAAAAAAAAAAATTGCCACCTTTCGAGATATATCCATGGCTGGTTTTGACAGAAGCATCGCTATTAGACTAATTATATGACTTTATCAGTGAGTGAGACGGCGTCTTTCCAAAGCAACAATGGGAAATCAGATTTAGAGCTCACATCTCTGACAGTTCACTCACCTACCCTCATCCCGCCCCCTTTTGTCTTTGACATCACCTCTTTAAAGATTCATAAGCCAGGGCAATTTACATAAAAGTTAAAGCGTCTGATTAGTCGTATTACAACCCACTCTGACCGGCATGCCCTGCAGGGACTGGAGGATTGGCCAAGGTTACAGCTGAGGCATGTGCTCAACAGCATGTGATGGGACCAACCATGATGCCAGACATAGGAGTGATTATGAATTTCTTTGAGGGCAGAGCTATTCAACACTATAGTCTTTTTTTCCCCATTATGCTTCCCCCAATTATTGATAGAAAGTGGGGACCACTTCATAACAATATTATCACGACACTAATTCCACAATCGATTCACCAAAGAAGTATTTCTATTTATGACACTCAGCTATTTTGAATGAATAATTACAGGCTGTGGACATGTTCCATCCAATACACACAAAGCTATTATGCCATTTGTTTGTGTACTGAAATGAGTGACCATGATGCAATGCTGGAACAATTTCAATGTTTTCATGCACACAAAAGGGCATAAAAACATTGAAATTGAAACACTTCATTGTAATTCAATTGGGGTCATTAAGTCAAAATTTGCATTTAAATAGCAACATTAAAATGTTACATAGTATTGCTGAATAATGTGCTCATACGAGGGCATCATAATTAATGTGTGTTTCCAAGGAAACCTAAGAAAACTAATTGCTCACAGGGTGGTCTCATTAGAGCAGCAACACTACGCTTTGCACAATTCGGTTGACCAGAGAAACTGAAACTAAAAAGGTGGCTGCGAGGAATGGAATCAAAATCAAAAGTCAGATTCTACATCCAATCCCCATGTTTTATAGTATTTATATTTCTCCATTCTCTGCGAATGTCTTGTCAGAGTTTCTCACTGTGCAGGCTCACCTGTCATTTTGAAATGATTCTGTACTTTAAACGTGAGGTGTGTACTGATTAACTCTGCAGAGGACCCTTGAGCCAAATCCTGCCAGGCAACATCCTAAGGCTGGACAGAAATGCATCAAGACTTATAATAACTGCCTCTGCTTGTTTCTCCAGACATTCCAGATGCAATGCACGCCATGTTCTACTTGGTTTAAGAGAAAGCCTCTGCAGGCCAATACAGACCCCTTTTATAAAAGACAAAGAAATATAGCCGTCTCTCACAGGTAAGACCCTGGGGCATTCTTGCATGCATGTCTTGATAAGGAAAACAGTCATGCTTGACTGTAAGTTGCTGGTTTGGGACGTTTATCAGGGCAACACAAGGTCTTTTTTTGTTGGTGATGCAATAAAACTCAATAATACTCCATGTAAAAAAAATACCAGAGACAACTAGATACAACTTTTCATTCTAAAAACCTGCTTTAAAAAAATTATATAAAATACACCACTAATATTGCATTTTCAAGCCAATGTACTTTCGCAAGGGCAACGAGCACCAATTTGTCTGTCATCTCCATCATTAGCTGCAGTAATGCATGCTTTTATGTGCAAGGGGAGGGGTGGGGGGATTTGGAAGGGTTATGGTGCTTGTGGGAGGACTAGGTGGCACCGTTGCACTGAATGTGACATTTTTTTGTTTGTTTTGCAGGATGGAGAAAGAGGTGAGGAAGATAGCCATATGGTGGGCATTTATCAGCCGATGGCTGCCAGAGTGATTGAATATGAGCTGAAGGTGAAGCTGCAGACAGCTGAGAGGGAGAGCAGGGCCTGAGGCCCAGGGTATGGTACCAGGTTGTTCATCATCTCCCTTAAAGGAAGGTCAACAGTCCAATGAATCACACTCACCACCAAACTTACAGCTTGTTCTCTGTCAGCTTTACTGCATTTCACTGCAGTTCTCAGTGTTCAAGTGGAACCTAATCCACTCCATGTGTCCCTGCATGAGATTATTTGGAAGAGGTTGGAAGAAACCAAGATGTCAAAGTCTTTTCAATTCAATGATACAATATTCTCATCCTCACAAATGGCTGTTGACGTCAGTCGGCCATTTTATGGCTAAAATCTTCTATCCCGATGTAGGTCATTTCATATCTTGATAAAGATTTATATCACTATATACTTGTTTTCTGGTAATTGTCTACATGAAATAACCCCACGGTAAAGTGTGCGAATTAAATACTTGTCAACTGAAAAGTACAGTCATTTCTCATTTAATTAAGACCTATAGTGCAAAATAAACATCAATTTCAAGTGAAATTATAGAAAAATAAATATATCCAGCTTTACACCGACTATGTTTACGTTCATGCACACAAATAGAGAGTGATCAGATTAAGACAAAAGTTTGATTTAAATGGAGTAATGTAATGTAATTGAAATGAGTGGTAATGTAAAGTGGGATGTAAAAACAAAACCTATATATTGCCTCAACATATTTCACACCAGATATATGAATTGAGTAGTTGAGTAAGTACGTGCTTGTTATTATCAATTTAGATGTCGTAATTGAGTAACAAAATATCTCGATATATGATTTCATCACGATAAGATTCCCTTGAAAGGCGAAAAATTATTATATTGAATTATCGCCCAGCCCTAAGTACAATATTGAGTAATTGGTGATATGACAGACACATAATGGAAAGGAGAAGAGCCAATTTCCTTATCCGATCAGATCTGTCCTGCTCTAGGATTCAAATGATGCAGCGCACATGTGTTACAAAGACAATGAAGCGTGGTCAAAGGGCAGCTACCCATTCAGCTGGGTGCTCCGCTGGGAAACCTGCAAATCCCAAGGAGCATAAAGTTTTTATACACTTACTTAACCTTTTTTTCACCAATCACCAAGACCTCACAAAACACAAGGGAGGAACATGCACGAGAGACAGGGATTTGGCCCAGAATACTGTAAACTATGCAAAATATGACAAGAGCACTCATGTTTGAGGCAAAGTAATCCTCCTCCATGTGAAATCAGAGCACCAGGAAGGAGAAAAAAAACATGTGATACAAATGTTCTCTCTCCAGGAGACACTTGAGTCTTACAACTTGGTATAAATTGCGAAGAAATTCCCATGTTTACTGACTCATCTCATTGTTGAGCGCACCCAAGGCGGATCTGGGCGTCCCAGGGGGTCAGTGTATGAAGCGCATCTAGTTGGTGCTGCAGAGCCAGCAGTTTCACGCCAACAATAGATTTAGAGCGAGACAGTGCAAGTGTGACAGATTAAAGAAATAAAACGGCGCATGTGCAATAATGTCAAAGGGAAACTGATCTACTGTAGTTAAAAGAATTATGTTTTTCCCCAAATAAATCTACACAAGACTGTTGTGTCCAGTTAGCGATGGAAATGCACTGGGTTGGTGGTTTGCCATTAAGCAGCCAATAAACAAGAAGAAGGAAGAAGAAGAAGAAGAAGAAGACCAAAACGTACATGAGCAGCTTATTTCCAACCATCTAGCTTTTTAATATAAGAAACAACACATTTTTCATAAAGAAATAGTCCTGATTGTTTTCACATAAAGGCATATTGAAGCGCGGATATAAACAGAGTCTATTTGTTCTGGATGGAAATATCCCAGGGAGCAAACAGCTTGTCAAGCAGAAATGAACATGACAATTTTTGCCTGTCATTCCAACTCTGTCACCTCTCTTTGCATCTCCACTCACCACTTGTACACAATCTAATAAAAGTAGGAATGTCATAAAATGAAAATATTATTCTAAAAACAGGAGGCATTGATATGGAGCGCATCATTTTTATTTTAACTTTGTATGACACTATCACAGTTGCACAGAAGGCTTGTTTCATAGCAGGTGGTAAATACTGCAGCTCCCCTCCCTAGCAGCTCAGCCATCAACCCCTGAGGGTGCAACAAGAAGACTCACACACTTTATAAGTAAAGCACACATACACACCACTTTATCTGGCACACCTTGGTGTTTACACCAACCTTGCTCCTCCAGATTCCTGTGTGACTAACGCTTAAGTACAAATAATGCAGAGATAAAAAAAAAAAATGTGCAAGTAAATGTTAGAAGTGGCAAGACGTGTAGTTCAAGTGACCTTGAATAACGGTACGACGGTGAACGCCTCATTTCAATTCAGAAAAAAAACCCGAAAGTGGCCAGAAATGGCTGCCCTCTGGACATGTAATTACCAAGATTGTAGTCAATGCTGTGGGCTAAACGCCTTGCTGATGAGAGATGAGGGGAGAAAAGCAAGAACGGCTGCACACAAACAGGGGGACCAGGTATGTAAATACCAGCTCTGTACAACAATGAAGTGCAGAGGAGCATCTCCAAACAAACAACTCATCAAGGCTCGAGGTGGATCAGGCAGCAGGAGATCATTGCTGTCTTCCAGCTAAGGATATGAGGAGGGTGAGGCAGGCACATGAACGCCTTCCTAATGAAGAGCAGAAGAACGCCCGGTAATCACAGTAAATATTGTAATACCCATTGAAGGGTCATGTATAGTTTACAACATGAATCCAGATATTCTACTAGGTCTGTGCCGAGCAAACGTAACAGGATTTGGAATGCAGGCCACGATTTTCACGAATGTAGTCTCGCAGAATTGAAGGGAAAAAAAAGAAGACGGGAAGAACACAGGCTGCTCTGTCTTTGTAGCTGTGTATTCATGTGCTGGTGTGAAGCTCTGGACATCCACAACTTCAGTGTCAGCATCCTTGCTACTTTGTCAGAAAATCAAACTGAGAATACAAGCAACAACATGTAAACATGATTGCCATCAAAAAGACTACATTTGCCAGCTTTTCATACATTACAAAAAGGCAGCTCTTCCCACAACCGGTTGTCAAGTTTTGTAAGTTGGAGGTTCCCGCAGCACTTGAACGCACTACAGCACAACTGTCAGCCACGCACACGGAGCAGCCTGCAGCAAAGTTTCTCAACCGAATCTGAGAAGGCATGCAAAAACACAGGTACTGTATGGTGCTTGAACATCATTATAAAAGATGTAAGAGTAAGGATGAGGAAGCAGTGAATTCATCATCCTGTAGCTATGAGCTTAGCAGCACCAGCAGGTGGGAGTGAGCAGGAGTAAAGGCAGCAAAGGAAAGCTAAGCACTAAATATGTCAAGTAAATGCCATATTCCGCTCTGCTCATACATTAGGGGAAAATGCAATATGTCTCTACAGATGTTTTTCCTTGTATTAGTATTTGTACAGTAGTTAAATACGAATAAAAACAATTATGAGGAGATTTGGATTTTGTGAGGCTTGTAGTGTGGATATGTTTTTCCCTTTTGGGGCGCTCAAATGGACATAAGGTTAAAGAAAAACATTAGATTGTTTTTAACGATTCCATGTGGCTATGTTCACACGATTAATTGAAAAATCAATTATTCAATCAACTAAAGAACGTATTCACAACAATTTTGATAACTGGTTAATTGAGTCCTTTATCAAGCCACGGGGGAAAGGACTAGTTCCAGCTTTGCAAACCATTTCGCTGTCTCTGCTTTATATTTGTGGACTGTTAATCAGACAAAACAAGCAAATTTAAGAAGATCAGTGTGGGTCCTGGGAAATTGTGAGGCTCTTTTTCTTTAAATTTCTGATATTATATAGGAAAAATCTATTAATAGTTGATAAATAGCAGTCGTTTTAACTGTATGACAACCGTCTTCCTTTCCAAACATGCATACATCCAACATATAATGCACCATGTCACTTTGTATGCTTTGTCCTAAGATTACGATGACTGTAACAGCAACACATCAGTCCCCATATCTCAACTCAAAAGTTCACCTTTGGGATAACATAAAAATGGGATGAGAGCGGCAAAAAAGTGAAGTCAGAGTAGATCAGGATCCCTGTGAAGTGTTTTCAGCTGAGCTTTTCCGAGTTAATGACTTGAAGAATTCCAACTGTTTTGGTGACAAAAAAAATCCTATTTGGTGCTGCTTAGGTGTCCTCAATAAAGAGGCTATGGGGTGTAAAATGTTTTGTGCTTTCTGCCTAAATACTGAGCTATGTTCAAAGGATCAGTGCTTTGTTCCACAGAAAGGAAATTACTCTCTTCACTCTGTTGGATATATGCAAAGTCCCTGTCCCTCTTTCTCTCACACACGCTCACTGGCAAGTTATTGATTCCCAACCTCCCATTGTGTTACACAGTGAAACTGACACCTTATTCTCAGCACAGATAATACAAAAGTCACTGCAAATGGTGAAATAAAGTGAGGGATAACAGAAAGAGACAACTTCAAGCTCCACTTCCCTGTACTGACCCTCCTCCACTAATCAACAGTGAAATATCGAGATGATTTTAAGATTCTTTTTACTTGTTTTTAAAAGCGCCGCATGGGTGGGCACCAGTTTAAACCTCAGCCCCTACCACACCTCCCTCCCCCCCGATACATGAACCCTCACATCTATCGACCAATCACTGCTCTTCCACTCGAGAGTCTGACTGAGCATTTTCCTCTGTTTAACAGTTAGCCCCTCTCTATCAAATCTTCCCCATCCGCTGAAAATTATATTACCATCTCAAAAGACCTTTTTTCTTAAGCTTTTTGAATTTTCTATTTTCTATGAAATATATATATTGTAGCTGGACTGATAAATTGGCTGTTCGGATATATCAACTGATATTAGTTGGCTAAACTGTATGTCGTACGATAACTTACAAGAAATATCAGTGATGAAGCGCCAAGTGTAGAAACAGTGTCACTATTACATAGTTTGTAAACCAGAGAGCACTTGCAATTCATTTCTCAAAATGCAAAATGTCATAATCAGTGCACAAAAAAAAAAGATATATATAAAAGGATCTGTTTATTTTGTCATTATGTCATTAAAAAAAAGTATATCCTCCGATAAAATATTGTTCGACAGCCTCCACAAATGGGCTTACAGAATTAGATGAGCTATAGCCTAAAGTTTATTGTATTTTTACATTTATTATTATTATTAATTGTCATATAATCATTTCTTGTTCATTTATTTATTTATTGGCATAATTTTCTTATATGATTGTATTTTTCCTTTCTTCTATAACTTCTCAGTAAAAGCACTTAGGCCAACATTTGTGCTCTAGAAAAAAAAAAAATAATAAAAATATGGCAATGTTTACTGTCCAGCTTATTATAAGTGTCTGTGTAAGTGGCTGTGCTACTTCCAGTATAAGTCCAGAATAAGGTGAAATGAATTGACAAACGCAGGGTTAAGGGCACAAGCTATAGGCTACACAAGAGCTTTACACGGACGACAAGCCCATGTGCTGCTTCTACGTGGCCTGCATACACTGTAACATGTGCCATCCACATATAGGGCATAGGCTATAAGGTACATCACACGTAATGCAATTTAAACATAGCTGAAAATAAAATAATGTTCTCGTAAAATTCAGTTTTCCTGTTCTAGGGAAATGTCAGGTCCAAAGTAAATACCTTGCCATGCCATACATTCTTTCCCTCAGTTGAATAAGCACAGAGACGCTCATGGGTGACAGCATACATAGTTAAGTTGCAGTCAAAACGACACGCTTGACAGCACGCACTGTATATATATTCACACAGGGAATGCACGCTTCCACACGTCTGTTTTTTTTTTTTTTTTTTTCATGGATGGATCAGCCAGGACCAGCATATCAGAACAATGATGAATGTTGGAGGGCATTGCATAGTAGCTTTTACATGCAAGCTCACCATTGTTTGTTAGACTAGCACACTTGCTTGAAAGCATGTAAATAGCAATGCATTCATGTATAGAAAAAGAAGAGTATAGAACCCCGGCTGGAAAAAAGACAGTACAGAAGTAATTCAGCTATTACATCAGAGCGCTTATAAAAGCAGTGCCTAAAAATAAGCCAAGTATCCTCTGGTTCACGAGCAGGGCAGATTTATAGGGAGCATTTGAAGAGATTTATTTTAAAGTGAAATATTCAACTTTTAGAGAAAAAAAAGTTGTTGGTGTGAAGGTAAATCCCGTTATGAGTTACTGATGAAGCTGAGAACAATCCCTCCTTAGCTTAAAGAATAGTAAATGTTTCTGACGGTATATCATCTTGGTTTATATCACTACATGTCTTTTCCAAAATATTGTGTTTTGAAGTGACAACACTTGAGTTCCCTCAGTTATACTCTTTGGTAAGGCTGGGTCAGGCCTGAATAAGGACAGCGAGTGCCCAAAAAGAATCATCTCCCTCATTTCATACTGCATTTGAGTGGATCTAATTATTCGCAGCCCAAGCGTTCAAATTCTTGCCGTCTGAAATGAAGCCTGGCCTCAGGGTGTAGGCCTACAATTACCCAACACACATAGGGTGGCTATGGGAACACTGGTCACAAAGCACAGTGACAGTGTAGAGAATTGGAGCCTAGCACTGAAACCAGTCCACAAATGGAACAGGACTGCAGGGGAGATATTGCCCCCTAGTGGTTTGTTTGTCAAAAGCAGGGACTTTTAAGAGAGCTCGAGTTGAGTCACAGGGAGGCTGAGAAGCAGAGTCAGTGGACAGCATTAATAACTAAAGCATTAAACTGCAAATCTTAAGCATTTCATCAAATTACTGTTCATATTTTTATTATTTTTTTTTTTTTTACTATCGATGCATGTCCACTAAATACCCAGGACAAACAAAACACCTTATAATTCTTGCAAAATGCATAGCTTGATCCTTCCTATAGGTGAAACAGAGTAGGGCTACATAAGATCAAATGGTGGAAACATGAAACGTAATTATTCATCCAAAAAGATTAAAATCAAATGCATAAAACCATACGCTGGAGGAGGTAGAGGATTTTCTCCTTCTGTGCCGATAGAGAATGTGCAGCTGTTCAGGTACTGTGCCAGCGACACACCAAGGTTGTCTCACTTCCAGAAGTCGCTGTGCAGTGGACGAATGAAGCCAATGTGCAGTGTCAACATGAAAATAGGGCTACTAAATAAACCAAATAAAAATAACGAGCAGATAAAAGAAACAAAAAAAGAGAAAGAACAGAACATTACAATCAAAAACAAATTGACCAATAAGACCATCAATTCAGTTTCTCCATCAGAAGAATCTTTAGAACAATAAAAAAAAAAAAAGTCAAAATCTGTTTTAATTACACTTTTTAGGTAATAATATAAAAACAATTGACATACCAGACTTTTCAGAACAACATGGACACTATTTGGACCGATTCTCTGATTTGTTGTTGTATTTTAATAAGCAACTGAAAAGTGCATCTGTGCATTTGTCACTTTTCGTTTATAAAAGGAAGCAATAGCAGGAAAAATGGAAATTGTAAATGCTGACATGCTTGTCAGATCTAATTAGAGTGTGACAATAAACCATCCCAGTGTAGCACAGTCCTGTAAAGCCATCCATTTTGTTGCTAAGTTACATTTCTCATCATCTGAGCGACAACAAAATTACAAGTGACAATTGTCGTGATCCCCTGGAAACTCTAAGATCAACTGATAATTGGATGGTTCTTCACAAGCAAAGAACAAACGCCGTAGTAACATCAGGCATAATTGCTCTGTGTCTCATGTTGAGGATTCATTAACGGTGGCTGCCTCAGCTGCCACTGTGTTGATGGGTTCACTCTGTCATCCCAGGAACATTTCCCATTCTATACCGAAACCAGTCACACAGACAGTAATTGGAAACACAAGGTTTTTGTGGCACTGTTCGAGGTTTCATTGACAAACACAAAAACTTAAGACGAGAGCAACACACTGCACAGCTTTCAAGTTAATTCCACAGTATCCGCTGCTTAAAAAAGGATCTAAACTTGAAATGAAATATTTCACGGAAACCTTTGATGGAAGAAATGTTGAAGCTCCTTCAGTGTAGAGGACACAATTGAATAAAAATAGGTTCTTCAGAGTGCTTTAGCTCAACGGCTGTTTGTGTAATGTAGCATGAATAGTACAAATTGCTAGAGAGGCCTGTCTCTTATCCTCTCTATATTCTGCTGGTTCTCTTCTAAGCAGTCAAGGTCCTTTTACAGTAAATGGTGAACAACCTCACTCACACGTACCCTATTCATTCCCCCAACAATCCACCTTGCAATTGTCCTCCAAATGGCTGTTTTTTTTTGTCATACATCAGCTACAGCGGAGCCAATTAACCTTTTTTTGTGCTCAAATACATGTTGGCTCAGGACAGGGAAGAGACTTTTTTCTTTTTTTTGCCTGAATCAAGAAGAAATGGTTTGAAACACTTTTGTGAGAAATTCGTGCGAAGATTGCCTGAAGAATCTGACAGAAACATATACAGCACGCAGACAGACAAGCGGGAAAGATTGAATGGGAGACAAAGAAAGGAATTTAGCCGTATAGTAGCAGCTAGGAGAGTAGTCCCACTGGCATGCTGTCACAAGTGTAAATAGAGATATATTCTTTGCTAAATGACTTCAACACTTTTAATTCCCACATAAACAGAACACACCACATTGACATCTTTTCTTTGAGGAGCACAAATGATCATATTAAAAAGGAAAAGGCTGGTTTCTATTGATCCTACTTAATTAATCTTGTGTGGCTGAAATATGTTAAGTTATTCCCCCATGCCGTACACATCCATTGTTGATCAAAAAGACTAGGAGTAACAGGTAAGATGTTCACCGTTGTAAACATCTTAGTTTAGCAAGTACAGATGAGGACGATGGGAATGTCATTAAAAAATATTTGGTCATAACCAAAAGTATCGCACAAACGAAAACTTTGACCTGATGGTGAGAAGACCGGAAAAGTCAGATGAACACCAAAGTTATTAAGATTCATCCAGAGGGAGACACGAATGTCTGTACAAAATTTCATGGCAATCCATCCAACAGAAGCTGATCCTGGTGTGGCTGCTATATTGAGCCAAACTGCTGCACTGGGTGAGATGTTCCTTTATTGTGATGATGAACATGGGCTCTGTAGTTTATATTAAGTCAATCCCGCAAACGCCGCTGTAAATACTCACTGGAGCGTCACATGTATTAATCCACAGCTGAAAATAGTCGTCAACAAATCCACTATTTTCTGGTGTTTCAACATTCGCTACAAATCTACAGTGCCATGCTGCCTTAGCCTTAGATATGTTTGTGCCCTGCTTTTAAAGATTTAAGACTTTGGGGCTGAGTGGAACAGACAATGATTGTTAGTTTTGGTCTTTTCATGGGATTTGTTGACAATTGGAAAAATATAGAACAACACTAGCACTATCACTTAAAATATGCAATAAAAAAAAAATGTTATCTATGATCATCTGGTGCTGCTCCTGAGTAAGAATTGAATCACCTATTAACACCTAATTAAAAGACACCTTTTAAAATCTTCCAGGAAAGATGCCGAGGTCGCTTGCTCTTTTTCAACTACACCTTGAATTAAACCCATACAGACACTTTTATAATTTCTATTTCTATCTGCCAGTACACTTGAGTTTCCACAGAACAAGCATCAAGAGTGATCTAACAGCACAGAGGTGCTGTGTAAGAGAGAAAAACACAGAGCGTACACAACATAACAGCTGTCCTATAGGATCAACTGGAATTACAAGGTGTGCACCCCACTGGGTAAAACAGCATCCATCTCTAGTGGGTACAAATCCAATGCTAAGAAAATATGCAGGGAATGGAAAAACAAACCAATTTGTGTGGACTGTTAAGGATAACCTCTAATTCGGTGTTTCTTTCAATATCCAGAACGTAAAACGCAAATGAAAACAGAGAGAATAATACACGGAGAATGATAAGCAGGGGACATTTCTGATAAAGAGAAAATTGTTACAGAGACTAATGTGTTTGGGAGCTGGCCAGTTATTTTCTACGCTGCCACGTCATCTCTTTAGACGGCCATTTGCTATTTTGATTGATGCGTGAGAGCATCGGCAGCCGGAGTTTACTCTGAATGTTGAAGGAAAGAGGAATGGTATCGGTGAAACAGAGCAGCAGCTGGACACAAGTATGATTCACAATTCCCAGCTCTTCCTGGAAACCCAGAGCTGATGGACTGCTGATGAGTGGTGGATGTTGTGGCGGATGAGTGGAGGACAGAGAGAACCTACTGAGAGGTCAATAGTTCTGCGCTGACCTGTGAAGAACTCCATTATACCTCGATCACATCTCTGTCTCGCTCCCGTCTTCCAACTGCTGCAGCCAGCCAATACAGAGCAGTGACAATATCATTGTTGCCAACTGGACTCCAGTCCTGATTCAATCACAACCATGTACAGAAATATATCATCACTTGCTTTCAGCAAAAGTTTGCAAGCACTTTGGCTGCAATATAGGTTGCAATTTGATGGCATTTCAGTCAATATTTCGCCCTTCTATTTGATCCTAAGACCTGAGATCACTTCAAAAACACAATGCCCCGAACAGTGGCAGATCTTGTGACAGCACATCTACACTGTTGTGAGGCTGGTTTATATGATATATAAAAAAGCGAACGTCTGCCCCCTCACTTTGAATTAAGCAGATAAAAGAGAACATAGCTGATTGGATTCCCTTACATAACACCTTTGTCTGTTGTTGAGAGGAGCATCCACTATTGCTGACGCTATGCTTTGTCGCTGCCATTACAGCCAAACAAGTACATGTATGATTGTATTCACTTTGCCCTTACACTGCAATTCTTTAAGCTCCTACAGTTGACTGAAATGCTTTGCCCTGATACGGCTGCTAAATTGCATTATTCCATTTAGCCGCAAGAACACTATAAAAACCTGCAGAAAATCCATGTAGCTTTGATTTCTTCTGGGGTACAGGGTGTGTCCGAACACTAGGGCAGAGATGGAATAAGTATTTAGATCCTTATTAAAAATAGCAAAACCACAATGTAAAAATATACTATTACAAGTTAAGATCCTGCGTTGAAATTCTTACTAAAGTGAAAGTGAATATGTATCTGCAAAATGTACTTTAGTGTGGAAGTATTCTTTATGCAAAAATACATATCATGTTATGGTATTATTATTATTATTATTATTATTACTATTATTATTATTAATAATAATAATGCATTATCACTTAATTTGAAATAATCTATATACTGTTGGATATTTCAAACTACAACAATGCCTCATGTTTTATAAGGTGGTTATACATTTTAAATGAAAATGCTGCCAAATAAGTGAGGAACAAGCATAATATAACATTAAACCTAAATACGAAGTCAAGTATAGTGCCAGTACGTGTTGTATTGTACTTGTGAGACAGTACTAAGTTACTTGCCACGACTGCACTTGAGATGGTTAAAACCTCATATCAGGAATATTTCCCACATATTCATGTGTATATTTCATGATAAAGCAAATGCAAAAATCACATTTGACTGTGTTCTACTTGGATTCATTATTTTAGACAAAACAGTTCTCAGACTCAAACAGTTACAATTTTCTTGGAATATTTAACTTGCACATTAGAGATTCTACAGCTTATAAACAGGATTCGTTCATATATTCAATATATGAACGTCTATAAAGAATATTATCACATTATTGCCCAGCCCTTTCCAAACACATATTATTCTGATAAGATCATAAGCCCACCTCGACATGGAAGTCCCCAAATCATTATGACCAATATTTATGACGATTATGTTTGTTTAAAGGCTGTGAGCCACGCGACTACAGAAGACGGACAGTTTGTGCTGCAACAGGTCTTGCTCCTTATCTGGTAGGTTAATAACATAGACTCCTCTTGAGAATAAAGGCATATAGAACACATGCCGTTTTTTAATATCCCCAACAGCACACACAAATCACCAGTCACCACAATTATCTCTTTCTCAACCTTCCTGAATAGGAAATTACAAACAGTAAACTGATCAAGAGCTGGCTCCACAGCTACATGGCATGAGAGAAAAGTGATTTGTGCCGTTCTATTTGATCATAGGGAGATGAGCGCTTCGTAATGAATGAGCCTTAAGAAGGGCTTGGCCCCCATCATTAATCTTAAAACAACAGCGCAACAGAGAAACGCAGAGTCACTCTATTAACACAAAAGAAGACATTCGGTTACATTTTTGGGGAATTTACCTAAGAAAATCACAGATTGCTTCAAAGCAATTATACGATTCCAGTATGCAATTATATAGTCCCCTGGGAACCAATGAGACAACAAAACAACCATAAAAAACATGAAAGATGGATAACAGGTGGCGGACATATCCGATTCAATTAAAATTCAGAGCATTTAATAAAAATCTGGACAAGAGTAAGTGGTGCCACTACTGAAAACGTTTGACTAGGCTCTGAGCTGTCACAGCTGCCAAGGCAATGGTGCTTACGGTTTATGTCACAAGGCAATTGATTCCACCATCATTACACACCTAAGCTTCTTTTGATGAAACAGCTATCTTGGAAAATTTGTCTTCTTCCTGACACACTGTGCAGGCTTTTTCAAGTTTCCCCACTCTGAGCGTGATGAGAAATCACAGACAAGACTATGAGAACTTTCTTAAAGCAATGAGACAAGAGCATCCGTCGTATTTTCCCTCTCATTCCTTTTCACTGAGCGAGGCTTGAACCCTTGAAGACCTTCTGAGGAATTCTTGAGGTGCTGCATAGACGGTTTCAGCTTTCAGGAATATCTGAATTTCTAGCATAATTCCCAATCCACTCAGACAGCTGTTATCAGTTTTTCAATTCATTCATTTCAATTTTGCTGTCGAGGATGCAATCCCGTGATGTGTCTTTGACTGCGCAGTTCTATAAAAGCTTTTTTTTTATCCTTTATTAGTCAAGTCTTTTGATTTAGCGAAATCAAAGTGGGAAGAGTTGGAAAGTGTTACTTTTCAAATGTAAAATACAATATCTGAGACTTCCTTGTGGCAATCACAGGCCTAATACAGCGCTTACTTCGTTCAATAGCAGCTGCTGTGAAATATGCCTTAAAGTAAGTGTTAGAAAAGCAATCACATTTCATGAAAACTCTGCTATAGTGACAAGTCCTTGGCCGGCTGCTAAATTCCATTTATGATAATGCACAGTGCCTCATTTTCCACAGGAACTATTGTACCATAGCTTATATTGTGTTGTCCACAGCATACAGTACATGGCTCTGAATGGCCCATTTACAGTAGCAGTGTTACATGGTCTCAGACAGTATATAGTATATTTCAAACCTTTTTTTTTTAACATTATTGATCTGCATTTATTTCCTGTAATAGCCATTTTTATTTTTTTTTTTGCATTCTGCAATGGCCTGTCTATAAAGCGGTTTCCATTGTTACTGGTAGAGCACTAGGGATTCACAGGAGACGTGCATGTGCATACTCAAGGTGATCGCGGGGACAAAAGCCAGCGAAAGTACACATTTCACAGTAATAGATAGCCATTTAGCTTAGCATTATTTACTACTGCATCTACCACAGCAGTACACGTAATTTCACTATCTAGTAAAGCAGTAGATAGCATTTATCATATCTTAAATGTAACATTTAGCTCAGTAGGAGATAGCCAATTAGCTTTAATAGATAGTCATTTAGCTTAACATTATTTCACTATGTAGTGCTGCAGTAGAAAGCGATTTAGCTTAGCATTATTTTACAAGAACAGGAGTAGGTACAGTAGCCCTTTAGCTTAACATAATGACAGAAAAACCCTGGAAAATACTTCAGCTTTTCAGAAAAGACGACGAAAAAAAACTAAAAGCCACTAAGTTGCAGAGGCAGGTGGAATAAAGTGAGAGTGACGGGACTATAGCTGGATTTGGGAATAAAATATCATATTTGTCTAAAATTATACTGCTAGTTTACAAAGTGTTTTCCCAGAAAAGTGAAATTGTCCAACATCATTACTTACTAATAACTACTTAAACTTGTCTTGTAAAATAATACCTTTGCAAAAACACTAATATGTAGTCAGTGTAGTTACTGAATATATGTAATACGGCTCAGACCCAGATGTCTGACTGACCAAACTAGTATTCCAAGTCAGTGCTTGTGTGATACCGCTTGGCAAGAATCTCAAACATATTTGTTGATATTCTGTAGGGCACTAATGCTAGTAAGCACCGTGTGTCTGATGCACTGAGACATCAACAATGTTAGTTAACTTTTTGTTTTCTTAAATAAATCCCTTGGTCGTTTGTCTGTAATTACCGTTTCACTACAGTGGAGAATTGCTTGAGTTTAATTCATTTCTACGTATTCCAGTTTCAGTGCTTTCCGTTTTTTTATTCTTCCCCCTCACCGGAGCTACAGTGCATCTGTCACTAGTTTTGTTTTAGTCCACTTGGTCTCCACCAGGGACTGATATGGAATTAAGGTGGATAGAGACACGCTCAGGGTGGAAATTGGTACAGTTACGTTTGAATACGAATGAATCACCCCAGCGTTTGAGCATCTTACCTGTTTAATAACCAATTTAAATCACTTCCTCCCAAGGTTCAACACTCCTAAAAATTATTTTTATTAACACACTGTGCTTCTATTAAAGTCCAATTAGGAGCCATGAATCAGCTGTGTGCTTGTGTGTCTTCTGTTATTTATTTGTTGTAAATAAAAAGAGATTGGGCTATTGAGAATAACCCAACATATCTTTTCCCGGGCTAGCAGTATAAATATTACAATACCTAACACGTAAGAACAAGGCGATGCTGCTTAACTAACAATACATCAATGGTATCAATAATATCCGTCGTCTTGCATTTCTACATTCCTTCAGTTGTTGTGTGCGATTCACAAACTACTTATCCTCAAGTGGCATGGAAGGCTTAACATTCAAACCAGGAACCACGTTTAAAAAAATAAAAAAAAAGCCCTTCTCAAGGTCGACGGCGCACTTACAACAAGCCTAATTGAGAATTTGATCTAGTCGCTCTAAGGGGTGGACAAAGTGCTGCTGTGAATGTTAAAGATGAGCTATCAGGTTTTGATCAGAAGTAATCAAAATGCTGGCCTACTTTTAGGTCACTTCCTACTTTACCACCAATCTGTGCAGCAGACATGCTTTTATGTAGGATTTGTATTCTGTACAACTGCAGGACTTTGTTAAGCACAGCAAACATATAGAGAGATATATCAGCAGAGGTAAAAAATATTTTCAGACATCTGGACAGTGGAGCAAAAGCATAACAACAACAACTGTCTGATGAAAGGAGGCTGCTATCCTCAACCCAGTGGGAAAACAAGTGTTCTATGATGATCCATACGTGTAACAAATGAATTTCTTTAAAAGTCTGAAGCAAAAAACTATAAACAATCAAAGTAACTTAATCAAACAATCACACACCAGGAAAAGACAGCTTTAAAATGAGTCGGAATTCATGCATAATCAAGATCACCTGCCTCATGTGAGCATGACTGTAGCCTTTATATGACAGGCTACAGTCATGCTCGTGACTCTGTGAGGCAGCTGTTTTAGATTCAGTCTTACTCTTTAGATGGAAATGCTTATTAGTTTTTTTAGCAATTACATTGTAGTCACATTTAGTCATTTTCATCCTTCATAGTTTTAGACTAGTTTTGGTCGACGACAACTCAAAGCGTTTAGTTCCGTTTTATTTGACGAAAAAGTCGTCAACTTTTAATCGTTACTATTCAAAATGTTTTCTTTTTAAATTTTGTCAGATCTTTTTTTCTTTTTTTTTTTATTCTTAGTGCTGAATAAAAATGTTCTTTTTTGGTCAACAGATTATATTGAACATTTCAATCAATCTACTCTGGCCAAAACCAATAACTTTGTCATTTTAGTCAAACTTATTTGACATTTTATGATGAAAAACACAGGTTGAAAGATTAAGAATGCAGCTTTACTCAGAGTCGTCCTGACTGTGCTGATTAGTGATGCGCACCGCGGGTCAGTCGCACCAACACGTCCCGTTATGAGAGCCTAGAGCGCCCCTCCCAACAAGCACAAATATGAATTAATCAACCACCCGTACCAACCCCCAACTTTATGCATTACAGTGGCACAATTGTTATGACAGAGAGGGACTGAGCACTGCGGTGCATGCTATGTGTGTGCATTTGAGAGGGGGGGAGGGGTTGTAAAGTTCTCCGTTGTTCAAACTACATTTTAGTTTAGTCTTTTGTCTTCAATGATATTGCATTTTGATATCGTCACAGTTAGTATGTGATGACGTAGGTGCTGTCTCGTGAACGTCTTATATTTTGTCATTGTATTCGTTGACAAAATGAACACTGCTGTGAGGGAGACCGAGATGCTGATGTCAGCATGCTAACATGCTCACAATGACAATGCTAACATGCATTGACAGGTAATGTTAAGCACATTCACTAACTCAGTTTAGTCTGTAAACATGCTAACATGTGTTAATTAGGACTAAACACAAGGTAGAGCTGAGGTTGATGGGAACGCCAAAACTTTTGCAGGTATGCAGGCACAAACCAAAATATTAAAAGACAATAATAAAGAAAAAAAAATATGTGTCAAAAGACAATCATCATTTATGAAGAACTATTTGTGACCAAATTAAGGCCTTTAGAGTATAGTGCTTGGAGGAAACTTGCAAGCAAATATATACTTTTAACTGCTTTTACATTTAAGAATACAATGAAAAGGCATTTAGGTGTAATGCAAACTAAATACTGTAATTTATTCTTCATAATATTACAGCCATGTTGTGCAAGATTTCACTTACAGAAACCCACTTGAATTATTACAGCTATGTGAGAGCAACGATCATGCAGCATAAAGCTCTTGGTAAAAGGCAGCTTGTTTTCAGGGAAACAAACTTTCTGCAGAGAGTAACGCTACACTGCTCTGATTTAAGGCAGACACCATTGAATATTTCATTGCTGCTTCAAAATGAGCTTGTGTTGTGAGTGGCTTTGATGTAAACTTGCCGTTTCAGCCAGTGGTGGCTTGTTTGACAGGCAGCTTTCACACAGAGACAAAAACAGCCTAAAGTTGAGCAGGAGAAATGCGCCCCCCCTTCTACAAGTTGGCAGAGTGGTGATGATTAGCTCTCTAGCTGGATTCTCCTAAGGCAAGTGATTACGACACGCTCTGCAAACTATGACACCTCTTACCTGGAGCCCAAACAAAGACAGCATCCCAAAATATTTCTAGAGTGCTGCTTAAGAAGAGTTTGAGCTGAAATGTTGTTTTTGCCCTGTCCCTTCAAGAGTTTATGTTTATTATTCAGGTTGAGAACTTGGGGGGGGAAATTGGTTTTGCTAATGAAAATTACTTCCTGCAAAAACAAATGAACTGTAAATGCCAGCCACAAAAAGATGCATACCTGTTTTTTTTCTGATGAGTGCTTAAGTTCGATGAGAGCTGTTGAGTATGAATCATTTTTCTCAGTGTTTCGTTCTGTATTGCCCCTTACCCGGTTTGTGAGCAGCGCTAAGCCTCCATAAGAGGAATAACCTGAAATGGAGGAACACTTCAATGTCGCCCTTTCCTCCTCTCCTCCACGAGTGATTATACAATTGATTTTTTTTCCACCAGTGGTTCCCGCTATAGGAGCAGTAATAACAATTTATCTTGGCTCCTTGTTCCATTACAGCAGAGCTGCGGTGAAACCAGAGGAAAAGTGCTGTGTTTTATGATTTATGGAGGCTATTTGACCTGTGCTTATTAGAGGGATCTACCGAACGTGATGCAGACTTCGGAAATAGACTATGAGCTTTGCTCTGTGATGGGAGTGTGAACATAGCTTTTGGAGAAGATGGAATGGGTGTCGCAGCTGATTGAAAAACAAACAAGACCCAGTCTGAACAGTGATGTTTAAATATACATCAGCCCTGCTGCCACATGTCAACACTTTACTTCATACCATCTGATTTCAATCCAATTTAGAGGTCAGTAGGAAGAAGGTCTCAGCCTTAATCCCTCTGGACCGTCATTCCAAAAAGATTTTACAGCATCACCGGTGAATCACACGTTACAGCCCCAGGTGTCTGTTAGAATTTGGCATGGATGGAAATGAGTACGTGAAGGATAAGTGAGATGCTTATCGTCAGGTGTCCTTACTCTGGTCCTAGTTTTTGTTAGAGTGATGCCTGAAGGAAACTGCCTTGGCTCTAAGGGGCCCCTGGATATTCCTCATTTATTGCCGTTTATGGAGCAGTTTAAACACGGTGGCTACCTCGCTGCCTCCCTCCACCAAATCCAGGTTGCTCTCCTGTGGCTAGTGATAATATTTAACTGCTGACCTTATCTTCTTTCCCCCACATCTCCTCTCCCGGCAGCGAATGGGGAGCATGTTAATGTCTGACACAGCTCTACATGTAGCATGCTAATCCATCTGAGGCCTTGGCTGATTAAAGATGAATATCGGTGGGATGGTAAACACAGGCATGCCCAAGGCAGCTTCACCGATGACTACATCTGCACAGGACCATGTAAATGGTTACACTTCAACAGGCATATAATATTACAGATCTTGTGGCCAGATGAATAAAATCCAGGGTCCCCATTTAATAGCAAGCAAACAAGCTGAAAACCTTTATTTTTCAAGTATGTACACCACAGAAATTCTCATGTTTCCACGGAAATGTCTTTCTTTTTTTAAATGTAATTTGAAAGGAAACCTAATTGATGATAAGAAATAAATAAAAAAAGGTTTAAAAAAAAAAAAAAAAAAAAAAAAAAAAGGCCACCTGGATGAATAAAAAATGCTAGGGCTGAATTTATTGTGGTAAATAGCTCAAGTTGATGTTTGAGTAATGAGATGTCTATTTTGGGACAGCGCAATTTAGGAGCATTGCAAAGTGTATGTTAAATTAAATAACCCCTCAATTGCATATCAGTTATGCAACAGTACATTTTAAAAGAAAACAAGCCATAAATCATTCTCTTATGCACTTAAATGCCTTAGGGACATGTACTATGAATATAAAACCTGAGCAAACCATTACATCAGGCTGGTAAATATCATTTAGGTTAAAAGAAATCACTACCCTTATCCCTAAATATTATGATTTTATATTTAAATAACGTTATATAGATGATTTGTAAATGTTATACATCATTTTGACAGGTTACCTTAATATATTTTGACTACATTAGATTATTATTTAATGTCATTTTTGGATTCAAATCACTTGATGTCAAAGACTCAAATATGTTCGATTCTATGGAGAGCTCCCCTATATTAAAATGCCATTTTATTATTATAGCACTCTGCCGAAAACTAATTTGAAACATTATTCCCGATTTGAGGAGATAAATGCTTACGAGTTAATAACAATTGTAACATATCAAACTACAGTAAGAATTACTTTCATGGGAGAAATGCTATTTCCTTGTCTAGGGAAACAATTTATTTCCAGAGCAGCCAGAGGTTTCTTTGCATGCTGTTACAGATGTCTTATTCAGCTGACAAAGATAGAATAAGTGCCGCCTTCAGCTGATCGATCGTGGACCACCTGAGAGTTGGGCCTGTTCTCTGTAAGCAGAGTTGTCACCATTAGCTGAACAAGGAGTTGGAAAAGCAATGGTGACGTTGGTCGTCAAACTGCACACAGACAAAAAAAAAACAGAAGAGGGTGAAAACTGTTAAGGATTCTGATGGTTTACTTTAATTTATAAAATGTCTTCAGAAGCAATAATTATCTCTGCAGTGCCAGGAGGGAGAGCACAGTGCTCTGCTGGCATCATATCAGGTGTAGTTCTCTTCTCAGACAAGCCTTGGGGAGGCTAGACAGGAGAACCAGTCTTACTCAGCTAGACTACTGATGAATCTGGGGAGTTGTTTGCCATCACTAGTTTTGGCTCATGCCATCATCTTCCCCAACCAGACATAATACTTTGCACTACAGAAACAAAACTTTGACAAGCACGCAACCAACCTTTTCATCACAGAGGAAGCACAATGGTCAGCAATTGAATCTGAGAAGCAAACCTTTTTGAATCACGCAGCTAATACCTATACTGGATATCATAAATACTGCATGTTATTGATATGCCATTTTTTTTTTTTTCTGTGACGTACAAGTAAGCACGATACACCTTGGGCACAATTCGGGCTGAATAAATAAGTATGCCTCCTTGAATGGTATTCCTGCAAGACATTTGCACTTGATAATAAAAAAATATGTTTGCAAATACTCTGTCAAGGATAACTTACTTAAGAGTAACTATGGTGCATAATTCACAGCTTATTTGGAATATAATATTCATATTCATTCTGTCCTCTCTGGTCTTCATTAACTACAATTTGTCCAGAATACAGCTGCCTGTGTTATTACCGGGACTCCCTACAGATCACATCAACCTGTTCTTCAGAAACTTCATTGGCTTAATAACGAGTCAATTTCAAAACTCTGCTTCTAACTTTTCCCCTTTACAACCTAGCCTCTTCATATACATTTCTGAACTTCAAATCTACACACCTCCTTGTACTCTCAGATCCTCTTCTGCTATTCAACTCACCACACCATCTGTCCACTTGACTACCACGGGGTCTCGAGCATGCAGCTGTTCTGCCCCCTGCCTTTGGAATAACACAATCTCCAACAAGAAATTTGTAATATTGACTCTCCATTTTCAAGTCTTGTTTTACACCTTTTTAAATTGGCATATTCTGTCTGATTCTGTCTCTAATGGCTACAGCTAGAACTGATGAAATACCTATTTATTGTATAAACTTATTGTTGTTTATTACTGTTTTATTTGATTAATACAATGCTGCTTGTTTTTAAACTGTGCCTGTGAAGTGTCCTGGAGTGCTTTGAAAGGCACTTATAAATCAAATGTATTAATGTGTATTATTATTAGTTGTTTTTACCAATAAGATTTCTGACTTATGCTCATCAAAAGTAAATAATTACAACTAGTTACCATAACTGGTGACCATAACCTAAACCTATAGGACATTGAGGAAATTGGTTAAAGAGAAAATGGAAACGGGAACACAGAATGAGGAAAAATACTTCTAGAACCAGCACACCATATGTCATAACTGAGCGAAGCCGTCCCATTCATCAGGTTTTTAGCATTACTTTATCAGCCAAAAGATAGTCGAAAATTGTTATTTTTCATTTCTGTGGATAGGCACACATCAACAAGGTGAGAGGGATGTATTGTATTCAGTTTAATTTATATGTCATGGGCACTGCACATTAAATCAACATTAGAAAATGTGCCAGAGTTGGCTAATATTCATTCATTGTCATCGGCAGTCTCATTCCAGAATGTAAAAATGACTCTACGTGCAAAGATGAAGAGTCTCATATTAATTGCAGTATATTGAGCAGATAGGAATGCAGTGTTTCACTCAAAGGCAAGTCAAGTAAGCAAAGTAAGGAAGCTTCACTTTGTAATTAAACTTGTAGTTTAATTTAGTCAAGTTATACTTCTTTACACTCCAAGGGATTTTTCATTCCCTGCATTAGTTCCATCCTAACCCAGGCTCTAAACTCTGCTTGTCTCTGCTGCTTTGGCACTGATAGTTCCCAATACAGTAGGGTTTTCAATAGGACTGAAATGTACGATTATTTGAATTATTGAATATGAATTGAATTCGAGATTATTTCTTAGATTAATCAATTAATCGTTCGGTCTATAAAATGTCAAAAAATTATGAAAAATGTCTTTAAGTAAGTCTTGTTTTGTCAGTCCAAAAATCAACCTATCCAATTTAATATGATATAAAATACAAAAAAAAAATGGAAAACTCCATATTTCAGAGGCTGAAAACAACATGTTCTGCTAATCCTGCATGAAAAATTTTACTAACAGTTAATCGATTATCAAAATAGTTGCCAATTATATGTCTGTCGGTCGAGTAACTGATAAGGTGACTTACACAGTACGAAGGTTAGAGGACTGCTGGTTGCTGTGTGTCGTTAGCCATCGCCACAACATTAAAAAGAGGCAGCTAATTGTTCCACTTTCTGGGTGGAAGATAGTTAGTCTAGCTTGCTTGCTTAATATGTCCTCACACGAAAAGTGAGGAGAATTAAAATTCCGGTTCAAATAAATAATCCTACTGAAATAAATAAGATGCTTCTTGATGTGGTAGGCTTTGTGGCTGCCCATCTCTTAGTGAAAAAATAACTGTGAGCCCTCCATTACTCTAAAAGCAGTCACCCTCCAGATACCAGCTGGCATCTGGAACATGCCCTTCTGGTGGTGTTGGCAACAAAACCAACAGGCTTTCGCTGTTAATTAGCCTCTCCACCACTAGGCCAATGAGAAGCCTCCATGGCACAGCATTTACACACTCAGAGCAACAGATCATACTGGTCCATTTTCATTTTATATTTCCAAACCCTCCATTGCCACACGCACGAAACAAAACCACCAGATGCCAATATCTTCAGCCTCAGTTTGAGAGAAGAGGAAGGGGAGCAGGACATTAGCATAAATGGGGATTACTATGCATGACTGTCACTTCAAAGATAATCAAACAAATTAGAAAAATGTTCAAGTATTCACAAATGTTGGTGCGAGTCACAGATAATCCACTTTGCTTTTATTTATTCATTTATTTTTTTGTTTTTTAGCCACTCAAGAGCATTTCACATGCTTATGTAACTTTAAATGAGGTGCATATACAGGGCAGCAGCTGCGAGACGCACCGGGAGCGGAAACATATATAATGACGAGGGAGTCACAGAGGACAAAGGGAAAAGGCGAACATATTGTAGATAAAAGTCTAGAAACAGAAATGGGTATTGTCAAAAGCGAATAATCAATACACTTTAGCATGTAATCATTATTAGCAGCTCCAGATAGACCTCACACACAGGCAGTGATGTTGATAGGTTTCCGATGCAGTGAGTCCCTTAGACCCGCATGAAGAAGGGGGCAGTTTCAGACGTCTTGTCCTAAATATGTTTTCTCTTTGTTCAGTCGGCACAATTGGTTACGTTGAAAGGTCATTTTAATGCTGTGACACTAGTCAGAGCACAAACACTGCTGAAGCAATAGGTTGATATAATTTAATAATCTATTGTTTTTTTCTGACCAACCACATTACAATTTATGTAATTTACAATAATACAACCCAGAGAAATGCCGCAGCACGTCTTGACATTTAAGAAACTATAACAAGCAAATATGACATTTTTAAATGACTTTTATTAATTAATCGTATTTCATGAAATTGCAGTTTATTTTTTGTCTTCCGACTAATAATGTGCTAATTATTTCAGCATTACATTACGCCAAATGTTCACGGTTTCCAGCTTGTCAAATGTGAGAATTTGGTGCCTTTCACTGTTTTATATAATTTTAAATATAAATATTATACATATTCTGTATCTGAGAAATTTGAATGGACATTTTATAGACCAAAACAGTCATTAACACAGCCGGTAAGTCCAAAGAATTACCAATAATGAAAGCAATCACTAGTTTAACCAAACAGAACTAATCGATTACAGGGAGTGGTAACCCTACGATCACAAAGCTTATGACAGATGGGTTTCCGATAACATATCTAGCTGAGAATAACTGGGCGGGAGAAAATGTTGCTGATCCCTTAATCAATAACAGTTAACTGCTTGCTGCCTCAATAAAGCTGCTCACTTTACCGTACAACACAGAACTGCTGGGATTTGTCTAGGTTCACATGTCAAATGTCAAATTTAACAAATCCTCCCTAGCTGTTATTGCCCCCTCCCAACACTGTAAAATAATGACATCATATCTAATAGCAATGGGCCTCATCGAGCAGTCATAAAGTTTAATAAAGCACAATGAAATGTGATTTTCACATGATGGTGTCATTCATTTCCATAAACCCTGCCTTTACTACCCTCCTGTGTCGCCTCAGTGTCTCAGTGGGGTTGTGGAAAGTGGGGCTCGCACACCAGCGGAACACTTTCACAGCTCCATTTTCATTTAGTATCATTAGAAAATTCAATTCCCAGCAAATTACTTTTCAGAATTTCACAGCAGTCCCTTAAGATGTTCTGCATGACCCACTTTTGTCTCGAGCCGCAGAGCTTTCTCTTCATCACCACAGTTCACAATGTACATGCATATTCCTAAACTCCATCTCCCAGTCAGTGTGGTGTGTTTTTTTTTGTTGCTAAGACTGTCGGGGGTCACTGCAGGGGAAACTGGTCGTTTGTATTAAAACTCCCAGGGTGGTTCAGGACTACTGTAGCAGCTGGCTATTTTCAGCTTCTGCAACCTATGCGACTGTGTCAACTATGCCTCCATGGCTACACATAGAAAGAAAATATTAACAATGACACTGCAGTAGATGTTCTCCGCTGTGATTTTATAGTTCTCTGAAAAATCCCTAATCCTTCTACTGTGGTTGATTCATTGAGATCACAGGGTCATTTTTTAACCTGTGTGTCAACATACATTCCTCTCTGGTTCTGTTGATTACTTCAGGTTCAAACACACCGTACATCAACAGCTAAGCATGCTGAGATGTTCTGTGATCAGCTCCATCTGTTAAAAAGGCTGATGGCGATATCAGCAGATCTGTGTCGGCTCCCCTTCGGAGGTAAGTAGGAAGTGGGTACAGCTGACACTTGTAACTTTAAGCGTGAAATGAACACACTCACTTTTCTGTCTGCGCAAACAAGGCTTAATAAAGGTGATGGGCCAACCTGGTGTGCCACCTTTTTCAATTTCCTGCTTCACTGAGCATCCTATGGAAGCAAGGGACCACATATCCCAAGGAAACACCCGTACAAAAAGGGACATCGCATGTCAAGTAATGTGAGACATATGAAATGTGTAGAAATAGCGATTTCACACAAGGGGATTTGGAACACTGACTAAAAGCAAATTAAATCATGTCATAAAAGCAGATATGGGCCATCAGCTAAAAGGAATGTTGACTAGTAGGACCCCAGAGTAAAAAGATCGCCCTCCAGGACATCAGGTGAGTGATGATTCCAACAGAAATCACTCTATTCAGGTCAATGACATTGTTACCCTTTGAAAGTTTAGGCCTAATGGAGCTAATGAATGCTCTACCATTGAGTTTATGAAGCGTACATCCTTGAAGTGAAGTCCACTGCCCCCAAGTTGATCTTAAACATCATCAGTTGTGAGCCTGCTGGCTCTGACAGGTGGTCCTGTGTCGGGGAGCAGGTGACCCCTCCCTTTCTTCCCTCGATGCTGTCAGTCACAGTCACAAAGGTGACAATGGCGACAATAGGAGCAGATCCTGCCATGATGGAAAGGGCATCTGCACAGCATGTACATCTTTTAATAGCCTCTACCTAAATCGGACAGGCAGATAGAGACACGCAAATTTACCCACTTTTGAGTTCGTACACACGTTGAGCTACAGGGGCTGAACTTGCACGCTACACACAGCCGTAATTTATGAGAACAAGGTGCCCTCCTGAGAAGAGAGGACAAATAGTTTGTACTGAGAAGAAATGATGAAAGTACCACAGGTGGTAGACAGCAATATCCTCAAATATTTTTTTGTGACTTGAAAAGTAATTCCAGTTTATTAACTGATCTTATTTCTTGTAGCTTTGGCTACAATTTTTAGCGGTAATAGAAACATTTTACTCAATAAATGCATTTGCTGTAATCTGGGAACACAGCATTATCACTCAGGCTGCAAATAACAACTATTAAGTTTTGGATGAATCTGTCCGTTTAAATTCTCAATTAATGGCTTTGTCTAAAAATGTTAGAAAATAGTCAAATTGGCTATCACAATTTCCCACATCCCATGGTGCGGGGTCATCTTCAAATTGCTTGTTTCGTCCTATTAACAGTGCAATACGCAAAATGATTTAATTTACTATTATGCAAGACATATAAAAGCAGAAATTCCTCACATCTGCAAACTAGGACTAGCAAATGGTTGCTATTTTTGCTTAAAAGTAAAAAATTGTTGCAGATGAAATTTTATCAATCAGCAAAACAGTCCGGCAGGGCAAAACGCATCAATAGTAAAATGATCAGACAGGTTGTAAAAAAAAAAAGCTAAACGTTTATTTGAAGGTTAGTGCATCCAATGTTTCCAATGAACAGTTTTGGTAATAATTTAACAGTTTGCCTTGATTTTATCTTACATTTCATTACGTTTACATATCAATACTTTTGGGGGTTGGTTATAACCTGGACATTTAAGACATTATTAGGAGTATGTTCCACCATCTCTGGTACTAAATGGATACCTTACGGTGCAAATGACCCACATAAAAACAGAAATAGTTCGCTCCAGTAAAGACGGATTGTGAACATGCTAAATCTTTCACAACCTCACTCTGAACATAACAGTGTGCTTTGAGGAAATGTGAAATGGCTGATGTGTGGGAAAGCTCAAGAAGAGATACTGTGCAAGTCTGCACCGCAGAACAAAATGGTTTCCCCAGAGTAACTCTGGAGACAACAGCAATCACTTCCTCCTCTTGTTCTTCCTGTCTTCATACTCCAGATCTGCCACTGTTGAAAACATACTGTGGGCTGTAATGGATGTCTTTTCGTCATTGTATCTGTGCTAATTGAAACTGAACCTGTGGGTAGATAGGTCCATTTGGTGAGGCTTTTAACTCCAGTTAATGCTATTTGTCTGACACGTGCTGGAATCGAAACACAGTCACTGACTCAAGGGAGAATTTAAGTTGCTTCAGTTCAGTTCATGGACAGTGAAGATTCTCATTGAAAACAACTGCTGATAATGTCTTCCCTTTACCCCTTTCACCAGAGGTGATAAAAACCCAGAACACTACATGTTTTGAAAGATTCTGGTGTGTTTTTGCCACAACTACAGGTCAGAAATAACAGAAGTTTGAGTTGTCAAACCCTAAAACGATTAAATAGTTTTCACCCATACGATAATTTGAAATTTGTACCAAACATACTTCATCAAGTATTTGATTAATAGAGCAAAACCTATTCCAGCAGTTAGCTGGTTAGATAAGTCATATGTGATAATGGGAAGCAATAAGTGTCGCCCAAGAGAGTCATTTTTTTTCTCCATCATGTAGAAAAACATCAGAATTAATCAATAATAGATGGTGTCATTTATAAAAAGATTATTTGTGCATTATTCACCACTAATATTAGTTATAATATTCCAGAGATCTGATGTTTGTCAATAACGAATCCAGCTGATATTTCTATGAATATTACATAAGAGCTGAGCTTTTATCAGCTTTTTTTGTCAATTATTCATGTTTATTGTAATGACGTCTTGACACGAAAAGCCCGGCCGGACATAATGTGTGGCGTTCTCTTCAGTAACAGATGTACAGCAACATCAGCTTTATCGAAGCAAAGACAGATCTGACATAACCCTAAGAGCAGACAGTATATTTACTGAAAACATCAAATATATATACGGTATCTATATATATATCTATATATATATAAAATCCCCGAAAAAAGCAATAATAACTCCTTGTTCGACAACATCCTCTGGGAATTTATGTAAAATCATACAAAAAAGGCAAATGCTGTCAATAGAAAGGGGCTGTCATAAATAAATGACGTTCATGACACCCATATTTTCTGTTATTTTTACTCAGTCCCCAATATATATATATATATAGTCTCCCGTCCAATTCCTCCCTGTCTCACAATTTAGCCACAAATTACCAGCTGAGAAAACAGTGGCTAACCAAGGACATCCACACAACCAGCCGTGGTGGGAAGTTGATGAAATGATTATACGATACAGTGAAACATCATCCACACATAGGCTAAAACACATTTCCATATTCCATTCCTGGAGAAAGAACACATTTGAATGAGGAAGGGACATGTTGGGCATAAGATGTAGCGCAGGGAATGGAATAATCTAAGCTCAGTGACCGTACAACCTTTTGAAAATAATAAGGTGACTGGAGTTGCAGGTAGGCAGGGGAGGGAGATTCGTAAGATTTTATCACATGAGGGCAAAGGCATATTAATCATAGTCCGGGAACACATGAGCACAACTGTAAGGAAAGAACTCAGGAAAGGTTAATGTGTGGAAACGGGTGTAATAATGTGCGCGGTTGGAATACTAAAATTGTGCGTTCAATATGCAGCAAAGCAATCACCGCACTTTGTCACATGTCATTGTACATAAGGCAATGCTAGGCATGTACTGCTGGCACAAAAATATGATGAAAAAAATGTACACCATCTGCCAAACAGCATGAATTTAACAATAAAAACAGAATTGTTTGTGTGTGGGAAGCTCAGCTAGTTAAAGCTGTCAGTTTGAATCTGACTCAGCCTTTCCTGCATGTCATCCCCTTTCTCTCATATTTCCTGCATCTCTGTATAGACAAATAATCTCAAACGTCATCTTAATCATCATCAACAACCCCCATTTTAGCCAAATAATCCTTCACAAAACCTCCTCAGACACAGCGAGAGGAGACGTGTTAACTATTTTCAGTTCGATCTATGACTCATTTATGACCTTGATAATGACAATAAAGAGTCACTGTGGGAAGAACAAAACAAAGCTGGCACAAAGTAAATCAAAACTTGATTGATTCAGTTCAGCTTCCTTTTGACAGTCCAGCAGGCTACAAGCTTTACATCTCTGTTTCAAATACAAAACCAAAGAGACTGTGTACTCATCAGCAGGCTACAGAGCCGGCGATCTCCCTCATTGTCTCGCGGCATGGACGTCTTGGCAGCTGGCCCTGGTACTCATGATGCCATTTCTTCCACTAATGAATGCAGACAAGAATTCAAAGGCCATATTGAAAAGTAGCAACATAACTGAAGCTTATATTTTTCATGACGTTCAATTTCACTGACACAGAAAGCATTACAAAGAGACTGAAAAACAATGAAGGGAGCAGGAAGAGAGATCACATGGAGAAAGTTGATGTTTGATGTTTTTATCAGCGGAACCATATCAGTGTCTGACCTCATGAACTAACCAATTTATACTTTTCACAGCTTTTCATTTTAAAAGTACCTTCTATGTCATTTTCATGTGATCAAGGATGTTTAATACAGACATTGAAAGTGTCTTTCTGTTTGTTCACTGCGCTTTCTATAAAAACATTTTTTTTAAAAATCGTCCACTTTTATGTCTTTTCATTTAGCTCATAAATGAGATTAAAAAGGGACCGGACCTTGACTGTCACAGCTCTCCCAATAACTGCTTAAATCCTTCCAATCAAGCAGGTTCGCAGTATTTCAACTGACACACCAGCTCGAATGCAACCACTTAGCAGCTCTGAATCATTTGAATCAGGGGAGCTTGTGCAGTCTGTATGTCAGGGTCCAGAACCTTTCAGCATGAAATGACTTATTCTTCAAATTCATTCAACGCCCTATTATCTAAACTGTTTTCAAAAACATTATTCTTACTCAGAGACATGGTACATTTGCAAACAAATTCCTGTAAACCAAATCATTTTAGATATTTGCTGAGCTCAACATCAATGCAAATCTGAGCCTCACGACATCAGCATAGCAATTTCCCTTTTCTGCGGTGAAAAGGTGTTGTAATAAGCATGTCGCTGGTTCAGAACAACAATCCTAGCCTTCCAACACAGTATTGTGCAACATCAATCAGGACTGTGGATACTAATGGAGCTTCAGTGGCCATCAGAGAAGGGCAGCCTACTGATAGATGAGGGAACACGGCACAAACAGCCCCATGTACACACAGAAACGCACAAACGGACTCCCATCAGTCTGCATGCAAGTAATGATAATGTTTTATGAGAGGCATTGCAGGATCTACCGACAACACGGAGATTCACAGATATGGACAGCATAGGAGTAATAAAATATGTGAAAGAAAAAGCAATATCTTCTTACGGTTTTATTATACTGAAACCATTATTTGGGAGGGAGACTATTTAATTAGACCCCTATTAATCACAGTAATTGGCCATTCTGCATCCCAGGAGTGTAACTGGCCAATAGCTGTTAACCTTTTGTCTCTATTGCTGATGTTGTCCCCCAAACTATTAATATACTGGTGAGCATCATTTGCAAATGACTCCTGGGAAGAATTTTCATTGGTTCTCAACAAGGGGCTGATTATCTCCAACTGTTTATTCATGCGAGGTGGATTATTCCGAGGGTACCTTGAATTGGTATCTCATACAAGCTCAAGTTTTGTTTCGCTGTGAACGCAAGCAAGTACCTCGTGGATTACACTTTTCTTGCTTCACAAAGCCACATCTAATATCAAAGACGGAATAATTAGGTTGCTCTCTGTTTTACCACCTTGTTTTGTCAGATTACTGCAGCATTATGTTAACTGTTCAGATGGAACACCACCGGCGTGGCCTTTGTCAAGTACTATGTCTGGTGAAATTGGTTTTCCTATTGCCGTGTGCAAAACAAAACTTCACAATATTTGCAACTAAATATAGTGTGGCCGTCGAATGAGAAGTACATTGTGGGTATTCTGCATGTGCCAAGTCTGTACATACAGCTGGTGCCCCCCACGGACCAGGAAATTACTGGTACACTAGGCCATCTGTCAGGAAGCAAAAAGCAGATTCAGACCCAAAAGGTTACGAAGGCCAAAAGGGTCAACAGTAGGGAGGGGGAAAAAACACAGCCAGAGACAGATTTTTATGGATTTCATACAGTAAGAACACAACACACTGAAAGACGATGTTGCTGACTATGTTGTTTTTGTGCTTGAGCTCCAAGAGGCTAAAGTCATATTTATTCTGTTGATGTGGCAATGAGATATTGAAGATATTGATGCTAAAGTCACAGGCTCTCAATAATGTACCAGCAGGATACTGTGATTTATTACATATTACACAAAAAAAAAAACACACCTTGGCCATGGCACTTATGATTAGTGCCCTAAAGTGCCACAAAAATGACTTGGTTAGGTTTAGGGAAACACCATTATTTGGTTTTGTTTTTAACAATGACATACTATTTCCTCCTTTGCTCCTGACACACAAGAGACATAACTCCTATGGCTGCGAGAGGACTTGGCCACTTGTACGTAAACATATGATGTTTTTGGGCATTTGCTGAAACGACCATTTCTTTTGTTTTTCTTGGGAGGTACAGTCTCTATATGTTCAACTGACAGATGACTAGATTCACTTCAGGAGTTCACTTGAGGATCAAAAAGTGCATCACAAGTGACATAATATTCTAAAAAATTCCAAGTCACCGCCCTCACATTTGTCATTGAGTAGCTGAGCTGTTTGTGTCACTGAATCCTGTTCCCAACCACTTCATCATTCCACTCCTTTAATTAATTGTGTGAATATTCATGCAAGATCATAGCAAGAGCAATGTTTTAATATAGCTGATGCATTATGAGTCAGATGTTTATTACCCGGTGAGTAAAGGGTACTAAAACAGCTTAATCAAGTGCTCTCGCTAAGGGCCATAATTGTACTCTGTTTATATGCCAGGGGGCTCTTACCAACACCCCTTTGAGTTCCTGTTATCTGGAGTATTTACACTGCAGCATCACCACGTAAGTGATTAATTAAAATTCTGTCGCTTTTTTCCCCAAAACAACACAGCCGTCTAGACGCCTCAGTCGGAATTGATTTATAGAGCTCAGCTATTGATGCTCTACTTTTGTGAGTTGTTCTGTGAAAAGCTAAGATATATACTTTCATTATACAGAAATCACTTGTCACAGATGAAAGTACATCTCAAACTGTGCCTTCAAAAATAATTTGCACAATTAGCAAAGCTGAACTGATTACTATTGAATGCATTGATGTAAACAAACAGCATCAGCAAATACTAGAAACTTGTCTAGTGTCTGCGTATCAAAAGTCTTGTCAATCAATTTGAATTTAGATTTCCCAACAGCCTAGTTGCAACATTGAACCCGTCACTCCCCACAAACATACACCACAGCAGAGACTGTGATGATGATAAACAAAAAATGCATTACATACTGAGCCCAAAGCCAGCTATTAAAAGAAATGCGAGTGGATTGTCTTGTACCCATTGCATCAACCACTTTATTGCAATGTATTTACACCACTTGCCGATGCTTTGCTAAATGTAAAGCATGTGGAGAAAATGGTAATGACTACCTACCCTATGCGTGACAAAAGCCATGTTGAGCTTCCCATGAAGCCAAAATTACTGGGAAATAACTAAGTGAATGTCCCGTGTACATTGTAGACAACAATGACGTTCAACGCCAATGTACAATTTACCCTCTACTAGAGACCTGGTTTCAAGTAAATAGATAGGAAACAAGCCAAAAGAATGGCAGCAACCTTTTTAAACCCATTAATCTGTCGAACATGCCGCTTTGGCCGTCGTGTTAGCACAGCGCGGAAAACACAGCCCCATCATTTCTTTCAATGAGACCACTGCATTGACACAGCAAAGTGGCAATGCAAAGTGCTCCAGCAGAAAATCATAAGTGTCACCTGGCAACACACTGTGTTGGCCAATTAAATACATGCAAGCAACAGCCTAAATTAAATTAAATCAAAAAAGTATATTACTTTGAAATCTGAATTGGCTACGGTTTACCTTGCAATTTCAAAAGAAGGGATACAACGATTGTCATCCTTGTGATTTTAAAGAGTTATACAATCGTTCCTCATAGGGCTAGAAACTACTGTGCAGTGTTTGGCGTCTGCTAAGCTTTCAAACTCACAATGTATTACTCAGACCAACCTTCCTGAATCATATTTCATCATCTTACAGCTACCCGCAGCAACATGCTGCTTTCAGTCTGAACACCCAACACTTCATCTATGCTGCAGAACTATTATCTTGAGCATATTGAAATTACACAAACTCATATGGGAGGAGACCATTTATTCTATGAAAGGTTTTGTGGCATTGATAAGCAGCAGCAGGACCGTAAGTACGACAACCCTTCCTCTGTGTGACAAAAGCTTACCACATAGCAATAATACAGGGAAACAATTATGTTAAGAGGCTTTGTGCAAGGCAACAATCATGTTTACATCCCTACAGCGACACAATCTTAGCCTCTATTCGAGATCCAGGTGTACAATGAGGCAACAGGAAACAAAGTTGCACAACATATCTAAGTGATTCTTCATCTCCTCATGGGACAACAGCACGAAACCTCATTGCACATGTCAAACAAACAAAAAAACAAACAAAAATCTGCTCAGCAACTTGAAGAAAAGTCTACACACTTGCAACATGGCAATAATGTGTAACACCACTGCACGTTGCCAGCTAACGTTAGCTAACGTTGGTCGCTAACTTCGTCTTTGACGCTGAGCAGGTCACATTAACTGTTAGTGTAGTGCTGTGGGTGAAAACAGCTCCCCCCTGCGTCCGAAAACAATACTTTGAGAGCGATGAGAGTGAGAAAAAACAGCAACCGTGTGGACAGCTAACGCAAACAATCAGTTTAAACTCACTGTAGCTACGTGATATATTTCTCGCTTCAAGGCTGTTTTCCTACATGTTGTGTGCCGGGCTCTGAGCTCTGACAATTCGCGGCTAGCTACTACTGTACTGATTTTATAATTCAGCCACATTTAGCTATGTTTTGACCAATGATTGGTAT
The DNA here is from genome assembly GCA_943590825.1 of Bovichtus diacanthus. Lineage (NCBI taxonomy): Eukaryota > Metazoa > Chordata > Actinopteri > Perciformes > Bovichtidae > Bovichtus > Bovichtus diacanthus. The sequence goes on from CALSBV010009973.1 coordinate 8,680,203, forward strand.
GTGTGCACATATAGGCTATTATTTAAATTATTCAATGTAATTATAGCCCACTAAACCTTATCATTTACAGAATACCATCATTTTACATTATGTTAAACAGAAATATTCGGTCATATTGATGAAACCTATGATATGGTAATTTGATACACAGTATATGCAACGTTAAAATGTTAGATGGGCCAGAATGTAGGATGTAATTTCCTGGTACTGAAATAGAAGCTGCTGGTGTAAGCCTCAGCGGTAACATAAACATCAGAGACAGGAACCATTCCTCACAGCAGGTACTTTATATTTTTATTACATTAAAATGCAAATGCTTTAACACTTTTACTTAAGTCAAATTTAAATGCAAGATGACTACTTATAATTCAATATCAGAGTGGTGTTGATACTTAAAGAAACAGCGGGAGACACATTGTTGGAGAGTTGGATGAGAAGGTCGATACCACTCTGTCTGTTAAATATATAGCTACAGCCAGGAGACAGTTGGCTTGGCACCCACATACCCCAACCTGAATATAACAAATGACATATAACATATTCATTTGTGAGCAGCAGATGTCTCAAATAGCTCTTCATTTAGTACTTCTTCTGGGGATGACCGCCATAACATCAAAAAGTCTCACCATGCTTGGCTCTTATATAACAGTAATATTTAGTGAATCAGTCATATTTCTGACTCATTTTATAATCTCTTACTGCCTTTTGTCTGTATTTGGGGCTGTCCATTGAGGTTGTCCATCAATTGTGAAAGAAAAGCGTGTGTACTGTATATTCATTTTATATTGTACATTTATTGTATTGTATGTAATAGGTTTATTTAAGTTAGTTTCTCAAAAGTTTAGGTTTTTCCTATTTATAACAGATAATGATTTAAATTAAAATTTCCGAACAGCAATCTTTGAGAGAATATATCTGCTGCAGCTGTGACAACCAATTACTGTTACATATAGTATGTTTTATAAAACAGATTATCTTATACAGTGCAAAATTGTTTGGAAAAAAGAATTTCCAATTAAAACAGCTAAATCTTTTATTTAAGCCTCCGAGCACTGACTTTACAATGTCTCATTATTTGCATTTTACTCTGTTTCTGTGGTCATTTTCCTTGACACTTTTGGTATATATATATATATATATATATATATATACAGTACATGCAATTAAATTTGTATATAGAATATAAAATACGACCAGCAACATAACAAATATCATCTCATCTAATGTAGCGGAGTGAAGGTAAGCCGTAGAAGTTGTCAGGGGAAGACAATTCTTTCTACTTTCTGTAGCTTAACCCAGATAACGGATTTCATTGCCCTCATAACTATAGAGGGAGGCTTAGCTCATTATGGTCCATAATCCAATCTGTGAGCTCCCTGAATTGGAGGTGCAATGATATATCAATATTGTCCTTGGTAGAGAGAGAGGGTGGAAATGTAGCAAAGTGGCACCGAGAAAATGTTAACAAAATTACTGGGAGGGAGAAAAAAAAACAACATTTCTGGCTGTAAGTGATCACCAGCTGGGAATACAAGGTACAAGGTTGTAGCAATGTTCCCTCTGTATTCATTCAGTTTGGCTGGTCCATTCCTGCATAAAACATGCCACCACTGCTATAGAAATTTAATTGTGATATTGAATACATTAAATAAAGTTGTTTTGTGTAATCTGCCTCTAAAAGCCGCTGAAATAAGACCCAAAAATCCAATATGCATGAAACATTGTGTTGTTGTGTACACCATACAGCACGCAGCATCAATTGATTCAGGGTTATCCATAGGCTCTCTCTGTATGAAATACACCCTGCATTAAAAAATATTAAAAGACAAATCATGCTTACCACAACACCATATCACCCTGAGTACACTTGTAGGTGGCATGGAGATGTGCTGCCAAGCTGCAGGCTGTGTCAGAAACATTAACTTTTTATAGCCTTGTGACATATATGCTTATATATTCATCTAATTTCCCCCTGACTGTCAGGAGCTTTAGAGAACATTCATCAGAGTGAGCGGTTACCAACAGTCCCTGTATAGCCTTAGCAGAATCTAACATAATCTCTCTTGATGTGGAAAAATCTGTTTCGTAAACAGATTACGTTTTATTAAAAAATTTTATGCACACAAGATTCGCATCATTTGTGTTCTTGTTATTTGGATAAAAAGATGCCAGATGCCATAGCTGTCAAGTGCCCCCGCCCACAACAGCAACAACAACAACACACACACTTATATAGACACTCCTCTGACCTGCCAACCAGTAAATCCCATCCACCTATGATTCAAAGGAGTACTAATGGATTTTGTTATACAGCTGAATACAACTAATTGTTACAAAATGCTCATTTGATGTATATTTAGACTAAAATCATTAAATTAAGCTCCAAAAGCTATCCCAGGTGGTCAACAGGTTGCTATTTTGTTTAAGTAGCATTCCCCTTTATTCTTCTGGATTTTTCTAATAGTTTCAACCCTATTTGTTTTTTGAGTATTTATTTGCTAATAGGTGATTTAATTGCTCCAAACAAACGATATCTTTCTGAAACACATTTCAGCACTGCCCAGTGCTCACATCCTTGAACAATGACAAGCTTTCAGGGAGGACAGAATTAAAATTCAAAGGCAAGGCGGTTCATTTTAGTTCCAGGAACCGCTGTGTGAAAAACACTTGACTGATTTTAATCACATTCTTATTTATTTCAGCTTTAAGCTCAGCATGACTTTTTAAAAGCCAGTGGTGATTTTCACTGAATTTTCATAGTGCAACAGCACCATCTAGTAGGTTTCTGTAAGTATTAGCTCTGCTCATTGAAGCCATTAGATATTCACCCTGAAAGCCCGGCCTTCTCAGAACTGCTGGAATAGCAAACATTTATTTGTAGAATAGGTTTTTACTAAGAGTACTTTATCTCCCTGTCTGTTATACACTCCACTGAGTGAGGATTATTGTTGCTTGTCTGTACTGTTCAGTTATAAGACTGCCAAACCAGGAGGAATGAGTCGGGGGATGCGATTGGCATTTTGGAAACACAACAAAATCTCTGTCTGAGAGTCATTGCAGCATTTAGTGTGTAGAGTGTAAACAAAATTAGCATTAAAAAAAGCTTGCATCTGTGAGAGAGATGACTCTGCGTAGGAGTCACAATGCAGTGACTTCTGCTGTCTATATTTCAATTAGTTTGTAATAAAACATTTGAAATAAGGAATAAATCATTAAATGGATTGCTTGATTAGATACAATAATGCAACAGAGGTGGAATAAAATAAGCACAATTACTAAAGAACATTTTGAAGTACTGGTACTAGAGTGCTGGGCACAATTCTGTAAGATTTTATATACTTTTTGCTGAATTACATTTATTGGACAGGTGCAAAGTACTTTACTGTACTTTAGGTGTGTGCAAAACATTTTGATGAGCTAATTAGATACACAGTGTGATGCACCGTTAAAATGTTAGATAGAGCAGAATAGGATGTCATTTCCTCCTACTCAAATACAAGCTGCAGGTGTTAGTGTCATCTGAAACATAAACATCAGAGACATGAAGCATTCCTCACAGCGGGTACTTTAACTTTTGATTACATTAAAATGCAAATGCTTCAGCCGCTTTTACTTAAGTCAAATTTAAATGCAAGGGGACTGCTCATAATTGAATATTAGAGAGTTAACTTAAACTTAAAGGAACATTGGGAGATAAATAAGTTAGATAAGAAGGTCAATACCAATCTGCCAGGAGACAGGAGACAGTTGGTTTGGCTTATCATTAAGAGACTCCAGGATGTCACTGCTCCTGCCAAGACATAGTTACCCACATACCCCAACCCAAATAAAACAAATGACATATAACATGTTCATTCGTGAGCTTTAGAGGTGCTGATAGGAGGGTTAGACAGAGCCATTTTTGCAGAATGTCAAAGGGCCACTTATTAGCTTTTTCTGGAACTAGAATGAACGTTTGTGCTCAATAATGTCCTGTTGTAACAGCTATTATAATAGCAACAAAGCCTTTGTGAAAGTGAGATTTCTATGATTTTATTCTTACTCTGGACACATCTAGCACACCTATTCATTTCTTCATCGACTTACATTCCCGTTCAAAGTCAAGATGTTGATGTCTTTGTGTCGTGCTTAAGCTGCTTTTACACGGGAAAAGCAAAGTCTACACAGTGCCCCGTAGTCCACGACATGAATAGTTCTGGGGTCTTCTCTCCCTCACATCGCTCTAATGAAGCCATTTATATTAGTGACAAATGTGATCATCCCACTCTCTTTCTTCCTGTCTCTTTTATCAACTCCACTTGCAGCTGGTATTCAGTGTGTGTGTGTGTGTGTCTGTGTTTGTGTATGTGTGAGACATATCATTAAAAATGTATAGCATCTCTCCAAGCAGTGTCCTGACTAGCCACTCATGCTCATTGGGTATCAGTCATTAAAATTTAGCAAAGAGGCCAAAGCATGGCCTACGTAGGTATCGGGTTTCTCATTCAGGCGGTGGATGAATTTTTCAAAGTCCTATTACCTCTACAGGCACCACTGCTGATGTCTCAAGGCGGTGCGCTCTGACACTGCCGTTGTTTGTCTTTGCCGGTATTGTAGCTAAGGCGTGACAAAGGACGAATCAACAATAACAACATGAGTCTCAGGGTGGCTATACTGATTCATTTATTACTGCTTGTTGACAAGGCGGATTCTAAAAAAGGTGAGTTGTTATTTGTTATCCTGATGGAGCAAAGCTTAAATTTGATGGAAGTGCTTTATCTTACAGGTACTGTATATACAAAGAAAGTTGGCTTCAATTGTTCAATGTCAGCTTGTAATGCACTTTAAGAGGTTGTATCGGGTTGCTAGAAAAAAAAAAAAAAAAGAAGTCAAATAAGTAAGCAAGAAAAGAGTCATGATTCTCATTCACTGTCTTTTTCTTTTGAGATGAAATTTTACTTTTTTTTTGTAATTATAAGGTGTCAAATGTGGAGGAATCCTCTCTGCTCCATCTGGCAATATCTCCAGTCCAAACTTCCCAGGCTTGTATCCCTACAACATTGACTGTTCCTGGCTAATTGTGGTGGCAGAGGGCTCCTCCGTCCTCCTCACCTTTCACCACTTTGAGCTGGAGTACCATGCCAACTGTGCTTACGACTACATAAAGATCTACAATGGCATATCTGAGGATGAAGGGAACCTCCTTGGAACATTTTGTGGTGACATCTCCCCTCCACAGTTCACTTCTTCTTGGAATGTCATGTCCATTATCTTCCATTCAGACCGCCATGTGGCCTACAGGGGCTTCAGTGTTGGCTACAGAAAAGGTAACTCATTATATTTGATGACAGGGATCAGTGGGCAGACTGTCCAAAATTGAGCTTAATTGTTTCTGGCAATACTAAAAGCCAAGGTGTTTGGCTAAAACTCCTTGAGATTAAACTCAAAGGAGAATTCAGATCTCACAAAAACATTATCAGAATCCTATCATGCTCACAATGATAATGGATAATGCTAGCATGTTAATAATTTGCTGGTATAATGTACCATGTTCATCATCTGTGTTTAGCGTGTAGTTGCTACTCTTTTACAAAAAGAAAAATGCAAGATGGATCTGAGTTTGCCTTCTTATGTTTCTAGATGTGTGCGGTGGAGTACTAACTGGTTTATCAGGCGTAATCTCCAGTCCAGGCTACCCTCATGAGTACAGCAACAATGCTGACTGCTCTTGGGCCATCCACGTGTCCAACACCACTGTGGTCACCTTGGTCTTCTTGGACTTCCAGCTGGAAAACAACGAAGGATGCAATTTTGACTTTGTCGCGCTGTTCGATGGCCCCACAGTCACCCATCGGCACCTGGGGAAATACTGCGGGGCGGATAAACCCACCAACATCGTCACCACCTCCAACCATCTTCTGGTAATCTTCAAGTCTGACTTCAACATTGGTGGACGTGGGTTCAAGGCCTACTATTACTCAGGTAGGAAGGTTTATTGTGATTAGTTGTATTCAAGAAAGAAACTCTTCTCACATTATATAGTTACATTACACTGGAAGTTTGAAACCAGGCACATGAAAGACCTAGAACATGACACAAAAGATGTTGACATCTGATGAAATTAAATTTGAACAGCACTGCTACAATGCAAAGTACTCATCACCCAACTCATTGAGCACAACAAGAAAAGAAGTCCACAGAGTAAAAGTCCTTGAGTGTTCAGGCCAAAGCCTCAGACTTAAATCCAATTCAACCACTGCAGAATACATTTTAGACAGTTGATCACATAATGTCCCCATTTGACCTTCTTGAGCATAAACAAATTGACAAAAGGGTGAAAATCCTACAGCACAGTTGCAAAGGGACGCTGACACACATTTTGATTTACTGTATCATTAATCACTTAAATTGTGTTTTTCACAATTTATTTTATGTTTATGTAAGATAAAACATTTGCTTTTCATCTATTTTTTTAATTCAGATGACCACACCAGTTAAAATTATTATTTTTTTTTTTTAAAAAGAAACAGTAAGACATTTGTTTTTTTGGTAACGCTTTCTATGACGCCCATGTCTATAATGCATTATAAAACATACTTATAATGCGTTATAATCCGCTCATGGCACTGTATGATTAAAGTTATAAACAATCATAAATATTTATAATGCCATAATCGTAACACATTATAAAGCATTTTGTAATAACTTATAACGTCAAGTATCATAAAACTTCATAACTGCTGGTCAATCACTGGCATTATATTTAATTAAAACATTTTTTTACTTTACTTAAAGCAAACAATGACCACCTAAAGTGACTTATAATGAGCTTTTAATGTATTATATCTGCCTAGAACTCAGGATAGTTAATGGATAATACATTATGAAAAGATTATAATGTATTACAACTATGGGAATTATAATACACTATGATTCTTGCAAAAACATATCAGTAAGTGACCAGCAAGGATGAAGTATTATGATATTTGACCTTATAAGTCATTATAAAATGCTTTATAATATGTTATGATTAATGTTATAGAGCATTATAAATAATTAGGGGCTTATAACTATAATTATACAGTGCTATAAGCAGACTATAAGGCATTATGAGTATGTTTATAATGAATTATATAGTGTTTTATAGATTTTACCATTTTTCTTTTGCTTTTTGACACTACTTGTCATCTAACTCTTAGCAAGAAAACCAATAACCATTTTTCTGAAATGTGAAACTATTTCTTTAAACTCTGAAGGAGTTTTTGCCAATGAAATACTTTTCTAAACAAAAACTTTTACTTTTGGGACTGACTTATGTCAAACAGTGGATGCATCCTACAACTTTGCAAATAAAAAACTGAGCTGCACTCACTCTAATGATCTGTAATATAAATAAAGTTGACTAACTTATCTGATCAACTTCAACAGGTGAATGCCAGCAGGTCCTGTCAGCTGTAAATGGCAACTTCAGCAGCCCACATTTCCCAAACATCTACCCAAACAACATCAACTGCCACTGGAGCATCACTTTAGCAGCTGGGTACCGCATCAAACTGTTCTTCCCTGTCATGGACTTGGAAGACCGCAACAGTCTGTCAGACGAGTGTGACTACGACTCTGTTGCAGTTTATGACGGGGAAAGTCAGACTGACACCCTGCTGGGACGCTGGTGTGGCAGAGAGCATCCCCCCTTTCTCGTCTCAAAGGGCAACAAGTTGCTGGTGGTCCTCAACACAGACAGAAATGATGCTCATAGAGGGTTTACTGCTTCTTATCTTGGAGGTACATGTTCCCCATGTTGGCATCCTGCTCATCTGTAGGAGTGTTATTTTCACTAATACTGCGGGTGCTGTAGCTTTAAAGCATTCACCCCCTACTGCTTACAATGTTCACAGTATAAATCTGAGCTAAATATACTCTTGGTAAGACTCCCAATACCTAAAATGCAAAAATGTTTATCTCTGCAAACAAACCTTTCACGTCACTCAAAAAAAGTGTGAACTGTGTCTTTCTGTGTGTGTGTGTCCCCCCTCTCCCTCAATCCAAGTGGTACCTGTAAACATTAGCTGCACGAGATCAGAATTCACCATATTGATACCACAGCAGTCCTTACCTCAGCTGGACCGTGAGAGCATCTACCTGGGAGACCCAACCTGTGCAGCCCAGTTGACTGCCACCTCATATAAGATACTTGCTCAGTTTGTCAACTGTGGTACTGCTGGCCAGGTGACTAGCCACAGTCTCTGAACACTTACTGGTACAAAATAATAAGCATTGATTTACCATACTCCGGCTGTTAAAGACATTGATTTGTGACTTGCTTCTTTTAATACTGTAACTCCTGATCTCCTACAGAAAATCCGGAACATCACCGTGCTGGTAAACAAACTCTACATTGATTTCTCTGACGGGAAGCAGCAGAATGTGCAAGAATATAAAGTGCAGTGTGACGCTCTGCGGAAGATAGCATCAGTGTCCATCATATCAGCAGAGGAGCGCCGTCTCGAGGAGCAGGCCCAGCAAACTGACAATAAAAGTAATGAAAATCCAGGGGGTCCAGAAGCTGTGCCTCATGACCTGAGCGATATTGTCTTCATTAGCATATGTGTTCTGGCTGTTATTCTCATGGTGATAGCTATAATTTGGCTGGTGCTGCTTTAGTAATATATACATATGGTCTTATCCAACAAAGAAAGGACTGAAACGCTTAAGTTGTCATATTTTCAATGATATTTTGTATAAAAAATATTCACCAATAGTATAAAAACAGATCGTCAACAAAAAACTTCATGATTCCAGAAGAAAAAAAGAGATGGCATTATCATCACTACCAACAATAAATTATTCTTGACTGTGATTTACATGCATTTATAAAACAGTGTAAGGCTGCTGATGTGCCACAGAGTGTAAACGTATTTTATATCTCATTTACAGAAAATAATTAAAAATTTAAATGTGTATGCGTCTAAAACCTTGACACGTTTCAAGTAAAACTAGGACACTTAATCTTGTAATTTCAACAAAAGTTAAAAATAGCTTGTGTAACCGCATCGTGTTTTGGATCTGCTCTTAAATAAAATGGGTTCTTCCTTGGCCCATGATACACCCTTCCACCATGTTTCATGAAAATCGGGTAAGTGTTTTTTCCGTAATCCTGCTGGCCCACAAACAGACTGAAAGGAAAACATAACCTTCCTGGAGCAGGTAACAGCCAGAGGTCTTCAATGCCAGTTATTTCTTGTATTTAGAAACCAGCTGGTTGACTGACATTGTGTTGTCCTTCACTTGAGTTCTGATCTCAGGGTTGTGTTTGAAGGCAAACACAAGTGCTCTAACAGTCCGCCTGTACGAACTGCTGACTAACCGGGAGCTCTGGTGAAACAATTCTCTCTCGATGTTGTCTATAAGACCAGAATCCTCCTGTAGGTCAGACAAGAAGAAAAAAAAAGTACACACATATTTAAACAAACAAATATATTTAAAAAAAAAGACTGGACGTAAAATATAACATGATGAGAAAAGACACATTTACATTTGGAATATATAAAAGATTCTCCATCAATTTATATTTTACCAAAACATCACAGCCAATGTCATGTTAAATGTAAATTAGAGGTGGGCTAAACAGAATAAGTAGATCACATTACATTAGACTTCACTGAGATGCTCGTTCTCACCTTGACCTCCAGGGTCTCAGACATCAGTTTTCTAGCCTTGCTCCTGAGTCCTTCAGATTGTTTGTCGGAGCGCACTTCAATAGACGGCTTATTGGAATTCTCCTCAATGAATGTCCTCCAGTCAGTGTAAACCTTTGCTGCCACTGAACTCACCTCAGGGTCCAGATGCTTCCGCATTTTGTTGACAGTGTGACCTTAGAAGAGAGAGAGGGTTTCATAATGTGTTGAACTAATTAGTGTGAATCTGATAAAGAGCCGTGCATGTCTGAGGTAAACACACTTTTAAAAGTGGTTTGCTCTTTAGGGTAATAATGCTGCTGTAACAATGCAGTGAAAGCCAACTAAGGACTTGTAACAATGCAGTATGTCAACCTTTGAACTGTTCATTAAATGAGTTTAAATTGACTTGGTTGTTTTACAGTCTGAGCAGAAAGATAATAAAATGTAGGCTAAACTTTACCAAGACATGTCTCTGCTTTCCACACAGCGATGTATCAGCATAGCAACGAGCAAATTGTAAAAATAACTTCTTGAAGTTTTCCTTAGTTTACCTATTTTGGTGGACTTGAGCACCTCCCTGGATGGTATCTTCTTGCTCAGCTCTGTCAGGGCCGTCAGCAGGTTGTCTTTGCTCTGTTCTGGCAGCTCCAAGATGGACTTGTAGCGCTCGATATCCTCAATCACAACCACCCTCTGTCAGAAACACAAGGGAAATGAATTACTTAAGTCCGTTTGTTACACAGTAACGTTGACGGATCATTCACATGGAGGACTGATAGCTCACCCGTAAAGATTCAATTGTAGTTTGTTTGTAAACCTTCTCGTTGCTTTTCGATTTTGTAGGAGTTTCCCTCTTGGGAAGCCGCATTACAAACTTGTCCATCTTCGAACACAAAGTAGCAACTAACTGGTAGACTAACAATGACAAACTGGCGATGAAACAGTTCAGTTATGTTGCATTAAAGGGAATTGGTTGCCGGTAACTAAGTTCAGGTCACAAGCCGAGAAGGAGGGTCCAGAGACCACCGGAGCTAACTGCTATTAGCACGTAGCTACCTGGTTAACGTTACCTAGCTAACTCTAATCTTCTTAGAAATTCAGGGAATTAAACCCAATGCTTGGTTCAAGATATTCGTCTAAACTCTACCCATTGTTAGTTTCCTTTATAACAGCAACTGTGACTAATAGGTTTGGTAAAGCTAGCTAGCTAGCTGTAGCTAAATTGGTAGTAAACAGTAGCGACCAATGTTGCCTTCATGTGCCGGCGGAAATAACAGACTATACTGTGGACACGATCCATCAAGGTGGGAAACAAGTACATTGTTAGAAAGCTGTGGAAGTACAAATGATACAAAAAGAAATTACTAAACAATAATATGAATAAATACAGCAAAAATAAATAAACAATAATAAACCACAAAATGTTTCAACACCCCATTATTCTGATGTAATTTCAATATTCTCACTGAAATAAATGATTTATTAAATACATTTTTAAATTATATATGTATCTCCAAATGTTTTCTCTAAATGATGTCTTCAATTCAATGTGCAATTTTGACATGTAACGCTATTTCATAATATCACCTTTCAAGACTCCTGAATCCTAATCCATCTACCACATCCACATATGCTTTGGCCAGGTTGCAGGTTCAACAACTGCTATTGAATTTAGTTGAATAACTCCTGTTTAGTAGGAATTCACTCAAGTTCATTATTGAGTGAATTCCTACAATACATCTTTATTTAGACCAATGTGTTAGCATCCAAATGATGTGTTTCACATTCAAATGTAGTTGTTTGGATTTATGTATAACTAATATTGTCTGTGTCTAATGTTGCTCATCTTTTGTTATGTACATGCAAAGATATTGTGTACTCAACTAAGTAAAATAATATTCTGCATTGTGCTGCTGCAGAAAGTATTTATGTACAGCTTGATTTGATTTGATTAGCCTATTAAATGAAACAACATACACACAGGATCCAAATATACAAAAAACAAGACAACAGAATCAGCAAGCATAGGACACCAAAGAAAATAAAATAAAATATAAATTCCACAACACAAACTTGTAAGCCCTGAATGTTACAATTTACATAGGAGTGTAGCCTAACGTTCATGAACAACAAAGGTTTTGTTCGCAAAAAGGCATTTTCACATTGTTTATTGTTTTATTATCTACAAAATGTAAATGTAAATCGTGAATTTACGAGGAACACTTAAACTCAGCAAAAACATTTAGGAACACGCGTGAGGCCAAGTTCCCGCGAGATAACAGGCCGATTAAAGAGGAGGAACAAGATCGTGTTGTTTGTTTAGGTTTTCGCAGACAAAATGGGGACTCGCTCCTGCTTTGTTTGTATGTTGGGACTGTTTGTCCTGCTGTCGTACACATCAGCATCTTCAGATGTTTTCGACAGCGTTTTGGGAAACACAGCATCCTGCCATAAGTCATGTGAAATGACGTACAGTTTGCACACGTATCCACGGGTGAGTGCTCCTCGCGAAGAGGAAAGTAATGTCCGCTAGCGTTAGCTCACGTTTGGTAACTTAACGTTTGGCGAAAGTGGGGCCTGGTGTACTTCACTTTGACACCTTCTTTTTAATCAAATGTTTGCGAAGAAGAGCGTATGCGAAAGATGAAAGTGCGTCATCTTTCACGTTGTTGTTGTTGTAGTTTGTCGAGGTAATCGACGGGTCCTGTTTGTGTTGCAGGAGGAGGAACTCTACGCCTGTCAGAGAGGCTGCCGTCTCTTCTCCATTTGTCAGTTTGTTCGTGACAGCGATGATCTGAATCAAACCAAATCCGAGTGTGAATCAAGTAAGCGATGCACTGAGCATCTGACCTTTTTGAATTCACCACTGTAATTTTAATTTAGTTTAATTTCGCTCGTTATCCGTGTGAACAGCACCTACTGTAAAGCTTTAAACGGGTGTGCTTGCATATGATCAGCCCCATGTTTACACACCCAATGTCATAATAAGTGGATGATTTACTTTTCATATTCGGTGTAATCCTGTTTGTTCTGTTTCCTCTCTCCACCTCAAAACTTCCACAGCCTGTCGTGAAGCCTACACCCATTCTGATGAGCAGTATGCATGTAACCTGGGCTGTCAGAATCAGCTTCCCTTTGCTGAGAAACGGCATGATCAGGTATGTGACACTCACTCAGTGGTCTGCATGGATGGATATACAAGTATCTCAATAAAGAACAGTGTACTCAGTATTGCTTGTTTTTTGTTTGTTCTGTTTTTTTTCCCAGTTGGAGGCCATGATGCCTAGGATCCACATGCTGTACCCCCTGACTCTGGTCAGAGGGTTTTGGGAGGATGTAATGAATCAGGCCCACAGCTTCATCACTTCCACTTGGACGTTCTACCTCCAGGCTGATGATGGCAAAGTTGTCATTTTCCAGGTATTGTACTGAGTTAGGGGGGAAAACGAGGCGATCTAGTCCAACATTCTGCATGCAAACAACACAGTTCGTCCTGTTATCATGCAAATGCAACACCGGTAAAAATCCGGTTCTGTCTTCTGTTTAACAGACTGAACCACAAGTCAAATTTTTTTCCCAGTTTGAAGTGGAGAAAGACGTTAAAGAAGAGCCGCAGAGGATCTGTAAGTCCTCCTTTCAGTTTTCTTAAAATCCACTTAATGGCTGAAGCTGGTGATATTCTCTACTTTTTTTTTTTATTGTCAAGAAATTTTACGGGAAAAAACAAAACCAACAATGAATATGTCCTTACAAGTATTTCCTGTATAGTCAGAACCTGATTTAATGTATTCTCCTGTGCCTAAGTCCTGTGTTATACTAGAAAAACAAACACTGGAAGGAGAAGGGAGAAGCTGGCCGTCATAGTGAGGGGGGGCGCGGGGGGCGCGGGGGGCGCGCAAACTCATTTAAATATGTGGATAAGACATTCACAGAGTTGCACTTGTTGTTCACATGAGAAGTTACAGATAGTCGTATACAGAATGAAGTTCACACCTTGGCTCCCTTCTCACCTACCTTGCTGACCAATCATAGCGTGAAGTGTGAATGCCAGATCGTAAATTTTTTTCAATGTACAGAAAAGGTCGGACACAGATGTCCGATGTCGTTAAGGTTTACGGGGTGGGGGTGGAGTGTCCTGAAGGTCGGACGGCGTATACTGGCGCCTTAAGTGCCACAAACAGGGTAGTGCAATGGAAAGTATTGAGGGACAAGTTGGTTTGGTCTTTTCATGAAATTTGTTTACAATAAGAAAAATACAGAATAATTCAAGCCTTTCCTTCAAAATCAAAGTTATTTTAAAAAAAAAAATGCCTACATCGAGGCTTTATTTCATACACAATCCATATGGCTTGCAATACAACAAGGGAAATAAACGGTAAATGCGTGTGTTTTTAAATAACTTCCATTTCTCATTTTCAAGTCCCCGGGTTGAGCCCCGTTTACAAAGAATACCATCACACTTTAATCCAGGAGAGGGACAGAGATCTGACCGGGGACCGCAGCTACGATGATGAATACAACCTCTTCAGCTGTCTTTCAAGGTTGGTTAGCACACATGTATCATACATTGTCATGGGAGTTAAATAGTTTACCTTGCTTCGTAGCGCATGACATCAGCCACACAGGTTTAATATTTTGTCATTTTCTCCTCAGGAATCCTTGGCTGCCAGGGTGGATCCTAACCACAACTCTGATCCTGTCTGTGCTGGTCCTGATCTGGATCTGCTGTGCCACTGTGGCAACTGCTGTAGATCAGTATGTACCTGCCGAGGTAAGTTCTGTGCTACACTTTGGTTGGCAGACGAGCTCAATCTACTGTAGACGTTGATGGAAAAGTACAGAACTTGGATGTAATCAGAATGTGCAGACAGACAGTAAACCCTCACCTTGAGGGCTTAGCCTCAAAGTAATAACAAGACCATATGAAGACAAAATAACTTTTGTGAGAGGAACTCATGAATGCATTTGTAGCGACAAGATAACTAAACCAAGCTCAGGCTGTTTTTTCTGTTTGTATATATTTTTGTCGCACATGATTGGTAGCGTAACATGTTATTGACGGGGTACAAATACCAGGAGGAGGTCAAACACTCCCCTGAGCAGCATAGCAGACTTACAACCTGCGTGTGAGTTTGAACATTTCTGAATGTGAGAGAACTCTGCTCCTCCTTGCAAGAATACTGAATAAACTTTAATTTATTTAGATACTGGTGTCGTCAAGAGAATGTTTTTTCTAACAGACGTGTAAATGTTAAGTGTAATTTTAGGGTGACGTAGTTTTATCTTTGTACTCCCTATTGTTGATTTATACTCCTATACTCGTGTCTGTATTGTAAATATGTGGCTGGAGCAAGCACCTGGTTAGCTTAATTTAGCATGAAGGAAAATAAACACCTATATCTTGTGTGTTTTTTAATATGTACAAAACTGAGGCGTAAGAATAACTAACTAATTCACAATCATGTGTAACCTAGCATCTGTTGTTTTACGCTTCGGTTTTTGTACAAATTAAACAAACCGGATGTAAATTATTTCGTGAGCTTTTGAGGTGCTGGATGAAGCTTCATATTTACCGTACATATGTGAAAGTCTCACTGGTCTTCCCATCCAACTCTCACCATGAAAGCAACTGAGCGTATTTAACAAAGTGCCAAACTATTCTTAAGGGATGAGCTAAACATCTATAATGTGAAACAAATTGTTAGAAATGCAGAACATACTGCATTGGTCTTCTTTCCATATTAAACATCTTGCTTTTATAATAAAGTTGATTGTAGTTATATCCTCGCTTGTGGTTATGTTTACTTTTAGAGCACTATTTATGTTGGCAATGTCAAAAATGATTTAAAAAAAAAAAAAAAAAAAAAAAGCCAAAACAATATTTCAATAATTTCTTTATTTTTCCTTCAGAAATTGAGCATCTATGGTGACAGGGAGTATGAAAAGGAAAAGAAACTGACTCCCTATCCAGCATCCTCCCTGCTGGTCATTACCTCCAAAGGGCCAGAGGAAGAGGCCGGGCCACTCCCTTCCAAAATCAACCTGGGCCAGTCCGACATCTAGAAGCCAAAGATGTAGCAAAGAAGGGATTTCCTCTTTTATGAATTATCTTTAGTTGATTTTTATCCTCTGGCGCAAGACCTGTGCTTCTTGTGGTCTAAACTACTTGCAGAACATTTTGTATTACTGATATAATGTCTCATCCACCTTTTTGATGCTTTTAAAATTGGAGTAATGAAAAGGTTTTTTTCTTCTGTATATTGGTATAATTGAGGCATTATAATATAGTGATGGCACCAGTACAAGTAAAATATGTCTTAGGATTTTTCTTCAATTTTGATGTGTGCATTAGTTATCTGTTGGGTGTGCTTATTTTATTGAATGGTGAAATGAACTATTTGTGACTTGAAGTGATACAGGTTTCAACCCATACACTCAACTTTTGGTAAAATAGATTGTGCTAATATTGCAGACTCTCCCTGTTTTTTTGTTTTCATGTTTCTACTGCTGTGATTTACAGACTATATTTAATTTTACAATAAAATTCTATGCTCTTTAATCTTACTTACTAGTGACGGTACACACAGTAGGTCTTTCCTGCTTCACGTTTGTTTGTTCTCATAACGATGGATCAGAATTAAATACAATGGAGTGACCTTGACATGGCTGTGACTTTTTTTCAATCCGCATATACTGAATGTTAACTTGGACTCAATCGGTAAACACATTTTCAACACAAGAATGTAGCCGTAGGATTGAAGGACTTCTTAAATCTGAAGAATGCCCTTAAAACGCCAATTTGGCTGCCAATTGTTTATGCATGACTGCAGATAATGGCACTAGTTTCCTGTGTGGCGACAAGGGTAGGGAACTCTTGTGGGGCTTGCATGTGCAGTAATGAATCATCACACAACCTGTTTACCACTGGAATTGGAATTAAAAGGTGTAATTGAGGAATCTAAAAATATACACAGCAACAGTAAACCGTGACTTTTTCCGAGCTCTGATTTGGTGTGAATATCCTCAATGTGTGATCCTTAAACTAATGTGTGGACTGCTCTGTGACATGTCGAAGACACAGCAATTACAATACATGAAGGATTTAACTCTTGGCTGATAAACCTGCGACGTGACCATGGACAGAAATGAGCTGCTATGCTGCCTATTAACCCTTTCACTCTCATGTTTTGCGCTATGCAGTGTTTCTGTGGTGGAATACTACCCAGCCTACAGGTTTGCTGTGGTAATTTGATTTACAGCGGAACTGCACCGATTTTACACATCAAAGTCTGTTTACGGGTCTTGGGCAGCACTTGCATAAGTGGAAAAAAAAAGGTTGTATAAAGCCTTTTGCAGCTTTAGAAGTAGCTGAGCAAAGTGTGATAACTGCTTCAAGTGGTGTCACTTGCATCAGTTTGGGCTGAGGACTACACGTTTGAAAATGAAAAGAATCTGGGAGTGTGGAGTTAGAAAAAACTGAGTTTAGTAGACCTCTAGCAGAATGGGACTACATTAGCTGCTGGAATCATTACACACCTGAATCTCTGAGTGAAATGTTTTGACTTCAAGTTGCATTATGGGTAATGTAGGTGTCAAGTTTTGCCAAGAAAGAATGTGTGGAATAAAAGTATTAATTTTGATACTTTTTAAAAAACTGGCCATCGTGTGACTGACAATGTTAGAGGAGTGTGATGCCAAATCTGTGCTGAATTCTTTTAACATAGTTACCTATACGTATGCAACATATTAACACAAACCTTGCACGAGAACCCTCTTCGAAACGGGGCCACAAGATTAGGTAATAAGGTAATAATTCAATTTAAACACTCAGCACAGAGCTGCTCCAGGGCAGTTGTCTGCTTTTCCCACTTAGTAATACAGTGTTGATGTAATTGGCCTACAACACTGCCATATGTTGTCTGATGAGCACACTTGTCTAAAAATCATCTAGGTTGTGTTTCTTAACAACAAAACGTCAGGCAAGGAAGTGGACACATACAAAATACTGAACTTTATTTATAAAAATATATAAACAAGACCACCTGTATCCAGGAAAAAGTGTTTACAGTTCATCAGATTGAAACATCTTAGAAATGATTCTTGTAATTTGAGCCTGAATGTTACAAGTTAAATGACGTATCCAAGCTGGTCTTTGTGGAATGCTACATGGAGGCATACTTCAATAGTTGTTCAGCAAGTCAATGTCCTCTGCAGTAAGAGCTGATGAGGACAAACGTTTTGTTGGAGGACTTTGACGTGAACTCCCACACCTTTCTAATTGACGCTGCCTTTTTTTGATATTGTGCCAGGAAGGCTTGGCTTGTTGGTTTGCTGTGGAAGGAGTCGGTTTCTCTGGGTTGAGATTGTTTGCTGCAGGTCTGAAGAAATGCAGTCTCTCTCTCTTGGCCTCTTCCTCGCTCTTGCATACCAAAGGTGCTGCACTCAGTACTTCTCTGACAAACTTCTGCCTGCCAACTAGAGAACAAAAACACTTTCAAGTCTATCTTAGATCATTTTGACTTAAAAAAAAAAAAAAATAGCCTATTATAATGTGAATGCGATTTAAAAATGAACTTACAAAAGCGAAGTGCTGATGTTCTGGATTCGTCAATTTTCTTCTGTTTTGGCATTTGTGAGCTATTTGTTTCCCACTGGTTTACAACCTAAAAAGGAAGCGAAGCATTTATTTATGAGACGTCTAACAGAACTACATCTGCAACATTTAGCCTACAGTTGAAGAACAGTGCTTACATTACAGAAACATATGTTTACTTTTATTAACGTCTGAAAATATTTACCTGCTCTGCCCAACCTTCTGTTTTACATCTTGAGTGATCAAAGCTGTCCAGTGGTGTCTCAGAATAAATGAGCCCCAACATGTCCCATATGGTTGTCTTCAATCCTGTGCCAAGCTGGAGGTATAAATTACATTTAAATGTCAGCGTCACAATAAGCTGCAGCTAAGCGTTACACATAACCGTTGCTGTCGTACCTTCAAACTGGTCCCAGACACGTCAAGATTTTCAAGTTTGGGGAAGCATGTGAGGTATCTTAGAGCCCTGACTGAGATAGGGTTATCTGTACAAGAAATAATAAATAAATAAATAAATAATTGATGAACATCTTAATGATGGATATCAACATCTTTAAAAAGGTGGTAGTAGCTGCGCTGCCACTACAATGGGAAAATATTTGGGCTACTAACAGGAAACGTCAAGTAACTGAAGACAGTCCAGTCCCTTCCTCAGCATCCGGATAGGTGCAGTAAACCTTTGGAGGCCGACATCTGACAGACTGTTTCCACCAATGAAAAGCTGAACCAGGCTGCTGAAGAAGAAAGTCAGAAGTGTTAGTAGCAATGCTTATTAAATTGTCCACATCATGTCATTAGGACTGAGAAATAAAGCGTTACCTTGCCAATGAGCTGGATGATAGATGCTGGAATATCTCATGATCATCTCCCAGTCTGCAGCCAAACAGATCCAGAGACTTCAAACTGTGAAATGTTTTTATTTCATCCATCCTCTCATGCAAGAGTGGGCATCTGCAGAAATGAAAAGGGACAAGCACATGCTGTGACTGTCTCTGACGACTCAAACTGGGAGGCTGCAGTTCTGTTGGCACTATACCTTACCTGTTTCTCAGACAGAGGGATCCGAGCACCATCTCCCCATAAGCATCACTGAATAACTGCAGGGCTTTTGAAGAAACGTCTGCGTTTAAAAATACACGATTCTCCTCTGCCGCTGCAAAAAGTCTGTCTCCTATTTGCTCAGGGAAGTCCACCAGAGAGTCCACATGGTGAATGTTGTCAGCTACGAATAACAGAGTGATGTCAAAGAGAGACTTCGTGGTGTATCTAAGACTTCCCTCTGCATTGTAGGTGAATATGAAGTGCTCTTTTCTCAACACAAAGGGATTTGTCCTTCTGCATGATGACACTGGCTTTGGCTGTGCCAGGACTATGTCACTGACACGACGAAGGTTGCCTCTCTCTCGGACATAAATGGCGCTATTGTCCATGCTAAGGTCACACTTTTTATTTTCTCTTGAGAAGGACACAACTCATGCACGTTTGATCCGCTAGCCGGTGGCGTGACTAACCCTAACTGAAGCATTAAGAAACAAAGTGGCTCGCTAGTTAGCTAATCCATGGTCGTTGACTGAGCTAAAAACAACACCAAAGGGACCCCCCCCAAGTCTGAAGAAAGACTTGTATTATCTCCTGTTGTTCCTCATCTCATTTCCCTTATAACACCAAGTTATTTACTACTTGCGGGTGTTTTAGAGTGAAGTGTTAAGAGTTCCTTGTTTTAGCCTACCGTGTAAGTTCACAGTTGTGTTGGTCTTTGCTTGCGAACTTCAAAATAAAGGTCCACTGCTATTAGAAACTCTGTTCAAGATCCCAAAATTAAAAAATATGTAGCAAATATCTTACATAAAAAAGTTCTTGAAACATGTTAAGTAGCCCATCATGAAATAGTTAATTATTTGTTAAATTAAAAAAATTCAAACCCTTAGTTTGAAAAGGTTGAGCAACAGGAAGCAGGCTTGTTTACGTGGCCAGTAATGTCCTGTTCCGGCCGACGCTAACCTAGTTGAGAGAAGTGACATGAGTCTTAGAGGTTTTGGTAAATAATTTGGTAAGGATGCATTGTTTAAAGAAAAAATAACCAATGCTGTTCACTGGATTTTTTAATAAAACAGAGGCTATCTTGCTATGTCACCAGTCCTAAAGTTACGTTAGTAAGTTAGCTAATGCAACGTTAGTTAGCTAGCTAATGAGCTGTCAAGTGAGGATTTGGTAGCTAATTTAAGCTAATTTATAACGTTGTTTCCCTCTCCCTATATTGCCAATAGTTTATATTTTAAAACCAATATATAGGGAAGGAAAAACTAGGGGTAGGGTCTTTTAAAAGGTTGTTTCTTTCCTTAACAGCGTTTTAAAATTACGTTAAATTGTTGTTTTGTTCAACATTAATTTGCCGATAAGTTCCTGTGAGACGAACCACGTCACGGTGTGAATCCGTGTAAATGGCGTCGACAAATGATCCATTCCAATTTCAAGGTAAGTGTCTTCCACAATCTTTTGTTTGATTGGGAAATTAAGTTGCGTCATTGATGTTTTTGCTACAGTTTACTGGGCTCTTCCCAGTCTCTGTGGCACCTGAAAACGCTCGTCTCTCTCTCATCCTGTGATGCATTGGTAGCAACAATCAATAGTTCACTCAAAGGACAGTCCACTTTTGGATTAACATTTTCCTTTTATCCATGCTATGAAATTAGAATTTGAAGAAGCTGGCAATCTGTTGGAAGCCAACAGAGATGCAACCACCATTAGCATTGAGGATGATGAGATGCCTGAGAAGGAGAGAAAAGCTACAGGTTTCACTCCTGATGTTGATGACTTGGACCCACTTGCCAGTGATGACAAGACAGAGGTCTGCACAAGACTAACACGTTTTTTTTCACGAATTTCTAACTATTAAACTATACACTATTAAATGTTGTTGTTTCAAATATTTATTTTCTTAATTTTGCTTTCCTCCATTTTTTTATTTTCTATTAAATGAAGCTTCTCTCCGGGCAAAAGAAAAGTGCCCCCATCTGGACGTTTGAGTACTACCAAAAGTTTTTTGACATCGAGACCCATCACGTAATATATTTATAACTTATTTTAATGACGTTTAACCACTGTGACATTTTGTCTTGTAATAAGGTGTTCAGAACAAATGTAGCTTTGATTAGTTTACATGTGTAATGGTTATTCACTTTTCTTTCAGGTGAAGGAAAGAATCATTGGATCAATGCTGCCATGGCCTGGAAAGAACTTCATTCATGTCCACCTTCGTAGAAATCCGGATCTTTATGGTTAGCACTCAAACAGTGTAACATTCAAGTCCTAATTATTAGAGGTTTTCAGACATTTTTTTTGTTTGAAAAAAAGAGAAAACAGTATCCCTGTTCTGTACTGTAGCTTAAATGTCGTAATATTTATAACCATTGTTGTTTAAAGAGACCAAATTGGCACACAAACTGAAGTTTTTAATGATTGGTATTTGTGGTTTCAGGACCATTCTGGATTTGCACCACCCTTGTGTTTGCCCTTGCCATCAGTGGAAACTTATCCAACTTTCTGGTGTACTTAGGCCAACCAAACTATAAGTATACCCCACAGTTTCAAAAAGGTAAGTGCTGTTATTCTTTGGTATTCAGGGCTGACTTGTTCAGGTTGAATGTAAGAGGAAACTGTACAGTTTGACTTTGTTTTTGTTTTCCAGTGACCATAGCTGCAACAGTGATCTTCAGCTATGCGTGGTTTGTGCCCCTTGCCCTCTGGGGTGTTCTGCTGTGGAGAAACAACAAGATTATGAACTTAGTGTCATACTCCTTTATGGAGATTGCCTGTGTGTATGGATATTCCCTTTCGATATACATACCAGCAGTGGTAAGACCTGCAATTTGTATCTCAGAATAATTGGTGTAAAAGTTCCAGCCTGTGACATTCTTCTAGATTAGATTTTTTATTTTCTAAACCACTTTGGCACTGTATTTTTTCGCAAACATTACTCAAACAAGAGCAAATAGTTCATTTTTTGAAGTTTAGTTTTAACTGTGTATTAATATACATTTGGTGCACAATGAATACTTAATGACAGCAGGATGCTAGTTATAGGATTGAGCACACATTCAATACTGAGAATAGAATGTCACCAGACTTATGTACAACATATTGTTGTATACAATTTTAATATTTGGCCTTATGAAACACAGCATATGATGAATTTTTTCAATGTACCATGTAAAATGATTTTTAGAACACTATATTGAATGATTCCATATACTACAAACACATTGTTACCTTTCATTACAAATCTTGGCACTTTAAATAATATTAATTTTACCCTGTTTTATTAATACATTTAGAGCATTGATTGTGTGTTGTAATTGTTCACATAAAATGAGATGCATATTATACATTGCACTGTTGTTTCCTACATAAGGTCCTATGGATTGTCCCATTTGAATGGCTGCAGTGGTGCTCCATCGTGGTGGCTCTCTGCCTCTCTGGCTCAGTTCTGGTGATGACTTTCTGGCCTGCGGTGAAGGAAGACCACCCCAAAGTTATCATAGCAATTATGTCGGCCATTGTTTTGCTCAACGTCCTGCTTGCTGTTGGCTGTAAGGTAATTGTGCTCGTTATAGTTATGATGCTGCTTTTACATTACTGTTAGGATTTTTTTCAAATTTGGGAGATATGGAAAATAAATCTGTTCGGGGAAATGAGATACAACACTTATTGTCCTTCTTTGGCAAACTACTATCTTCATTAATCCATTTGATTCAAGCTGCCTGCCCATCTTGGTGTAGATAACGGCAATGATTGACTTGCTCTCATTTGTCCTCAACGATCTCAGTAGCATGACCAAGCTTTGACCTGACTTGTCTATGTCAATCACGGACACTACACAGAATTTTGTGTGTCTCTTCCTGTGTATTTCTGGGAAATGACTATACCTGATGGTGTCAAGTTCTCTCCCTCTGGGGAGAATATCTTAATTGGAAACTGTGACTGCATTGGCTACCTGGTGTGAGAGAGGGCTGTTAGGGCAATACGGTCAGGTGCACAGAGGTATCATATGTCTGATCTCATGTAATTAGTCTACAAAGTAATCCCAATATCTGAAGGTTAACCAAGATGAATAGATTGAGGAAATGCTGCATTCTCTCTTTTAACACTAAATATTTGCCTCACTTACTCACTGACACACCAGCTTTAGTTTTTAATTGATCAGTTAATACTGTAATTGCTTCTTTGCCAGATTGTTTTACATTTGTTTTACTCTACTTTCCTTGTTTGGTTGTTTAGGCCTATTTCTTCAGCAAACCAGAAGCAGTACCACCAACTGGCAATTCTAATGAAACAGTGTTGACTAAGGCACCATCTTTGACATGAAAAGCTTTCGTCATCTAAAGGTAAACAATAGAGAAACAGACGCCTTTTGGGCCATAATCCCATTATACAAATACACTAACATCCTGATACATGTGAGTCATATTCCTCCACCTTTTATTTTTTTATGGCTGTTTTTATATTCAAATTCAATTGCATGAAGAATGATGAGCACCTATTTCAGTAGCAGCTCTACATTGTTGACCTATTTTAGTGGCTTTGGCTCGAGCGTGTGTTTTGTGTTTTACCTGCTAAAGAGGAACATCTGACACCACCGGACTTCCTTTACATGATTTCTCCTTCCCAAACCAAGTGTTATTTGTTTTTTAAATTGCAGGGTCTCCTGTTGCCTTATTAGAGAGAATCAGGTTGCTGCGGTGATGAAGTCATGGGTCGTCTTGATTTCACCTGCACTCGGACATTCTGGCTCAAGACCTTAAAACCCAATGTGCATGCTTGGTTCAACTGCATGACCTCTGAAAATGAACACTGGTACCAAGTATGTTATTTCTAATGGGATGGGTTCTTAACTTTCTTTAAGACATATGGGGTATGGTGTTACACAGCACCTAGGATCTCTTGTAGTATGGTAGTTTTCGGCTTTATAGTTCTTATGTTGAATTATTTAGATTACCAGTCTGTGCAGTAAGGTTGGTGGCATCAAAGGCATTTTGTATATGCATTTTTTATATTCAGTTAATGGGAACTGGCTAATTTACTTTGTGTAAAGAATATTCTGTATGAATAGCACAACAATAACAGGTGTTTGTAAGATATTCAAGGGTTGAACTTATTATGAACCAATAGAGTTATTGTATTTTCCTCTCACTGATAACCATAAGTGCCGTCAACTAATGCCAAAGACCCATTCTAAATGTCGAAGGCGGTTACAACTTCTGTAACTTTTGTTTTTTATTAATTAGTTTTTATTGTGACAAATTGCATTTGACAAATTGTATGAAATTGAATATGTCCATTCTTAATAAGTGTTTCATGGGAAAAATAAATAAAACATGGTCTTTGTGGGACCCACCTTTTTTTATTGATGAAACCATCATTAATAAAGGTATTATGACAATGATTTATGGTCTCCCCAGGAGCCTATTTTCAAGCACAAAATGAACAGATTATTCTCATACTGTTTTTACCCACATTCAAGGAATTGTTCGTAATTTTGGGAGATTTGCTTATTTGCTTAGAATGTGTTACTTGGTGAACTTTTAAAGTGCCGGTAGATGGATTTTGTTTGCTGTTTCCAGTCTTAATGCTAAGCTAAGCTAACTGTCTGTTAGCTGTAGCTTTATATTAAATTGACAGATATGAGAGTGGTATCAATCTTCTCATCTTATGCTCAGCAAGAAAGTAAATAAGCTAAACTTCCCAAAATGTCTCACTACTATTTACTTGAACTACTAGGCTAAACACCAACTGAAATTCAAATAATTTTAAGACAATCTAAAACACTAAATCTTATCACTGCAGTTATTGTTCATTAAGTTTCATAAATCTCTTGATTCAGTTTTTGTCATCTTTGTTGTCTTCAAAAGTCCTTGTAAAAATGTCTAGTGAATCAGGATAGTTGCATCATATAAATGCATAAAATGTCTGTTTGAAAAAATGTGTTCACCTTTTCATTTTTCATTTTCAAGTTTTTAGGTAGGACAACCTTAAATCGCCCCAGCTCCCACACGTGTAGGCAACGTGACTCGTTTCTACCCACTACTGACAGTATTAAAGGTTGCCAGTACATTTCAACAGTTGGACATTTTAAATATTTAAGGGAGGGATCGTAACTAATTGGTATAACTTCATCATTTCAAATAGAGTATCTAAAACTAAATCTAAAAAGTGGACATTTGGCTGCTGCTACTTTTTTTCCCTTCATCCATCTTAACTGTCGTGTGGTTGAGCAAACTGATACAATCTACTGTGTCACTACTCTTTGGATGCACGGATCACCTGCAGAGGAAACTGTTACTAATGTATGTAAAGCTGTTTACAGGCACACAGCGTGTGGTCAGCACCTTACACGCAGGGGGAGCCCTGTTAAGTCTGTGTTTGATATTTCCATTGATTAACAGGGGCTCTGATTAATTACCAAAATAGAAAAAAAAATTGCGTCACTTGAAACGATGTCAAAGGGATGGTGGCGCCCTAATTAATGGTCATTCTAGCCCCAGCTTTGAGTTACACAGGAGCTGCCTGTCAAACAGATAACCCTCTTAGAGGAATGTCACCTGCCTCAGTCTCAGCTATGTATGTAGCTGCTCGAGGAAGTGGATTTACCAAAAATAATGCTCAAGGACTATTTGGGTAACTTGTGAGTAATAACATTTATTAAAAGATATTACCATTTTAATATTTCGTTTTTTTATATTGTGATTTGGAACTCTTGCCATAAGATGGCCACTTCTAATGGGAAAGGTGAAAAAGTGTCCAAATTTGACACATTGAAACATTTGGAGAAATGCAGAAAGGAAAGAGATGACGCCATGCACAGAGAAAGTGTTCTCAGAGAGAAACTCAGACAGTATGAGTCGAGGATGCGTTCAACTGAGGCTGTGAAACAGAAACTGAAGACCTTGACTATTGACAACAAGGAGCTGAGGAAACAAGTTAAGGCTCTTCGTACTGAGATTGGACTTGAGTGCAACCCTAAGTTCAATGGAAAGACCACAAAGGACATAATCAATGACTTGCATGAAAAGGACCGTGAGTGCAATTCCCTGGTGGAGAAGGCTGGGAAAATGAGTCTGACCCTTGATGATTTGACTTCAGAGTTGTCAAACACAGTCACCTCTAAAACACTTTTAGAGGATCAAGTGCAGTCATTGCAGCAAAATCTCAAGGATATGACAAATAATCAACGGCGCCTGCTGAAGTTGTGGGAGGACAAGAAGGTCCAGAGGGAGCAGCTCGCACTCCCTGCAATTGCTCAAAAACCTGCCCAGAAACCATTTGTCCATAAAGCAGTTCAAACGGAGATGTCCATCAGTTCATCCCAAAAGCTCCCAGTCAATGCTTTTGAGACCGAGCCGATCTCTTGGGGCCATGACAAAAAGACTGTTTTGGATAAACGCAGTTTCTCAACTTATGGAAATGGCTTTCTTCATGAAAAGAAATCTTTCATGCATGATGAAACTAAAGGAATTAAGAATTGACTCGATTCATTGACTGCATTGAGAAAGTAATGCAGGGATATAGCAAATAATTATTAATGTGTGATATATCTGTAAATAACAAACAAATAAGTAAAAAGAGATACGATTTAAATAATGTAAATCTGGTTTCTGGCTTGTTTTGGTGCCTTGTGTTATTTAATTCTGTGACGATGTAGTTATTTCAGTGTTTGTATCACTCAACTTCACTTTATTAGATCTGTTTAAGTCAACATTTAACTGAAGCAGCCTTTAAAAGCTATTGTTTGTGAGCTTATTATTTTTCAACCAAGCTTGCATTAGACAGAATGTCCGAATTTACAAATATTTTAATGTCGAACAAACGCATTAAACTAAAATTGTGCAGCTTTGATACTGGCAACAGGCAGGAACACGGGCAACTTTTAATCGGGGTCCTTCAGAGGTCCTTTGAATGCATGTGGCGCGATATGGAAAACACTGGAAAATAGTTTGACAGCAGGAAAGCCGAAGAGATTATCACCATTTGGCTCTCCATTTATCCAAACAACATGTTTTCTGCAGAGCAAAGTTGTTGGTTTGTCCGCAAGGTGAGTCTTTAACCTTAAGTCTTCATTCATAAAAGAGAATGTATCGCGTGCTAACTTTAAGTACATTAGCCTCTCTGTTTATGCTAGCTTCTGTGACCGTAGCTAACATTTCTTTTAGCTTTTATAAAGCGTCACAGAAGTACAAAAACAAGTTACAGGACGAGAAAGGAATATAAGAAAGATAAAGAAATGTGAGACAAAATATAAACATATACCCATAACATATAACATAACCCTAACCATAGCAAGGAACAAATGAGTAGGATTATCAGGGCAAAATAGCTGTTTTAAAATATATAGACTAGTTAACGTACGTCATGCACAAGAGACAATAAAAATATTTCAAGACATGTCATTATACAGTTACGTTTTTCTATTGAATTTCGATCTAATTTTGAGAGTTATGTTGAAAGAAACAAGCCAAATCAAGCAGAAAATAATAAAATAAGGGACGTCTGTTACCGTTAGTCCACATGAAAATAAGATTTAACCAGATCCAGATAACTGAATATTAAATTATTTTAAAAAAGGGATTTAGTCAACATAAGTACATTTTCAATGAATTTTCCAGATCTGGATGTTTTAAAAAAAATGCATGTACACACTAAAAGATCCGATGTTAAAACAGTTTCTCCCGCAGAAAATAAAAGGATCCGTGGCTGATTTCGTTCATTATACTTTACAACATTACATACAATCTGGGTCCTTCCACAACAGGGTATTTTAACTCATAATCCGTTTTATTGTTATCCACACATTAACGCCATAGAAAACGAAAGGGTTAAAATGACCAACTTTGTCTTATGTCTAAGCTCCTTAGAGAGGAGTCTGTTACTCGGGTTTACATCTCAGATCGTGTGTAGGCAATGTTGCAACATGGTTTTGAAGAAAAAAGGTCTGCATTAATCCCAGTAAGGCATTTTGGAATCGTCTAATATACCTTTTTTTTTTTTTATAACAAATTGACAGCTAAGCAGAATACATTGTCAGTTTTAAATGGCTGTGTTAATGTAAGTTAAGGATTGTGTGTGTGTTATGTATTTAATAATGACCTACTGCTCTGTTCAGGTGATTTGCTGGAGAGCTGTAGCGAGTATTGCTTGGGCTGTCCTGCTGTTGCCATCCATCACAGCAGTTTTTGTAATCCTCAGCAGGTTCAGTCTCCTCCACCCCATCCAGACGATATCAG
This sequence comes from Bovichtus diacanthus, assembly GCA_943590825.1. Classification (NCBI taxonomy): domain Eukaryota; kingdom Metazoa; phylum Chordata; class Actinopteri; order Perciformes; family Bovichtidae; genus Bovichtus; species Bovichtus diacanthus. Next base: position 8,708,729 of record CALSBV010009973.1, read on the forward strand.
GTCAGTCACAACGTTCATTGTGAGATTCGACTCATAACTATGTGAAGTTGTGTGAAGCTCACTGTAGACTGCTTTTTACACGCAGAATGCCTGTCCTTCTTAACGAGTGCAAGCGCCATCTTCTCCTTCATCCTGCTGTGTGGAGTGATCATCATGGTGGGGTTCTTAAACCTCGAGTATTACACAGGTTAGTGGCTGGATGCTGCAAATATATCTGAACTATTTCAGAAGTGAAAGCTAACTGCAAAAGGAAACAAAGTGTCTGCATATGATACAATTTGCATAGGACTAAATCATTTAGTCATCATTAGTTTATTCATTGATAAAACAATAAACACATTGTTTCAAATAGTTACAAATGTCCTTTGAGTTATCACTATCCCAAGTAATTGAAAAAAAAAATACCTCACTTATTTCATCCACCGGTAAAAGCAACAATTTTAATTATAATGTTATAAAACAAAATAAAGAACTCTCAACATTTGTGTAGTGTAAAGAGGTACATTTTTGTATTTTATCTTGATAAATGATGCTCTCCTTTTTAATGAATCATTTTGGCACTGTTTTACACCCAGTATAATCTTAGCCAAATCAATCAATATGTTGCATAGATTGCAAAATGTGCACTCCTTGTCACTGTGTCTAGCTATACCTGAACACGTATATAATGCAGTGTTGAGAAAAATATTTAGTTTGACAGCTAACATATATGTTCGTCTTTTGTTGTTTCTTTTCAGTCGTCCCAGCTATTGCATGTTCGAAAATTGCCCTGTTGGGTCAGCTCCTCCACCCTCGTCAGTTTGTCAACTCCTTGGCCCACTGCATCATGGGAATAATCGTGGCTTGGTGTTGTGCCATCACCATCGGGGGCAGATTTGAGACAATCGCCTACCCTTGCACACAGGGGGATGGGTAAGTAGCTACCACATAACTATCATGTTGACTGTACATTCTTCATCCAAAGTCTAATTTCCTCATTTTGTTTTCAGCACAGACAGTTCCCATCAGATGTGTCTGAATGAGTATCACCTCATCCTTCTGCTGGCTGGAGCCTTTGTTGGATTATCTCACAGTCTGCTTGGTGTGATCTACAACTTGAACTATGTCTCTTTTCACACTGTTCAGGTATGTGATGTGAGTTTACTCCATTATCTCACTGATGATGGTGCAAAGATTGAATAATTCAAAACTGTATGGCTTAGTCTCAAATGCAAAGACCGTGCCTTTTGTTGTCATTTAGTGTTAATGTTAATCCACTATTATTTTTCCCCAGCAATACAAATACCTTCGCTTTAAGGGATCCCTCCCTTTATTGGTGAAGTGCAGTGCCACTCAATCTCTTTACTCTGTCAGGAACTACATTGTTGTGTATTTCTTTTTAGGTAAGTGATCTCTATTTACAAATGAAACTTGAGTAACACAGAGCTCCTACATCTTAGTACAAACTGCTAGAGGAGACTTTCATGATCTTCTCTCAAATAGTCCCTTAAAAGTCTTTTTTCATAGACATGCTTTTATTTGTTGTTCAATTATTGTGCCTGAGCTGTTTTGAACACAACATTTCAATTTATTATAAACAGGATACATTCCAAAAGCATGGATTTGTAAAACACTCAATCTTCATTTGAACAGGTCAGTATGGCTTCTGTGTAATACATATCAAGTCATTTTTTTTATTCAGCCCAATATCACAAATAACAGTTTGCCTGAAGGGGCTTTGCAATCTGTTCAAACAAAACCTACATGCAGCCACACAGTGCTGCTTCCTGGACTGCATTAATGTATTTTCCTGTGTTTCCACCTCCAGTTCTGTCCACCCTCTTGACAGTATAGCTGGACTGCTTGACCTAAACCTGCTCTACCAATTGTGGATCAGTGCCAGCTTCCTCCTCCTTACGTGGCACATCACACTGCTGCTCTTTAGGATCTTTGTCACTGAGGTATGCATGTCCATAATAGACAAAATGTATACAATCACTATACATTTTCAAAAACAAAGGTCTCACATTGCCACAGAAGTGAAATTTACGAACCTTTTATTTTATTTTTCTACTTCCTTCTGTTTCTTTTTATAAATGCTGGTTTTCTTTCTGATCAACATTTTATTTACCTGACTTGAGCACATCCAAAGGTTAAAGATTTCCTCACGCTGTCTGTGGTGACCAACCATTCAATTGCATGGTAATTGGTAATCAGATGTGCTTATCAGAGCTGGTTAATCTGTGACTGCAATTGGCTTAGTCTTTCTCAAAAAGTGGTCCGCCGACCACTGGTGGTCTGTGAGTGACCCCTAGTGGTCCGTGAGTATATTGGTAAAATGTCACATTTTAAATGAATATATTATAAGTTTAAAAGTTTCTCAAACTGTTTTAAAAATGAATAGTATAGAGTGTAGCGTAGCTACGTGGGTTCTGTTTACGATCTTACGTCATAAATGATCTGCGCGGTCAACTTGAGCGTCAACTGACGAGATGGATCGATGGCTCAAGACCAGGTCAGGTAAAAGAAAATTAAATGAAAAATCTGACGCGACAGTCAAGGTGCATCGTCCTGGTTCAGCCGCAGCGACAACAAGTGATTTTGTGTGCATTTGAGAACCCCTGATGTACAAAGCTTGGCTATAAAAAATAAAAAAAACCTACATTTTCTTGAAAAAAGCTTGAATGTCAAAAAAAACTTCATTTTCATAAGTAAGTTGCGGCTCTGTTCGCTCGGACATAAACTCAGTAATGAATGTAGTCTACGTTTCATATGATGTGTAAAATCTATCAGCATTTACCGTTTAGATCGCATATGTATGAAATTACATTTTTATTGTATAAATCTGTAGTTGTATTTGTATTGTTGATTTAATGTGTGAACGAGCGATGTAGAGAAGGTCACATAAAGCTCAATATTAGCCTGTAATCTGTAATATACTGTTGGAGTGGTAAGCAGGACTATTGTTTTTGGATATTTGGGGAGTTAGGTGGTCCGTGAGTGTTTTTTTTTTTATTGGTTAAGTGGTCCTTGGTCTGAAAAAGTTTGAGAACCCCTGGCTTAAAAGTAGAGTGTTGTGTTGCAGAGATGACTTCTGTTTTCCTTTTTAATTATTTAGAGACACAAGGGGGCAATGTTGTGAGTGCTCAAGTATCTGAAGAGCACCAGATTTAACTGGATTATAATATTCATGAACATCCCAGAATTCATCTCAAATTCAATTAAAGTTACACCTGAGGAGCGTGAATTTAGGGTTAAATGTTATCTAATATGTTTCCTGTTCTCTGCAGGTGTACAGTTTTCCTGTGCAGTCATCTTTCACTGAGGATTCACATCAGTGTCTTCCTAAAGTTCTTACTGACAAGCAGCCAATGATATTGAAGGTAGATGAAACATGTGATTTTCCTCTTCTTTGTGCTTACTGATGATCAAGTGTTGGTGTTGTAACAGGTCTTTTTCCCAAATTTTAGTTTCTAGCTCTGCAGGACTTAGCTCTGCTGTCTCAACATTCCCCATCAAGACGCTGTGAGGTCTTCAGTCTGAGTCAGCCAGGTCAGTTATGCTGTCAAAACAGAAAATAGCTGCTTGTTTAAACTGTTTTTGATTTTTGTTTTGTAAAATACATCTTGACACAAGTAGCTTACAACAAAATGTATTTATCTTTTCATTCTTGTCTTACCCAGGTGGCCATCCTCACAACTGGAATGCCATCAGTAAGGAGTGTCTGTCTCTGCTGGCTGATCTGACCCAAAGACTCATAGCCTATCATGACACTGTAGCAACCAATGGCAGGGCCAAATCCCTGTCTTCTGGGAGTGAAAGGAAGACTTCATCTGAGACATCAGGTATGTTGCTGTAAAACATAAATAAACTTAATTGTATATGACCAGTCCCCTTTATCCTTTCTGTCCCACTTCTTTTTCTCAAAAGTGACCTCAGGTACAGATGACCTGATGAGCCCGAGGCCCACTTTACTGATGAGAACTCCAGCTTCGGTATTTGCACGCTCCATTGTTGGCGGCCCACAGAGCCCTCTGATGGCACCATTCACTCCTGACCTGGACAGCCCTTTTACTTCTCCCGCCCTACGGCGTCTTACTGCTCCTGCGGACCAATGCTCGCCGTGGTTCGGCACAGTGCAGAGCCCACACGTCATGAGGAGAGGCCCAAAACTCTGGTCCACCTCCATAGGTAAGAGGAGGCTAATGGGAGACCTCAAGTCACTCAGATCAAACGGATACTTTAAGATACAACTTTAGCCTGTAATTGATGAGATTCACCTTGTTTGATCTGTTCTTAATGGCTCTGAAACTAATGATAGTAGATTAAGTCAAATTTGAGGTGTAATTTTTACCTGAAGTGGCTAACTCCATCTATTGCCTGAGGTTTTGGAATGTTAGGTATGGCATTATTTCAACTTGTTCAGGTATCATTGCATAAGTTTAGTAGTAGATATGTTAATGAAAGATATCTTCAAATCAAGCTTTTTTGCTGGTTCCCATTTGTCATTCAGTGTCTCTCTGTGCAGATTCACAGGGCAATGGCAGTCCCCTGGCATCCCCTGCCTCAGTTCCCAGTCCCAAGCAGGAAGCGTCCAAACCAAGTCTCCTGGCTCAATTCCTCCAAAACAGAAAAGAACAGGTATTTCAGCCTTATTGTTACAGATTTACAATATAGATATTAGTATGTTTATACAGCATTGACAAAGGGCTTTTCACACTTAAAAAGAATAACAACATTAGTCATACAGAGGGTTTTCTCGTCTGATTCTTCAGAACTAACCAAAACTAACAATCCAACTATCATCTGTGCTTTACGTATTGGGCCAGGATGTGCACAGGTGTGAAAATGGACAGATCTCCCCAATTGCTTTCCCCTCCACTTTCCTGATTCACAGCTCGATCACACCAATCAATTCTGTGCTGGCACCAGAGAGATGAGACAGGAAGGGTGCCAGCAAAATTAGGAACATGTGTCCTATCTGTAGCCTGGTTACTGAGTTACAGTCTTTTACTGAGGACTATTTTATGTTATGATTATAAAGCAAAGGGCACATCATCTGATGGAGTGTAGAGTGACTTAGTTTGGTCTTATCCCAGGGTTAAGTGTGAAAAGCTATTATTTCTACATGTGTGTTGGATTTTGTTGTCTAGTTTTGAAAGCACAACAACTTTTATACTTAATTGTCCCATTCAGGTTAAAAATTTCTTGGCAAAGCGTGTGCTGATAATGTATTTGTTTAACAAGGTAAGAATGTGTGGCATGTGCATGCTGTCTTCTTTAGGCTTCTGAACACTGAGGGGCTCACTGCATGCTCTCATCTGACACATTAGATTTTCATTTGGCTTCACCAAATCTAACAACCTCACCCTGCCTGCAGGCATCACTAATTTACCACTGCGTTTGGATTTAATTGTGCACACATTACTAATGTAGCTCTTTTCCATTCACCTAGCTGTTAGAGTGAGCCTTGCTAATTACTTTAAAAGCTGGATTTAAGGAGTAGTGTAACATGTGTTTCTTGCAAGTTACTTGACTACTATAAAACCAGCATTTGTACCAATCAAATTTAATATTACATATTTAATGGTGTGTGGGACTGATGGGTTTCTCACAGCTAAATATTGTACTTGCGTTGCTCTATTTCCTATTTGTAGTAACTGTAATTAGAAACTAGTTTGGTTAGTCTGCTTTGCTTTCTGAGGTTTATGTCTCCTCCCTTTTGATCATGCATGTGTGTTGTAGTGTAGTTTCACTATAACCTGTCCGTCTAACCTGTCTCCTGATTCAGTAGTACTGTAACTGTAAATATGCGTCTGTCTGTTCAGTAGAGAACTCGTACTAGTTAACATCGTCTCTTACAGCTTCCAGAAGCCTCCAGTCAAGCTCTGTTTGCAGACAGCCAGGCTCACATCTGGGCTTTAGAAGGTGGGAAAGATGGTGGATTTCATTTTCATTTGATTATAGATGCGACCTGTTGATAAAACATGTACATCACTATGTCCTGTAACATCCTCCTGCAGGGCTGTCATACCTTGTTCAAGCCTCCTTCTCAGAAGACCAGTTTGGGGTTGTACAGACCGCATTACCCAGCATTCTCGGTTGCATGCTGGTCTTACAAGAGGTAAGCATGGTTTACTGCAGCTACCCTGAGAGTACATATTGGCGTAGCCGCGATGATTTAAAAAGAACGGACTGCTATCAAATGTCATAGCCCAGCTGTATTGTACCGAGTGTGTGAATTGACTTTGCAAATACAAACCTTCTCCTGAACAGTTTGCCTTTTTAAAAACAAACTGTGTAGCTTATTAAGGTTTGAGAAAGTTCACCTAAATCATGAAAAAACACCTTACCTTTATCTACATGGTATTCATCTGTATATGGTGAGTAGCCATGTAGAAAGTCAATTGTTGTAGAGTTTATCAAATTAATCTCTTATTGTATTGATCAACACAAATTCCAGTGTTTTTCTTCACTTGCCTCACTTCCACTGCATTGTACGGACTCGACTCACTTTTGGTACCAGGTCCTTTTCTCTACGTCGTCTTCCACTGCAGATAGTTCCCCCTCAGTGTAGGCGTGTTGCTGACATCATCATGTGACACTCGCTGAATGAAGATCATCGTGCGTCCACTGACGGCAGTTGTGTCTTGTCCTCATTGTCTTCAGGCGGTAGATCGGCACTTCAAGCTGCCGCATGCCTCCAGTAAGCCTGTCCGGTCGGCCAGCAGCATGGGAGACTCTACTCACAAAACCCTGCGCTTTGCTCTCAGGGCCACTCTCAAGACTGCCATCTACAGGATAACAACTACTTTTGGAAATCACTTAAAGTAAGGCCTGTCATACAAATCTTTCTTTAAATGATTAAAAAAAAAAAAATAAATAAAATAAAAGATTACGCTGAGTATAACAATTTATTCTGTATATTTTTGAAATCCTCAGTGCTGTTCAGATGTCTGCAGAGCACCGGAAAAGATTGCAGCAGTTTCTGGAGTACAAGGAGTAACACACCTGACTCGTGGCTCTTGTGCCTTCAGATGCTTATCGGCGTGTGTGTGCGTGCATTAGCATAAGTGAGGCCAAAAGTGAAAACCCATGATAGTGCCTCTTTTTTAAATATTTATGTCTGCAAGATGTCATTGCGGAATTATTTGATCACATCCTCCATGCATGAGGCGTGGGCTTCCTGCCTCACTGACGGACAAAAACAGGATAGAAGCCCAGCTGTTACCTCCTGTGTTTGAGATATTTAAACTAGCTCACTAAAGATAAGCAACTCATTCCAAAGGATTTGCTTTTGCAAATCATATCAAGTAATCATATTTGACTTTCGTCCATTGGGATAAGTTGCAAAGGGCTTTGGTTTACATTTGTGCTAAATTATGTACTCGTTCTTTTGATTTCACACTTATGGAATTACTACATCCTTCTGATTTCAAAACCATTTAGCGATTGGTGTGAGTGAGAGAGATAGTACGGTATGTTAGAGTGATGAGAAAGAAGCTGTGTTGATCTCGTCACTTTCACAGGTATGTGAAATGTGTTCTGGAGATATATTTTTTTAGATCTGGTTTTGTTCTAAACACCAGCCTGGAGAACTAGTTAACTGTCAGCTGTGTACATCAGTTCAGGTTCTCTAGAAAATACACCATCAGATTTGCAGATCAGACACCCGTTTGCAAACATTGGTATGTGAAATAAGAATGGAGATTTGGTGTGACTGGTACCAAGAGTGGGGAATGTGTTTTTGATTTTCATTGCCAACATGTATTGAGTTTGAATTCCCACTCAGAGATCTGTTGAATAAAAACATTATGTAAAGATCATTTGTCAGGTTTCTGTCATTTCTCGGCTGAAACAAGCCGATCATAAACGGCTCCTAGAAATGTCCATTCTGTATGTAGATCAAGTGATGATTTGTGCTTAATAAGATGCAGAAAACCAGGAAATAACAAACAGGTTTTTAGAAAGTGTTAAAACTCAAAGCGCTCAGCTTTAGTATATTTATCTGGGTACCGAGTCTTGAAATTGGCCACCCAAAACCCCTAAATCATCAATTGGACAGATGCCTTTTCTCAGATTGCACGCTAGAGACAGCCAGGAGGAAGAATGGAAGTGTCTGCTCAAAAACATCCATTAAACACGATATTACTTTTCCACAGCAGACAACTTGTTCTTGTAGGAACAGCACAGGTGCAACTAATTACTTTAAGGCTCTGAACCAGAAACGGCTAAATGAACTTCAGCCATCATTAATGTTACTGTTTACACCTGTGCGTTTCTGACTGATGTCAAAATGTCTTGATTAGGAAAAAGAAAATGTATTTGTGTTGTTTTATGATTGAAATAATATCCTATTGACCAAATAATTGTAAAAGTTATACAGAAAATTTCAATAATCGATTGATTTTAGTAAAATCTCACACAAACTTTAAGTCCTAATGGTTAAGGGTTGGAATATACTGTAGCATTGTTGGATGAAAATCAAACTGATGTAAATCTACATTTTAAAAAAAAAAAAAAAAAAGAAAAAAAGAAAACCTGTAATACAAACTTGGGAGTGGATGGTCTAACGAAAGATGAGTTGCATTATGGAAAAATTGTGTCAATTCTTGACTTAACTGATTGATTTAGACTGCTTCACAGATCGACTTTTTAATCAATTGTTTCTGAAGTGCAGTATGAAATTACAGAAGAAACTAATATTGGCATAGAATATCAATCACCTACATTAATCTAAAGACATCACTATTAGTGAGCTATGACCACTTGTCAATCAATAAATAAAATGAATATATATACACAGTATGTTAAAACAATACAACACAGAATGAGACCATGAAATGACAACATCAAGAGCACTGTCTTTTTGTTTATTGCACGAATCGTACATATTTCCAACTTAACTGGTAGAACGCAATATTAGGCAGTGGTGGACAAAAAAACTGTTCATCAAATGCCTTATTATGTATACAAGATGCCAAAAATAGCCAGTGGGAAAATCTGGATATAACCGTCTCAAATGATGGATTAAGATCTAGAAAGAAAATCCTGTTTTTTTTTTTTTCCTTGAACGAGAAAGAGAATCTGTAATACTCGAAAGACAGCTGTTCTGTTCATAACAGAGGGATGCCATTCATAAAAGGAAAAATTTAACAAAAAAAGGGTGCCTCAAGTCAATTTATTTTCTCTGGATTTTAAAAGTACTTTGTCCTCATATAGAATATAAACCTCTGCATCAATACCAATCAAATGATTTGACATCTTTTTTTTTTCTTTTTTTTTTTAAGTCAAACAGCATTTGCTAAAGTTGATTTTTTTTTTTTTTTTTACAGTTTTAATATATATTTATATATGTACATATAAATTCAACTAACTAGAGTTCTCATAGAAAATGAGAAAAGCTGGACTTTATCGCTCTCACACAACAAATGACTGGCAAGCATATTGACCCCCCCCCATCCCCTCTGTCCTTCTCTTTGGGATGTTGTTAATACAGCACAGACTGTTTCCAAACAAGTGCTGCAAACACACAACTTGGATCCAATGTTTGTCTGAACATGTCTTTCAGCAATTGATTTGAGACTTAGCATCAAAGAGGGACTTTCAGACACCACATGGTTATTACTCCAATCTCAATTGGCACATTGGCAGTATTTCAATTGGGATTTGATGCAGGTTTGTTCTGGCTCTTTGAAATTTAACCGTTCCCCAACAGATCCCATTATCAGTCCTTATCCTATGCACATGCTGAACACCCTCTATCTACATCTACGATTTCCTGCCAAAGATGGAGCGAGGGAGGAAGAAGAGGAAGGAGGAAAGATTGGTGGAAGCAAAGTAAATCTCCTCTTCCTCAGTCAAAAAACTCTTAAGTGCAAAATATCTCCCCACTCAAATAACCATTAGAAATAAACTAAACTTCACTGTGGGGTTTCCAATTCAAGACAAAAGCTCTTGCCCCCCCCCCCAAAAAAAATATATAAAAAAAATAAAAAAAAAAAATAAAAAAAAAAATCACACTCAGTGCACATTTTGTCTTTGTCTCAAACTAAAGCGTCCCTGATTCAAAGTGCACTCAGTAGTGAGGGGGAGGGTGATGGAAAGAGGAGGGGAGGGAGTAGCTTGAGGGCAGCATGTCTGGTGATGCAGCATGTAGGGATTTAGTAGTCCTCGGGAGAGAAAACGTGTGAAAAATGCAACTAGCTGCACAAGCTCGGGGCCAGAAGTCCGTACGAGACTGGGGCAATGCAGTGAGGGCACACCGCGGCTTTTCTTCTATGAGTTCAAATTGTCACATTTAGCGGATGGTTTGAGGGTACCATTCTACACCCTTCCTCCCTGCTCAATCTCCCACCATCAGCACAGAGAGCTCAAGAACAAGAGGTGTGTTACTAAGAGAGGGGGGATTGTGTGCTGGTGACGAATAGCTTCCTACAGGGTACCTAAAGAAGAGGTGCTTGTTGCCATACATGCAAAGTACATTGTTCTGGGGCTAGACAGAGTTTAGAGATAATGTATGGACAAGCAGGGGCCTCCAAGTGGTTTATAGGGATGGAAGCACTCACTAAACCTCTTTGTACAATTCCCAAAAAACTGGATTCTGGAAGTTCGTATGTAGTCTGTATTTGTCATTTGCACACTAACAACTGCTGGGAAACCAGGCGTAAAGCATCTCTGTCACTCTGCTTCAAAAGGTATGTTTAAGTAAATGTGTGTTTTTATCTGTGCGAGTTTGTATGTGTGTGAGAAAAAAACAAAAACAAGCCGGTGGCTCGTCAGTGTTTGAGTGTGCCAGTGTGTCAATAGTGCTTGCCTATTGTGCATCAATTCAAGGGCAATAAAGTGTGTATGTATGTATGTATGTCTTAGTATGTATGCGTGTGGCTCAGGAGGACATGCACTGGACGTGGTCTGGACCTCCCTCCTCTTCATCGGAGGAATCTGGAGAGCTCCAGGACTCATCTGTGTCTGCGTCTGCACCCTCACGGCGGGCCTGTATCGAGACAAAGTCGGAGAGAACAGAGAAAAGTAAGAATGAGACGATTTTTGGGCTGAAGTAATATTTGAAACATCTTGCGCATCTGGTCTACAATGGAAACATTTGTTTTCCAATTCTCCTTCCAAATGAACAAATAAACTGCAATCCAATTGTAATACCAACTGCATCCTACATAATATTTAAGGGGCACTCCAATAATATAGTATTACCTTTCCATACAATTGACTCACAAGAAACAAATTTTAAAAAATGAATCAAAGTAGCAGAGGTCAAAATATCCTGACCTTTAGTCCCTAGTGTGGGTCAAGCCCCCAAAACTCTGGATCATACGTTTCCCATAATGCAACCAATAAGATATTTTTGCACATCTTTTCAACTCCACACTCCAAAAAAACTATTAACATTTGTTGCATTTGTTCTTATGTAGTGATGGAGAGCTCACCCTCGGAGGCCTTCGGTTCCTCATGTGTCTCATCAGGAACCACAGCAGCTGGGTGTCGTACTGGTCGCCGTGGCGAACACTGTCCTCATCGCGCTCACGCTTGTTCTTCTTCATCACCTTGACAAACATAACAAGCAGGTGTATGTGAATGGAGCATGCATGTCTTGATCCAAATTCCATTACTTTTCCAGGACTTTTTATAACCTAAAAGAGGCACTTGTACAGCCATCATTGACATTATTCCTACTACGACAAGTTATGATAACATTTCACACAGCAGCATGTGAGGATTAAAATGACCCCACATAGCCATTGTGAACATCTATTACAATACAGAACTGTTTTGTGCAATGGACAATTATAATGGACAGTTCAGCCAAAATCACCTTCATCTTCACTTTAAATAACTAGTTTGTCTAAATCAGTTGACCTGGACTTGTTAAATATCTGTTCCACCTATGATGTGATTGATTGATGATGAATGTGGTTTTCAATGGTGTCACTGCGTCCCTCTGTCTCTACAAAGAAGTGGGTATAATGTTACCAAAGCCAATCGAATGATGGACACAACTATAAAAAGCACAATGGAATAAAAATAGAGCAGAATAGATTACCTCCTTTAGACCCTTGAGTCCTGTGGGGGTTTCAGCTGTGGGGGCCCACAGCTTGACGTCATGGTCCAGCCCACTGGTGGCCATGCCTGGCAGATTGGGATGTGGCTCTAAACAGTTCACCTGTAGTTGTCGAGGGTAGAGAAAATGACAGAGATGATATAATGAAGATTGCGGACGTTTTAAAAGAGCATATTCTCAAAAACCCAAAACTCTATTGTGAAAGATCATATGCAACCAGAACATACTGCGAATAGCATTTTGCTACAATCAACACTAAGACAAAGATATTACAGAAGAACTACCGACCAACAGTGTGTTTGTACAGCCTTTCCTAAGTCCTCTTTGAAGCCATAAATAAATAAAGAAATAAATTCTTTCTCTTTGACTCACCACTCCTCCCCGGTCTCCCTCCATAAACTGGACAATGCGAGCAGAGTACTTGTCCCACAGGTAGATGTGTCCGCAATCACTGCCACTGACCACAAACTCACTGCATGGCCCGTAGAAGTTCACCCCCTTCACTGTGAGAAAGAGGTGAAGATGAAAGGATGATACGGTGTCAGTCTGTGTGATAAACACAATCTCTTTACAGCCCTGCAGTAAACGATCAGGAAGAAATTACCCTATTAATACACAGATTTAAAAAAATGATCAGTCATCAGGTAAATGTTTGTAAAGTTGGGCTATAGCTGATATGTTTTATTTTTAAAACTATATGTAGATGCAAAGGGCACCGCTTTATTACTGTAATAAAGTATTGCTGTAATTGGGTATTGAATTTAAAACCTGTAGCATTATTGCGGTGTCCCTTGTATCTCCGGCGATAGTCGGCCCCATCGCTGTGGTTGGAGTCAAACAGGTAAATGTCCTCGTCATTGTAACTGGCCAGGAGCTCTGCAGACAAAAAAGGTCAAAGCATTGTTGGTTAAGTTTCATTTAATGCCATAAAGTCAGAAGACGGTGTTGAAGTTGTTGATCTCAGAAAAAAGTTTTTTTTAAAAAGATATAAATTGGACTTAAGTAAATCCCTGTAACTGGCTCTAAACCCGACCTGATGGTGTTCTGCAAAGTGAGAGCACACTAATGCTTTTTTTTAAAGAATAGACCTCATTCTGTTCGAGTGTCACTGATGTTGCATCGTGGTTGCATCAGGAAGGCTAAGTAGGGCGGAAGCTTTTGCATTTTAAGAATTTGAAGCGTAGGGCTCATTATTTTCAATATTTGAAACAACATAACGTTCATGACAGCATGAAAAGAATGAGGTAAGGATAATTCAAAAACAATTTAAATATAAATATGAAAAAGGATTATGGAGATTGCAAGGAAATTAAATCATACCATGGGATATTAATTATTTTCCATACACACTGCATGCAAGCTAGGAAATGTTTTCAGTATTTAGAGTTACGTTTTTTTACCTGAGCCGTCATGACTGTACACAAGGCAGGTTACATTGGTTTTGGACTCACTGGATACCAGATGTGAGGGACAAAACTTTTTCAGTACACCATTGTTATCATTCTCATTGATCTTCCTCTGGTCATAGATCCTAAACAGGGTGAGAAGAAGAGAAAGGGAGAAATTCAGTAGAGACAGTTAGCAACAATATTAAATATTATTATACTATTCCCATTGCATCCATTTGTTGCATTAATAGTGAAATAATCAGCACTAGAACCACAACCTGCTTCATACCTGACATACTGATCTCTTCCGCCCACAGCAAAGTGTTGTGTCTTTGCCGGGTTGACATAGATGGTGTACAGCCCCACTTTTTTATCACCCTCTTTTACAGTCACCAGTTTACTGTTACACAAATGTAAGGAGACACAAAGAAAAACAGGTATTAGCTCTGGCAAAGGGGGATACGTTTAAAAAAAGTCAAAGAGGAACATGTTCAATAGTGGACGTTCACCAACATTGACTGAAAGTATATTTTAGAAATTCAATACAAAATCCAATTCCTGAGGTGACTGAATTTAAGCTTGCCAACATTTAATAATGGTATTACTCACTTGGCGGGACGGTCAAGGCGCAGGTCAATACCAAACACCACAGCATCCTCTCCAGCTGACAGAAAGGAGCAGGGGGAATCTGGCTCAAGGGCCAGCTGGAACAAAAACAGGTAGAAACTAGAGTTACCGCCTCACGGTTTTACACCGTAAAAAGTTTACAACCACGTGTGTCCAAATTGTCCTCACTTCATACCTTTATCTTATTAGACATTCGTGGGAAATTGTCATATCAGCTTGTGAATTCTTAAGTCATGGCCAAAGGGGTGTTTTGTGAGGTTTCAGTGACCTTGAAATTCCCTCCAGGCGTTCCCGAGATATACTGTATCGCATTCACACATCCAGTACAAACACTCACCTTGTGTGCTGCCCCTTTATGCTGTGCTACCCGCTTGGTGTTCTTGCAGCGCTGCGTGGCAGAGAGCTCAGCTACTCTGATCTGACCATCTCGAGCACACATGGCCAAGGTGGAGTCTCCACTGTGAGGCAGGAACTTTGCCTGTGTACATGACGGGCAGGGAGAAGACTTGTTTTAAGTTTCTGACCACAGTGGTCACTTTCATCAGTCACTCAATCAGTCTTACCCAGATGTGCTGATCACAGATATGATACATGTGTGGGTCCTTTGAATGTTTAAATACAGGCAGGTGGAACTAATTGAAACACTCCTCATAATGCACAAGTTTGATTTTGCCATTTTCAAATTCATAGCATAAGAGATGCTTTTCAGTTTTATAGCCTATTGTCACCTGTTGCCTTTTGGGAAAGTGTTTGTACAACGTAGTACAAAATTTTTTTATATGTTCTTTATTTTTACAACAATAATAATAATAATAATAATAATAATAATAATAATGTACCAAAGTTGCCAGTGGGTAAAATGCTACAGCCTAAGTAAGAGAATTTTGTCTTTGAACATTTCACTTCTGTTCAAAAATAAATGATTTTTTTTCTTCTTCCGCTAAACCAAACCGTGACTCCAAACCCCCGGTATGAACCGAACTGTAACTTTGGCGTACCATTACACCCCAGTAAAATTCCTCTTACCTTTAATCAACTCAAGTCTTTTATCCATCTGCTTATTTGCTCATAAGTGGTAAAACATGTTGTTTTCCTTACCTGAAAGACATTGCTCTTGTGGCCACTGTCAAACTCCAGCTCAGCACGGCGGATAGCCCAGTCCCAGATCACCACTCGCAGGTCATCACTGCCTGAAGCCAGACGTGTGCCTGAAGGGTTGAAGTGCAACGTGTTGACGCAGCCCGTGTGCCTCTCCAGTCGGCCTTGGAGCTCTAGCCTCTGCACTAGACCACGGGCTCCACACACACGCCTCACAAACTGGTGCGAGTCCCTGCCGATCTCCCTGGAGCGCAGTGAGGGTATCGACCGCCAAATAGGGCCACGCATGTCACGGAGCTCTGCTCCCAGCCACGCCTCCATAGCCTCATCATCGTCTTCATCATCTTTCTGTTCTTCTTCTTCCTCCTCATCTTCCTCCTCATCTGAGCTGGTGGAGTGATTAGTGCCGCCGCCAGGTCTATTCCTCTTTCGAGCTGCCCTTTTCTCACCATCTTTATCCTTTGCTCTCTCCCGTCTGCCTCCCTCACTCTCTCTTTCTCCATCTTCGGTCAGGGAGTAAAGACCGCTTCCATCCATGCTGTCCGTGTCTTCCTCCTCCTCTCCCTCTCTGTTTGCCCCCATCTCTCCTTCCACATCTGGCATAGGCTTGTCTCCGGACGACTCTCCTGTTTTATTGGGAGCTACAGAGATAGGGAAAGCCAGAGCAATAAGGTTAATATATCGCTGTCTCACTGGGAGATTCAACAAAAGGTTCACAACTGCTACTGTAAACGGTATCAGTCCTATTAGATTGCAAAAAATAGTGGAGTACATATATATGCATTTAAATATGGACAGGTATTTAAAATATTTCTAAGCAAAGTTTCTACCATAGCGAACAATGTTAGCAGTATAGACTTTTTTAAGGAGCCTTGAACAACAGGAACAGGTTACCATCTTGAGAAGAAGACTGTGTTTGTCCCTCTTTGCTTCCAGAGGCATCTGCCTCCTTGTTTTGATCTTCTCCTGGATCTTTTTCTTCAGAGCCACCTAGTAAAAAATACAAATCTGATTAACTGTCTGTGGTAAGGAGCATGACGAGCTCGCACAGTTATGGTCACGATATTTTCTTGCACTGTTCCTTTACCGTTCAGCGCAGTGGATTTACAGTCAGGCTCAGCCATTCTGTCTCCTTTGTCCTGCGTCGTCCCGAGGGAGAACCTTTGAACACAAACAATATTTAGGTTGTTTATGAACCTAAAAACCAAGGGCTCGAATAAAGATAACAGACAACTCGTAGGCATAAGTAATCCTACACCATTGCTTGCACTCGCTGAACTGTTGCCGCACTGTGTGCCGTGGGGCACAAGTTAGCTTTTAGCTCCGAGTCTTCTTACTAACAGCCAGGTTTATTATGAACCGCTGCCTGTAACGACATAAACAAACAAACTCGCTTTGTAGCTGCTCACAGGCCTGACTAAAGCCCTATCTTGTCCCCCCGATGCTTGACAATACATTGTACTCTGCAGTGCTCGACTACCTGTCACTGTTATTAGCGTGAGCTAATGCTAACTAGCCTGCGCGAGGCTAACGAATATTGAAACTAAATACTGCAGAGTCCTGCTTAACAACCAAACAGCTGGTTGTCAAAAAGCGAGCAAACAGCTAGCATTGCTAACTAGCATGGTTACCTCTACTCGAAGGCCCGACGAGGCGTACTTCTTAGTTTAGTCCTAATCTTTATTGCAGATTTATTTTCTCCTTCTCACTGCTTAGCAATTGAGCTAAGTGCCGCGACTGGGATCCTCTGTCCGTAAATACACGACATTAGGAGCGCGTGCACACGGTTTCTGTTGTTGTAAAAGACAGACTATGAAGCTAACTGCGTCCACACAAGGTTGACGGCTCTGTTTATGTTTTGACGGTTCAGCTTTTCTTTTTTTCTTCTTCTTTTTTCTTGGTTCAATTTCCGGTGTCGTGCTCGTTTCGTTTTTTCTTGACCGGAAGTTTACGATACAATCACAATAATCCTTAGAATAATTGTAATAAGAATATATCTTCTGAAATATATCACCTGTTGGTTTCGAGTGCAGGTTAAAGCGAGACTTATTTTAAATAATTGAACACATTTTACATTCATTTGAGTGTCACGTTATTTCCTGAATGGATTATTTTCTTAATTATTTTTTATTATTTATTGTTTTGCCTGTGAGTTTCTGGAAAACCTTCTCATTCTCTGACCAATGTGTACTGATTTGGGAATATGCAACACAATCTTATTTGCACAAAACTCAATAATGAAAAAAAAAAAAACTAGACCTTTCTCACCTTCTTCAAGACAGACTTGATAAAGCAACAAAGACTCATTTTCTTTTGCCACTCGGGATTATAAAGCTGTTATGGCACACACTTGCCTATTTACTCATCCAGCAAATACAGAGCAAGGTAAGCATTCTTTTTTTATGTATACAATTTGTTTTTATTTTAAGCAACCACTTTGACATAATACATAGTTATTGTATCATTGTTTATATATAAAATATATATTAGTGCAGTTGAAATAAATGAATACATTTTACATTAAATGATCTTTTGTTAGAATTTATTTTCCTCATGGCCAGGCAGGAATGAGCTGCTGGGCCCCTGTGTAAAATGTGCTAACATCATTGCTACATAATTCCTACCTTCTGTACCTACTTTGCTCTTATACAAGTTATGAGCCAATGCCTGAGGAAACATCTGGCTCCCTCACTTAGGGTAAAACAAGATGGGATCCCTTAGCTTCCTTCCTGTGTTTATGTCATGGGCTTAATGACAGTGATCTACAGTAAATCCCACGGCAGGAGGATGTCCTTCGCCCTGTCTCTGTTAGATCCCTCGATTCTTTACTATCTGACTTATAGAAGCACAAGATATAAACTATATTGAAACAGAGATCACAGCTTCACAAATAACTCAGATTATGGTCACCTGTCCAAGATCTTTATAATCCACATGGCATGTCAGCTGGGAGTGGGAGACTGTGAGGGATTACTGTAACACACAGAGTTTTTCACAGAATAAATAGAGATGCACTGTATGTGAATGATAAAATAAGGTGCTGAAATCTTTAGTCGGTTAACCTGTTAGTCGACTGACAAAAACACTAACTGCCAACAACTTTAATAATCAGTTCATTACTTATCAACTTGTCATTTATCAAGCAAATTGTGCTCCAGTTTCCCAAATGTGAGGATTTGATCATTTTATCTTTTTTTTTTTTATTACTATAAAGTTCCTATTTTGGATTTTTTTGGATTGCTGGTCAGACAATACAAATCATTTGAAGATGGGGTTTGGAACATGTGCTGTGCATTACTAGAGTTTACAGAGCACTCAGTCAGAATGAATTGAAACAATAGATAGAACCGACAATGTAAATAATTAGTTGCAGCCCGATAGATAAAATTAAGGCAAGGAAATTATAGTTTAAATTGGCGCTTTGCATATCACGTTTTAAAACTAGAGTTGCAATGTGTATCCATTGGCAACTCATTTCAGAAGTAAGGGGAGTATCTAAGTTTACGATTATTGTCCGACCACCTCTGTGGAAAGAGGGTATCACAGAAGAAGGAAGGGGAAGTTCACACATGCTGAGGGGGTTTCACGGCACAACCTAAAAGCTGCAGCGACTCTGTGCGTCCTCCAGAGGCGATGCTGGAGTTAGGAGAGGCGAGCAGACGGTTATCATGCCGTGCACAGGCTTAAAATAGGGACAAAGTTTTTACATGTGGTACTAACCTGCTGTTTTCACCGCTCTCCGACAAAATGGAATACTGGAGGCAGTGTGCGATGTGGCTGATCAGCTGCAACGTGCTGCCTGCGAACCACCGGGTGACTGCGCACACGGCGCAGGTGTTCGACCTGGCGCAAACCCTGCGGGACGGGGTGCTGCTGTGCCAGCTGCTGAACAACTTGAGACCTCACACTATCAACCTGAAGGAGATCAATCTCAGGCCACAGATGTCACAGGTATTCTCATTATTTCAGAGCTGCTTTTTAAAGCAACTTAACTGTGGTCGTAACGTGTGCAGAGGAACTGCACAACTGTTGTACATTCAGTGTGTCGCCAGACATGAATGGCATTTAAAACCATGCCATTACAGTAAACCTGTAGTGTTACATGTCAGTGTAAGTTACTTTACTTAATAACCAGGCGACCCAGAATCAATTTAGCCCTGTTAGTGGAATGAGCCAACTCAGTGTCATGTTGATGAACACTGACAGTAAAATGTGTTGTGGTTTGCATGAAGTGAGTAGGTAGACGAACACAAAACAGCAGCTTTTCAAGAAATGACTAGGCGATAAGAATAAAGCAGGTGAACATAAGGTCTCTAAACACACCACCACAGAAAAATGCAGAATTAATGTCGGCATAGCATTTTTGTTTTGCAACAACACTAACTTCCATAAAGAAGCCTTATTCCAGGATTCTTAAGAGTTTAATTTAGCGCTATGAGCTTTTACTCCATGAAAATAGTGGGGATTTGAAGGATAAGGCAAGCTTATGATAAATTTAAATCTTTCACTCACATTATTTTCACGTCCAGAATCTCCTTTACAACTGAGTCAATGTAAACATTTTAGAAAATGAGGCCACAAAGTGACCTCAGACAGATCTGATGTGGACACGTCTTCATCCATCTACTTCTAAATATGATAATTGATCCAAAGTGATTCATTGTATACCTTTCTATATGTGTATATATTTGTTTAAACATCTTACTTTAAGCAATTGAAACTCTATTTGATTATCTGAGGGTGTGCTAAATGTCCCTCACCCTATGAGACCTTAAGGGATGGTCCCAGGCTTAACCTCTCTTTACCCATAATTCTTCCCTCTGTCGCTGGAGAGGCCTGATACAATCCTGGCTTTGATCCGCCCATTTGTTAGTGAGCTTTTACTATGTGTGCAGCAGCTTGTACTTGGCTTCAAACTCGTAGCTAGCCATTAGGAGACTTTGTGATGTCTTACACTTATGAATAGTAAACGCTCAAAACTACATATTTTCATTGAACTACAAATCACTATTTTATCCAGCATGCTTTTGAAGAAGAGATTTTTTTTTTTTTTTAAATATCAGTGTGAATAACGGTTTGATAAAACAAAAAGAAAATATAAAATCTTAATGTGGTGAAAAGCATATTTCACATGATATAACAGAGACCGATGTTTGTATGAATATATTTTCTTATGGCTGCAACTAAACTCAACCTAAATGTGCTTTGGCTTCCAAAGTACTAATAATTGTCATGGCTTTTTGTAATAAGAACAACTTCCTGTGCACCAACATTGCAGGCAATTAGATATTTATCAGGTCTTTTTAAGAGTATGACGCATATGATGACTGTATCAGCTTCGTGCTTTATGAACAAATGTGACAAATGTATCATCTACTCACACTCTGAACATGTTTGATTCCAAGTAATCTCCAACATCTTGGCATCTTAATCTATTAAGGTCTAAAGACCCATTAATAAAAAAAGACCCATCATATAGAGCATATGAAGCAAACAAAAAAGTTCTATCTGTTCTAATTTGTTTCTGCACGTTACATCGTTAGTTTTCGAGAGATGGGATTATATTAAGATTTTAAAAAGAAAAGATTTAATCAAAGAAATTATTAGACATGTATTCAAAATTACCAATTTTGTCTTTGCTTCCATATTAAATAAAATTCTAGCCGTTTCCTTACGGGACGTTAGATTGTGCTCTGTCGTGTAAACTGCAGCGTTGTTCATGTGCTCCGTCAGTGCACGTCCACTCGTCTCTTATCTTTTTGATCGACAGTAAAAGCAAACCCACGGCATAATGTCCCCAACAATGGATAGCCATAGCCTGCAGATGTAGGCCATCTGAATATGGTCGAGAAAAGCATGTGTGTCAGTGGGCTCCTGATTTTAAATGGACCTTTCATTGTGCCCTGCTGACCTAAGAAGATCTTGGAAATGGAAAGAAGGGCATGAAGGTAATGTACTGGAGGATGAGAGTGCACTGTACTGTAGTGAAAATGCGCCTAGAAGTGCTATTTTTATCGTACTGTATGTTAGGCCTCAGTGCAAATGCAAAACATCGACTGTGACAGTGGAATCCTTATGTATGGATCATAGGCACTCGATATCATCTCAAAATCTTACAAGAGAGACAGCATCAGAGAAATCAATGCAGCTAAACATCAATATATCTGAGCATGATAATAAAAAAAATTAAAAAAGTTCTAAAATAAAAGCTCAATAGTTAGTGCCATATTAAATCAACAGGAACAGGATCCCTACTAAACTCAGGCTAAAGCAACCCTATATTATATATTTTATATATATATATATATATATATATATATATATATACACCCTATATAACCCTCCTTTAATCATTTTACTGTACCAACTGCACTTTTACTTTATAGTTTTTCATCTGTGAACACTAAGGATACAGTATTTATTCTCAAAGAAGAGAAAATGCACCAGGGCCGTGACTGTAAGCAGGAGTATGAGGCTGGTGGTGGTGCAAAGCCATCATGCACTTCCTCCACAGACAAACAGGGCCCGGGGGGATGGGGGGGCTGGGGGGGGGGGGGGGGGGTGATTACAGGCGTCTCAACGATGAGCTGATATGATAAAAGGGAGCCTATCTTTTCTCAAGAATCAGCTCTGTTTGTGCTGCATATCATCACATACCCAGTTCCTTATGTAGTAATCACTTACAAATAGGCAAAAGGGACAAATAATGCTGGTACACGTGTTCACTGCTTGTTTTACGGTTTCAATGCTTTACGTGGTGTATTTTCTTCCAGCGCTTTTTTTGTGCAGCTTGAACCCATATCCATTGTCTTCATGAATGTTGCTTAACGGCACTCTTCCCTCTGAGACACAGATCCTTAATAGGAAGTGACACTAAAAGAGGACATGCTTCGTGGTTTCATTACCCCCCGTGAAACAGTTTTCACTTTCAGTTGACTGTGTTTCTGTGTGTGATTCACCTTTTTGATTTTATAAAGGCATCTTCAAGTTATCTGTGCTTGTTATAGTTATAGTGTTAATGTAAGTTACCCAAGAACTATTTCTATAAAGAAATGTCAGTTTTGTAATGTCTTATTTGTCATTTTTAAATGCTGTGAGCATTGAGAAATCTGAGACACCGACCAGAAGTTTGTATCTGGTTCAGGTGGTGGTAGCTAAACAACACTACTTTTGGTTTAATAATGTGCAGAAATCCCTCACAGTTTCATTTACAGCAAAAACAAACAAAAGTTCATTGTAAAAACGTAAACTCTTTGCATGGCCAGGTACCACTAAAATGTGAGTTAAAAATTAGTTTTTTTTTTTTTTTGTCTTGAACTGAGCCATTGATGTTATTCTTAGAATTATGAACAATTCAACATTTAGTCCCTAACATGATTCAAACAAATGAAAAAAATGCTTGAAAAAGTGCTCTATGGAGACAAGGGATGCTAAGTTCACTGTCCACTTTTGCCCTTTGCAGTTCCTGTGCTTGAAGAACATCCGCACGTTCCTGACGTCTTGCTATGAGGTGTTTGGGGTGAGGAAAAGTAACTTGTTTGAAGCCTTCGATCTCTTCGATGTTCGAGACTTTGGAAAGGTAACGCCCTCATCCATCATTCTGTTTTTCGGTCACAACGCGATGAAACAACACTGTGTCTTCACATCTGATGATATTCTCCAGCATTGCACACATTTCTTCTGTTCGGTTCTTTTCTGTTCTCCTCTCTTGGCTTCCTTCTTCTCTGGTTGCAATGATTTATGAAAGTCTTTAAGCTTTACAGGATTTAACACTTTTACAAGCTGTTTTACAAGGAAATGAGTTTGAGTGAGCACATTGTCTGTTAAATTCACGTCACATCCATTGCAGTTCAGCGATTATGCTATCTGTCTAATCGATTGTGCGTTTTTTTTCCATTTTTCTCCATTGTTCAGGCGTACTAATGTTTTGTGAAATTTCTTTTTACACACAGAAAAAAAATCCATAATGGTGTCAAAAGAATCACATTGTTATCAAAGTACATCAAAGCCTTATTTTACACCTGCAGTTATTATAAAAACAACATTTATTAACAACATATTTAAAGAAGTATTTGTCATTGAGAAAAAAGACGTATAAATATTGTGTGAAATCTGCCCCTAGAAATGACTAAGCATTAAGGGAGTTCTCGTCATTTGCGATCTGCACCTAAGTATTGTAAAAATAGCAATATATCCGACTGCCCGTACCTCCAGAGACACTCAGAGATGTCTGATGCATGTGTGAGTTTCAATATGTGTCCGTCCATTGCCTGGTCTTATTGTTGCGTTATTGTGGGAGCTGTTTTCAGTATGAGTCCACAGTGTTACCAGGTCAGTGGGTTTGTAGTGCGCTCCTCTCAGTGGACTCTCGCTCGCAGCACAGGAGCCTGATTTAACTGAAGAAAGCACACTCACTCTGAACCTCTCTTATTTATCACTCTTATTTCCTTAGTTCAGTGCTTTCGGTGCATAACTTTGCCTCGGAGTTGTCTAAATAATCTCTAGGTTATCCATGGGGAAATATGATATGATTTGTTTCTGGATGTATTTTCTTTTTTTTTTTTTTTACTAATCTGTGCTGAATATATTTATTTTATGATTTAGTAAATCTAAAATACAGAGCATTAAGTCTGTAAAAGTGTTAGCATAGTTTCGAAAGGGCCTAATTTGCTAATATTACTTTCTCTTATGTACAATATTTTCTTCTTATAAATTCAATTATTTTGTCCGAGCAGATATTGCATCTCTTTTTAAATGATTTTCACAGTATCGCAGGCGGTTTCAGAACTCCAGGTTGTTAATGTGTGAGCAAATTTCAATTAAAAGAAATGTTCCCCAGGCAAAAGGTATATCAAAAGTCCTTTAGGCAGGCATATTATACATGATTACATTTTTTTTAATTAATTTCCCTGCAACGAATAGACATTGGTCAATGGTTCTCTCTATAAGTGTGTGGGATTGCATATTGAGCTCTGCGTGCAGTTTCCCACACAGACTCTTTTCTTTCAGTCCAGTGTGTTGTGTTCTAAAGAAGCTTCCAGTTAATCTTGCTGCTGATAATCCCGCAGGGGAGGTGCTGCCTGCAAATATGTACAGTACATCCAAGCCAGGCTGCATAATCTCAATCATGTTCAAGAGTTGTCCATCAAACAAACAAGCTTCCGGAGGGGGATGTGCCGCATCTTTACTTTTTTTTTTTTTTTTTCATCATAAAGTTAGTATTCAGTTAAAAATACGGGTGTCTGCAGGTTCAGCGATTGGGTTGGATTGGCTCCAGGAAGGGTTGTAAAGCCAAACAAGAAATGCTCAATCTCTTTCCTATTTTCCAGAAAACATCCAAAAGAGAACATCTCAAATCTCAGCCAGTCTAATCCACTCGGGTTGAGTTGTGCCAACTCGGCCCGTAGACTGAGCATTAGTCCACTGAATATCTAATGAGAGCTCTCTAACCTACATTCCTCTGCTGAGTTACTACAGGCTTCACCCTGGGCAGCCACGCTTACTGCATGCAGCAGCCCGGAGGCCAGAAATGTGTTTACTTCTTCTCTCAACATAACATTATGTCAACCTTGACTGTAGAAGCAAAATGTTCGCTTACTAAATTCAAGTAAATAGAGAAATATTGTTTTTTTTTGTTTTTCTTCTTAAATAAATAATTTAATGTTTTGGTAAATGCACTTATTTGCTATCTTGATGAGAGTTAAATGGAGACAATTGCTATCACTCTCATGTAAGTCTGTACAGTAAATATGAAGCTACTGCCCGAGGGATGATTAGCTTAGCATAAAGACTGGAAACGGGGGGAAACAGCTAGCATGGCTCTGCCTGAAGTTAACAAAATCCACCTATCCTCTTAAACTCACTGATTAAAACATTATAGCTTTGTTTTTGTCCTAGAGTCTCCTTTGGTTGCCTGCTCTTTTTTTGTACGGATGAAACCAACATGTTACCTTTTTAATTTGCTGATGTTTTTAAGAATGAGACCCTATTAGATGTTAATGCGTGTTAACATGTGTAAATATATCTGTAAATACTACTGCTTGTGTAATTTAGATAACTCAATAACTGAGAGTCAGACATGCACATGTGATTCATGACATTATGTTTCAACTTTCCTTCCTTTTGGTGTTTTCTTTTCTTTCTTTACATGGTGCTCTGGAGGTTTAAGATGCACTTAGTAAACAGGCCACACTCACCACGACAGTTGGACTTCAGATCAGCTTGTGGCTTTGCTTTGTCAAGTCTCATGTGGTTTAAACGATCTTCAGACACGTCAGATGTGAAAACTATTTGTTATCTTAGAAGGATTTAGAATTCATTACACAAAGTGAATTGAATTGACAGTTTGTTAAGTGTACATATATGGGGTTCTTCCGTCTCTCTTGAGGAACTGAAATTGAACTTTTTCCTCTAAAGTTTTCCGTCTCAGCATGACGTGACTTTTAAACAAGAAAGAACGGATTAATCCTGCACAGCATCAGCTCTCACTAGCGTTACATCAGTTGTGACGAGTGTGATGTGTGCGGCAGAATGAAATTGACACTGGTGGTAACAAAGTTCTTCCTATTGCAAAAACACCACAGAAATCAAATCATTTATATAATGTGTTCCCCTAGTACATAATGCTGTCATAAAACCAATGCTGATCATTTTCTTGAAATAACTGACTGAATGTAGCCTCTTTTAGGACCAGAGTGCTTTTCAGTATCTAATTGTGGAATAATTATACAAAATGAAATATTAGGGTTGCAAGTACAGAACACATTTGAAATAAGTGAAATCATTCCACTTCAAATGCAGAAGACTATTTCTTTTGTTGCAGGAAAGACATAGTTTCCGAACGGCGTAAAGAACTTTAAGAGGTTTTAAAGCTGGTCTCTTACACTACAAATAGGACTCTTTCAAGTCACAAGCACACCTGGGTTCAGCCAAAGCCACAGCACTTGTTCACACAGGAAGAGCAGATAAACTGCAGATAGACCAGCTGTTAAAGCTAATTCCATCAACTATGTTTTTAACCGTGCTTGCAAATCCAAATCCAGCAGTGTTGTTATTTGAAACTTCTTCATACCAACCAGAGAAATTAGAAAGTTAATCTGGGCATTTGTTGGAGATGGAAGCATGACATCAAATGTGAGTTTGTAATGACACAAAAAAGTACACATTGCGCAATCTTCTTAATGCAAACATGATTGGTGGATTTCTAAAGACTTTATCATCTTCATCAAACTCACATTTCCTTTTCACCATTTCTCCTGTAGCATCTACTGACGACACTATTTGAACTGTCAAAACTGTATGTTCCAACATCTTGAGTATGTGATAAAGCTGATGTACATTGTGCATGGATTCTTACAAGCCCTGATAAAGGACCAACACTAACGACAATTATATCACAGACTAAAATCAGTTCTGTTTCAGTTTCATTTGAGATCATTTCAGACTTCAGAAGACAGAAATGTACAACTAACGTACATGCATTAGCTGTACGTTTTTTAAGGTGCACTGTTATACATGCAGAATTATAATGTGTTTATTTACTTAAAATGTGACTGCGAAAAAGGTGACTTTCTATTCACGAAATAATATTTTTTTTATTGGCAATGGAAGCAGCACGTAGAGGTTTAACCATTGATATATTCATGTAGTAGCATGTAGTACAGATCTGTTGATCAAACTTCTTGATTTATCTTTACACACAAACACCCCCACGCTCGTTCTCTCTCACACACACATTCACACACACACACACACATTCACACACACACACACACACAAAGTCTGATGTAAAGGTGTGAGATTCTGTGGTATTTCCTGCAGACCCCGTGTATCTTTTTGTCCTCTGCCGGTCTCCTGCTGTGTGTCTGAACATCACTTATTGGAATAATAATGATAAAGTGAAGATTTTCAAAAAACATTTTGATTTTCAGAAAACAAAATGTACATAATTTAAAATTTAAGTATAAGAAAATATAAGAAAAGAAAGGATTTTTTTGTTGTTGTTGGACATTACTATACAACGTACATGGACACACCATTGTTATATAAACTTTTATAAGATTTCGTTTCAAGGAATTCACAGATTGTGATGCCCTCAGCTCTCCTGGCAGGCTATTCCAGAGGCGCAGACCATAGATACTAAATGCTGCCTCCCTGTATATGTCTTTGTCCTCACCCTGGGAATAATTTAAAGGCCAGTGTCAGAGCACCTGAGTGATCTAGGAAGTAGAGCATTGCAGTAATTAAGCCTGCTAGTAATAAAGACATGCATTAGTCTCTCAGTATCTGCCTGGGAGAGAAACCGTTGCACTTTAGCAATATTTCAGATCTGGGTTTGGAAGAGCAGTAGATTTTGAAGCAGCTCAGTAAAGTGTCATGTGTTGTTCTGTTGGTCTTCACGGAGGCTATAATGTGCTGCTACCATGGCAAATAGTGACTTTTATGGTCTGAAAGTGAGTCAAATTCTTCTTTTGGTAAAGGACTGTGCTGTTGATAGCTTGTTGCGTTCTGATTAGCTTTTAAAAAAATATTAATGGTTATTGTTAGGTGTTTATCAGATGAATGCTAAATAGTTGTTTACGGTGTTGGTTGCTAAATGGCTGTTGTTAGTGTGTTTATCGTTCATTACAATAACTCCCGATGACATTAGCATTTCATTCTCTCTCTGTCCCTCTCTCCTCTCCCGCTCTGTCTACGTGTATGTCTCTCTCTGAGACATTCAAAAATATAATTTAACACATCTTTTATTCACCAGGTTATGGATACTCTATCCAAACTCTCCTACGCTGCAATTGCACAGCAAGCAGGATTCAAGTAAGTCACCCAAAAAATATTGCTTACGCATTTTGAAAGATGTGCCCACCTGTACTTTCCCTCTAACCCCACCTCCCCATTCCCTTACAGACCACTGTAGCCACACTTAGCCACACTTCACATAATAATTTCCTCTTTTACCAGGTGTTTGACTTCGTCACCAGAAATGAGCCACTTCAGTTTTTCCCCAAACCCTGATTTGAAGTCTGTTTATTTAAAATGGTTGAGTATAGAAAGGCTAACCACCAAGAGTGAAGTGAAAAATAAAATGTTAGTTTTTATAGTACAATAGATATACATATCAGAAAAAAGCAATATGCTGAGAGACAGAAAATAAATAAATGAGGATGTTGATCTGCCTGTGACTTTTTTTTAGGGTTGAACTATTTAATGTTTGCATCATGTGGAGTTGTTTTAATGTGGTCTGTTTGTTTTTATTTTTGGCATCTTTAATACTTTTTCGGCATCCACTGAATGTGAAAATGGGTGATTTTCAGATCTCCATCTTAATAAAATGTTGTTTGTGGCACCAATTGCTGCATTGATAAATTAGCAGCTTGTCCAAACTAGTTGTAACCAATTTGAGTCCCTTTCTTCTGTGCAAAAGCATACTTTATAAAGCATTTGAATACATTTAAATACATCAAACGTGAGTTTCCTCATTGATTTGTAGTTTCTTCGTAGTGATTTTTCTGTTAAACACTGAGCCTCACACTGCTTTGCTGTCATTTCCAGGCCATTTCCAACAGAGGAGAGCCTAAAAGACGAGGACATTTACAATAATCTGGAAGACTTGATTGAGTATGTATGAGGCTCCTCTCTGCGGGGCCATTACTGGTGTTGATAGAACATGATTATTTCGCTCTGTAGCAGAACCGGCTCTGCTCATCATCCATGCTCTCCGGGGGTCTGGACTCCCACATGTTTTGGTAAAAGGTTTGGCTCCGTTTCTCTGTAACTGTCAGAGGGAACGAATGAGTAATTATGCATTTCTTTGCTGAGTGCTTTGCATACCACCCACATCAAGACTCTGGATGCGTGCTGTTGACAGTTTGATTGATATATAAAATACAAATAAGAGGTATCAAATATGTATAGAAAGAGTTGTGACATTAGAGAGCGTGTTTTCTTCAAATTGTGCATTATGCCTTTCTAAAGTATTTCATTCACTAGTACATGCAGGTATTATTCGTTAATGATGAGTTAATGAGTATCAGAAAAAGAGCAGCCCAAGTCTTTATGTGTTATTGCATTACCATAATGTTTTTATAATGATAGAAAACTATTTTGCATTCACATACATGCTGTACAGTAAGTGTTGCCTCGTGATTATATCTGTGTACACGTCTTACTTTAATATTGCATTTAAGATATTATGGTTTCCATTATTCACAAATTTAATGTCCAGAGCCTTACACCATGCAAGAAGAAATTTATGGCTGATAATCAACACATTTTAGAGACGTTAACGTGTGTGTGTGATAGTGAGAATACCCCCGAGGACGATGACGACTTGTATGCAGCGGTCTACGGGCTGGAAGAAGACTATGCTGGTGGAGAGATCTATGAAGACCTTATGAGGACTGAGCAGCAGCCCCCATTGGTACCACAATGACACACCCACACACACACACACACACACACACACACACACACACACACACACACACACCTCAGGGTTGGCGTTTGTTGGACAGTATGGAGGCTCTTTACTTAAATAAAAGTACCAATACTTACTTTGCTTACTACTAACACTAATACTTACATAGTACTTTACTTTAGTAAAGGTACAGAAGTATGATCCTCAAAAAGTACTCATAATACAAAATGGTCCCTCTCAGAGTGCTGTATTATTATATGTATCATATTATTGGATGATTATTATTGATGCATTGGCATGTAAGCAGAATTTGTATTATTGTAGAAAGTTAAGGTGGAGCTGATTTCAACAATGTTTTATGCTGTTTAATCTGCTTAATCTATGACAATGTATCAGATATTATGAATGATAAAGTTTTTTTTTCCCTGTTATTTCCCTGTTAATCTTCATGAGCAAGAATTCACTGTTATCGACTGGTCAAGTATGAAAAACCAAATGACGGAAAATGTTTAAACCATCTTATATTGTTCTATAGTTATCTAAGATTAATTAGCCCACATCAAATGAGATAATACCAGACATAAAACTACAAATACGAGTATAATCAAAAGTGTATCACATGCGGACAGTTCACATGCGATACTCGAAAGAACTTTACCTATTAGTTATACCTGTATATTGAAGCAAAAAATAAACAATTGCTCAAACAATACACTGCTGCCCCTATTAATGTTTACAAAAGGAAGCAAAATAAGTCTTCTTAGACAAAGAATAGCAAACCACTGGGACATTTTTCCCATTCCCTTTATGATTTATGTTTGAAAGGATTTTGTTGATATTGCCTGGACCGACATCTATTCATCAGCCTCCTGCTGCACCTTATTGCCGCGTGTGCACATGCTGCTTTAAAAATACTTTGTCCGGAAATAATGTGTTTGAACAAAGTTTGTTTGATTTGATATGAATACGGATATTTATTTTTTTGTATTTTGAGTGCATATTCTGAATACACTGACTCACTTTAGTTTCTACAGATGAGCAAAAGTAAAGATTTAAGCAGCACTTTCTAAGATGTGCGTCTTTCTAAAAGCAGGCGGAGGTGGATGTCCGGAGCTGCTGCCTCACAGAGATCAAACAGACGGAGGAGAAATACACGGAGACGCTGGAGTCCATCGAGAAGGTGCATAACTACTGTTCTGTAGTGAAATGAGTTTATATATTGTTACATGACAAGCACATGGTTTTCTTTGTGTCAAATTCATAAATCTGATACCATTTTTTGCACAGCTTTAGTGTAGCTCATTGATTTGTGATCAGTGGACTAAGTTGAGAGATGTCACAGTCATGTTCACACATTTTTTAGCTTATTTAACTAAAAAAATGATATTTAGCAACATTTTCAATTTTAAATCTCATTTTAGAAGGGGAATTTCAAGGAAATTTCCAGTTATCATTTCTCTAACTTGCCATGCTACGGCCTGGTTATCTGACATCTAATGTATGTTATTAGTTTCATTATGTGTGCACCCCAACTGTTATTATGATTACAAATGACCTTTCATATTGTTTATTGATTCCCGTTGAATAATGAGTAAGTAAAATAATTTGAGGAGAGGAGCAGGAGGTTTTATTCAGGTTTTCAATTCTTTCTTTCTCCAGTATTTCCTCAACCCTCTGAGGACATTTTTCTCTGCGGCTGAAATTGACAAAGTTTTTGTCAACATTCCGGTAAGTTCCACACGTTTCCCTCCTTGACACATGGCATGGAAATGAAATGTTTATGTCCACATACGGAAGTCTTCTTTCTCTAATGCAGGAACTGGTTAAAGTTCACAAGAGCCTGATGGTCGACGTGCAAGACTCCATCTTAAACAAAAATGCCTTAAATCTATACCAGATTTTCATCAGCTACAAAGAAAGGTATTCATAATTACCGTTCTTTTAAATGTATTGTTGGGTTTCAATGAGAGTATGTAAGTTGTAAACCGCAGTGGCATCTCTCAACATTTCCTTCCCTTTTGTGGAGTTACAGTATATAGGTTTCATTTTAGGTTAAGTAAATCACTGTGCTTTTCCCTTACAATGTTCTATCAATACACTGAATAGCAGAAACATTATCATATATTGTCTTGCAATGCTGAGACAGACATGTATAGTTAATTTACATCAGACATTTTGAATTGAACACAGGCTTTTGGGCATTTGCCAGTTTTACATTTCAATTATACGACAAGTTACAAGTATGTTATGTGTGTATTGAAATGTCTCAGATTGTATGCAGTTTGTTCAAACTGAAAGTACAACGACATTATCTTTACATATTCGAGGAAGTATTTCTTTCTCCGTCACATCGTGATGTAGTGTAGATGACTTGCAACATAATCTGCATCAGAGAATGACTGGATACCATTGTTATCACAAGCAACATGATTGCAAGATATAACGAGTTACACTTTCTATTTCTGAGTAAGTACTGTATCACTAACCGTTCACACTCACGCACGCACGCACACACTCACACACACTCACTCTCCATTTCACCTCTCATCAATGGCACCACTGTCTTTCCTCTGAATTGTAGGCTGCTCATTTATGGGATGTACTGCAGTCAGGTGGAGATCGCCATTGCTGTTTTAGACCTCATTTCCAAAGAGAAAGAGGATGTTCGTCTAAAGCTGGAGGTGAGACACCTGAAAAAACACACGTACGCACACCTCCACGTACACAGATACAGTGTTTCCAGCGACCCCTAGTGTTTATCTTGTGCATTGCACATGTATTACATTCATTCTTTTTATGTTCTTGGTCTCTCCAGCTTTAACACATTTGAAAAACTTTACTCTACTGCTCATTGTATGTGTTGAATGTTAAATAAAAGTAAATATAAGATAATAAAAAAAAAATATATATATATAGGTGTAAAATGTGTAATAGCTTGTGCTGTTATACATAAGTGTATTGTCTTTGTTGCAGGAGTGCTCAAAGAGGGCCAACAATGGGAAGTTTACACTGAGAGACCTGCTGGTTGTCCCGATGCAGAGAGTCCTCAAGTACCATCTACTGCTTCAGGTAGGGAGGTCTGACGCCACTGATTTAAAGCAAATAGTGTCAAACCACATGTCTGAGAGTCTGCTCAGTTTTAAAAAGAAATGGGTTTATTCCTGACTAGATTAAAGTGTAAACTGAAATCACCTGACTCGTCCTGACACCCCAATTTAGATATGTTTGGTCCTTTTTTGATGGATTTCCTGAAGCTTAAACGCTTGTTTTTAGCAATCCACTTTCATTTTTTCTACTTTATTCATCTAATGCTTTTAATTAGCAGCTCCGCTGGAACTTTGGGGATTTCCTGCTTTACTCCATGACACCTAAACAGTAGTTGTTGATGCAGGAATAAGTATCAACATTGCTCAGATTTGACTTTTTACTACTGTAGGGATTGAAACGTGCAGCCTTCTCTAAGGACATCACATGCACGCCACTTTAATTGTATTACTTTTTTTTTTTCGATTAATGAGATCAAGCTCTCCTCCTCTGAGGGGTTTATAAGCCTATGATGTCCTCTTTCAATAAAAAAGTGCCCACTTGAGGGCGACATTGTCCACAACTTTGCTTCTAGTTTGCCTCCCTCTAACAGCGTCTAAGCCGATTCCACATTGCAAAAAAAAAAAAAAACCATCTATTTTGAAAAAGCATTTTGGTTTTACTCTTTGTATCTCGCATCTCTCAAAGAAGGTACACTGAGTGAATGAAGTTACATCATTTAATGTCTTGGATAAGCCCCCCCCCCCCCCAATTTCACTGAATACTGTGTGACACCGTCTCCCCTGATTAGTATGAATCAGAGGTCAGAGTATAGCTGGCAGGAGAGGCGAGGACAATAACTAGAGAGCTGTTTTAGATTGTTTTGGAGGGTAAAGGCCACCGTGGTAAATGGTGGTGATCCTGAGTGTTCTCAGCCGCCCCCTGAGGAGAGACTTTGGGAAGTGGGAGTGGATACAGCTCAGCAAGGAAGCAGCACTGTAGCACCGTTGAGGAATACTTAATCTCTTCATGTTGTAATGTTATTAGAGATGTGATGAAGGACAAACACGCCTAAAGTGATTGCACTCTCCTTATATATTAGATATAATGTAAATGTTGCTTTAATTGGATTAAAATCGTTCTCTTCCATACACAGCGCGTTACACTGCAAAAACAGTATTGGCAGCATGTCATTAACATGCAGCATCTGTCTAGGATTAAGCAAAAATCAAATGTAAGCAGCAACAAAAAATAAAGCATAATGCCACAATATATTTTCCTGATAAATTATTATTTATTTTTTTAATAACTGCCACTGAATTATGTTATGTAATTGTATTTGCCGGGGAAATGTCTCAGTATGGACTAGCATAAGGTTATTTGTCTGATATCTTTTTCGCTGTTTGACTGGTGTTTTGACGGTAAAGTCGTCTGCAGGAGATTTAATTTGTGTGCAGGTGACATTCCAAACAATAACTGCCATGTGTTGATTAATAAAACAGACATATGTGTGGGTGTTGGCAGGATGATGTAGTCAGAACATCCCTTTTTCTTTCTATTGCTGCCTGGCAATAAAATGATATTTCACAGTATTTCTATAAAGCTTTACAGTTTCATGAATATATACATGTTTTATTCATTGTTCTGTGCATTCAAACAGCAGGCACATCCTAATTATCTGGCTGTTTTTAAGTATATATTTAGCTATTTTCTTTAGTTTATTAGAAATTAATTATTACACTACTGATGTGCCAATCTTTGCCTAAGATTTATTTTCTGCCATCAAATAAGATTAATTAAAAAAAAAAAGAACGTTTAAAAACATAAATAAAAGTAAGTATTCAGATCCTTTACTTAAAAGTAAAAGTATTAATACCATACTGGGAAAAACATTGTGTTCAACAAGTGTTTTACTATTATATATTTTATGATTGGATTATTACTGATTTTCATGTGGTAGCTGGTTGTAGTGGGGCAAAGTTTACATACTGATCACATGTTTTACAAGTTAAATCGTATCCTGCAACGTAACTAATGATCATAGCTGTCAAATAATGTGGTTTGGCAAAAGGAAAATGTTTCCCTCTGAGATGTAGTGGAGTAGAAGTATAAAGTAGTATCAAATGGAAATACTCAAGTAAAGTACAATTACTTCAAATTTGTATAATATAAGTAATATACTTTCAGCTCTTTTGATGTACAGCTCTATGAATGATCTGTCCATGTTTATTTAGCTTTATTTTTATTGTAATAATAAATATCTTTTATGGTATTAACTGAATCATATTTGTCAATCTTCACCTAAAAGTCCCCCTATTTTCAAACTAAATAAGATTAATTTAATAAAATAGTCTCTCTTCCAATTACTAGAGCGTTAAAAAAGGTTTATTTTGTTATGAACACTACAAGGTGACATTAAAGAGTCATCTTTATCATGACATCAATAGTCCAACCACTCATCATAAATGTGTTTGCTTGATTGTCTTCCTCTAACAGGAGCTAGTCAAACACACTCATGACGCTGCTGACAAGAGCAACTTGAAGATTGCACTTGATGCCATGAAAGTAAGTGCAGTGCTTATTGTCAATGCTCCCTAATCATTGTGATTTCAGCTTGTTACCAATAGCAGGCTGATTTAGTGGAAACAGTCTCTAGGATTCAACTATCAACTTGTATTAGATGACAAAAGAATAAGTCATAAATCCCTCATGTTTCTCTGCTACAAATAGATGTGAATTGACAAAACTTACGTACATATTACATTAGTAAGCGCTTCGCTTTTGCAGTCCTAAAGGAGCCAGAGCCTGATAGGCAGCTGATTTGAGGACTAAAATACAGGAAATTCAAAGCTTCAGACAACTTGAAGGCCTGAGTCATAATTATAATATTTACATGGAGTGCATGCTCAGATCACAGAAACAATGAAAGTACCCTACATGACATATTTCACTTCCTCCAGACTGAACTAACCCAACAAATTGTGTGTGTATTTGTGTGTCTGTGTGTCCCCGTGTTGCCCAGGACCTGGCTCA
Organism: Bovichtus diacanthus; assembly: GCA_943590825.1. NCBI lineage: Eukaryota > Metazoa > Chordata > Actinopteri > Perciformes > Bovichtidae > Bovichtus > Bovichtus diacanthus. Next base: position 8,744,367 of record CALSBV010009973.1, read on the forward strand.
ATTTGTCAACGAGGTGAAGAGAGATAATGAAACTATAAGGGAGATCGACCAATACCAGAGGTCTATTGAAAACCTGGTAAATCAAAACCTTCTTCTATAACTACCAGCAGCTGTTAGTGTACACTTTATAAAAGTGCAAAATACCACAATATCATCTTTTGGGATATTATATGTAATTCTTTTTAATAATATTTTTTAAAAAAGAATGTTTTTCCGTTATCAGAATTATCTTCTAAAGATAAAATTAGAATTTTATTATAAAATATATGTATTATAAAAGTATGGTATACTAGCTTGTTCAATCATTTAAAATGAACTGATGATGATCTGTAACAATTTTGATCATTTGTTAATTGTTTCAGTAATTTTTTGTGGGAAATTAATCAGCAAATGAATCAATAATAAAAATACTTGTTAGTTGCAGCCCTAAACCAGTTAAAGGTCTTAATAAGGAATCATTTATGTCATTAAAATATCAACTTAAACAGCTTTCATATTTCTGTGAGGGACACTCTGACAATGTTGGTTTCAGCATGGAACACAGTGTCGTAAACCCCGTCAAGGATATCATATGTAAGGGGAAATATATGGAATACACCTCATACGGTACATAGGGAAGGAGATGTTATCATGAAAATGTGGTAATAGGAAAGTGGAACAGGATGACATCGGATGGTGGAGAAAGAAATCAGCATACAGAACCAGTAGCAAGTTGGAAAAAAAAGTGTAACCAGCAGCATCATTATGAGTGAGAGAGCTTGTCAGGTTAAGAAGACCTTCTCCTGTCTTGATTGAACAAAATCTGTGAATTGAGTGAATGTCATTGGTGATAACAAGAGTCTGCTGATACTGATCAGCTGATGGTGCCAGAACTAGTATGATATTTAACCGGGAATACTTCAATATGCATCGGTTTAGATTGAAAGAAGAAAACCAGTAATGTTGTTATGGTGGATATCTGGGTTATATTTAAAGTAGCTGAGAGACACTGATTGTGCAAAAGATGGTTAATGCTGGAAATGTGTCCCTGGTGACTATTTCACTATTAAGCTTTTGACTAGAATGGGTTACTTATTAATGCATTCATTTGAAATGCATTTATTTCATACATAATTCATATTTTACATTCATTTGAACCCTACTCTTATTTTACTTTCAGAATCAGCCTTTAATCAGCTATGGTCGACCAAAAGGTGACGGAGAAGTGCGCATGGTCTCCAGTGTTGACAAGAGGAAACAGGACAGGTTGTTCTATTTCAACTTCATTGTCCTGACAAAGAAAAAAAAGGATCGCAGACAAGAACAAACACGCATGAAATGTCCGATGAAGGTATATAACATTATGTCTTATTTACAGACACATCTTTCTATTTGATGTGGCTGTCATTGTTTGCAAGAGAAGAGGAGACAACTATGAGATGAAGGACATACTCGACCTCAACTACTTCAAGATCACAAACAACCCCACCACGGACCGAGAGGGTAAAAAGGTCAGTTGGCTCCGAAAAACACAATATACTTCTATACATGTATTAACACAGATGCTGCTCGTGTATATTAGTATTTGTACTCTTTGCATTGCATATTGGATGAATGAATTGAATATTATACCTCTCACATTTTGATTAGTTTTATGGTTCATATCAGTAAACTACTCTACTGTATGGAAATCTTGCCATTCAACATCTGTTTGGCTGAAGATTTTATTGCTAAAACTAGAAGGGCACTCGAAGTGCGCAGACCTCCGGCAAGGCCATTTCCATAAATGAAAAGTAATGCGTGTATCCGCCTCGTGATTTAGATCCCTCTCCAAAATGTAATGGTTTCTTCCTTGGCTCGTGCTACACCCTTACGCCCAGTTTCGCGAAAATTGGTCCTGTAGTTTTTCTGTAATCCTGCTAGAAAAAAAAACAAAAAAAAAAGAACGTGAAAAATGTTGGACGCCCAATGAGAGTAATCTAGAATGATATTCTCTCCCTTTCTGGTGTAAGGTCAGTCCCCCCACACAGTTTACACACGTTATGCTATTTTTCCCCCCCTGCGGGAACACTTGCGAGCTGTATCATAGTGGAGGGGACTTGTTGATGTCTTGTTGATGTATGCCCACAGATGGTGTCTTCTCACTCCGGTGCTGATTGCTAATGTGAAACTGACAGCTTGCCAGAATGGGATGGTTCTGTGTTTTTTATCAAATTGACTCCATTATCATCCTCATTTAGTCTATTGTGCGATCATGATATATGTGTGTGTGTGTGTTGTCTGTTTGTGTGGGACATGTGTTTGGCAGTGATTGGTATTTAACAAGTATGGTCATGGTCTTGATGTGTTTTTGAGGGTTATGTCTGTGGTTTGCATTATCCGGGGTTGTCTCTAGCATATTTTCTAAATGAACAATCTTGTACTAAACATATAATGACACAAACAGGGTCATTTTGCCTGGATATGTCTTTATTTTTTCATCCGGTTCACTTTCCAACATTTTGCTGCATAAAAGGGACACAGACAGGTGTAAGAATTAATTTGTAACGAGACACAGAGACACAGAAAAAACACAGACAAATATCCACAGACACACAGATACCGTGAACCTACATCAATCTCATCACACACACTCACAAATACACACACACACACACACCGCAGGACAGAGATGCTAATACCCGGTGATGAATGTGCGCAGTCCTCCAAGGCTGCTTATAGCTATATATCATTTTCTACTAAATGAAACTTCAGAGTGTGATTGTGGTGCCACTGAGCACCCACACAGTCATCAATGATTTAACACTCAGCTGAGCTCTAAACACTCAGGACTTTGCAAGGCCGGCCAATCACTGACGAGTAAACCCAACCACTTTTCCTCTTATTACATATGACACAACAAGCTGGAACAAATTAGGGTGGCAAAAACTGAGAGGTTTGGGAATTGATTGAAAAATTGTTCCCAAATATGCCCATGGGTAAGGCATTTAATGTGTTAAGTGCTGCAGTGGTAGTAGATATTTAGTGGCCAGCGGTTGAAGAGCGTGCCAAGCTGTGCATGTGTTGCTGAAGAGAAAACAAAAAAGCACTACTTATATTTTACACCCAGAATTTTCTTGAATTGATAAAAAAAAACACCATGGTTAGGGACTTTTGCAACTGTGGCTTAAAAGTTTTGATAGTGTTTCTAAATCTAGGGTGTTTTTTTTTTTTTTTTTTTGGAAAAGAAAGATAGAATGGCTTCTTTGGTTCCTCTGAGGCAGATTATCAGACTCTGCCTCACTGTCATCACACTTTAAGTCCTCTTTGGATGAAACTCTGGTTAAACTCCTGTTGCTTATGCTCTCTTGACGTTGATAACAACAACAAAAAAAACAGCAGCCAACTCACTCTTGGTGGAGCTGTGAGTGCGGCGGCACCAAACGATAGAAGACGGCATTAATGGTGGTACGTCAGACCATTGAATCAACCCGCAATTACACATGGTTTTTGGATATATTTTCTTTTCTTTCCAGTTTTTACATATTTAGCTATTTTTAACAGCCACACAAACAGTAGAATTTAGCTCTGTAGACATCCTGTATTTGAAGCAGTGCACCTATTTATGTACCCACCCGTTCCAGAGTATCATGCACTGTTTACACTTATATCTACAAATACATCATAACAACCTGGCATGGGAATCGGAGATTTATGATACAAAATGAAAGGAAAAACATGCATACTTTAAAAAGAGAGACGGTTCAGTTTTTTGGACTCGGATTGTATTTTTTAGCTTCTCTGCCACCCACCATCTAAAGTGTACATTCTGTGAGACAACCTTTACAGTAGAAATGTAGCCATGGTAGTTTCTCTTCTATGCACATTATTTTGCAAATGTTTATATGCATTCATGAGAAAATGCATTCAGTTTGATTCCTGTCTTCTTCCTGACCTCCACAGTGGTGCTACGGGTTCTACGTGACTCACCAGCAGGGGCACACAGGCTTTGAACTCTTTTTGAAGACCAGAGAGCTGAAGAAGAAGTGGCTGGATCAGTTTGAAATGGCCATGTAAGTACACGCATACGTGAACACCACAGTCAGGACAGTTTGCAACCAACGCAGAAGACCAGTGTGTGTATCTCAGGCAAGAAATAACTGTGTACTTGTGTACGCGCGTGTTTGTGTTTGTCTGTGTGCGTGCGTGTGTGTGTGTGTGTGTGTGTGTGTGTGTGTGTGTTGTCATTGTTTGCATGCATGTTATTTCAAGGCCGAGAGAGGTGTTGACTCTTTCATGTGCATGTTTGATCAGGTCTTTGCTGTAATCAAACATACACTGCTGACACAATGATAACACACACACACACACAGACACACACACACACACACACACACACACAGTACACATAAACTCTTCCAAAGAGCTGCAAAACTACAAAGAAGTCGATCTGCCTAGATGCTGCTTCAAATCAGTGCTTTATGGAGGTATATCTTTTGTATTATTTTGTAACAGTGGGAGGTTTTTCTCAGGCAGATATCCTGTCTGCATCCTTTGTTATGTTGATTCAGGAGTATACAGTGTTGTTTTGACATTACACTCCGATTGACTGAACAAATGCTTTTGTGTTTGGGGTGGATATGCATGAAAACAATATTCCTGATATGCATGCTGACTATCTGCTATGGCCTTCCTGAATCCATTTTCACTTCTTCTTCTTCTGGATTATACTTGATATATGCACTGTGACAAAAACAATGCAGTGTGTATGGATGTATATTAATCAATGTGCAATTTAAAGATATAATACACAATATTTTCCTAAAAAAACAATGTATAGACTTATACAAAAAAGAATCTCTCTCATTTACAATTTACGACCCAATAGAAATGTATCTACAGAGACCCTGCCCTCTGCCTGTATTTTATTTTTTCTTATTATTTTGCTGTTTTTTCGCAATGTTTCTTGGCATTGTGTGCAGCCCGTTCTCATTCCCAGTCGTCAAATACCGCCGCTTTGTCCCGTGTTTGATACAGAAGCACAAGACACCCTTAGCGCCGTTATTTGGCGTCCAATGGGTTGTTACATCGCTGTGTGTTTTGACGTGCTTCAGTGTTTCCCCTGCTCTTCGTCTCTCTCATATGTTGTGTGCAGAGTGGCTTCTCTGTGCTGCTATCGGTGCGTCAGTTTGACCGAGGGGCCAGAGTGAGCCACACTCACAGAGCAGAGAGGTCAAAGTGGACAGGAGCGCTTTCAAAATCCAGAAATGCGCCATCTCCCCGCAGGGTTGTGCGGAGGTGTGGGTGTGTTTATTTGTGCTTTAGAATGTAACCGCCGTGAAACAATCAGGAAAATAAGGTTTTATTCCTCTGATTCTCTGCTTTGTTCCTCACTACGCTGTCCCTTCATTCACTCGCTCACTCGACCACAGGTGCACTCTGCAATTTCCAAAATTTAAAGAACAAATAACCATTTTTCGCCCCTTCTTCTTGAAACTGTTTTTTCAACAGACACAGGGTTTGTGTCTGAAAACAGCTATCCGTGCCTCTGGGCATTGGGTAACGACACCAGAAGGGGTCCATTCAGAAAGGAGAAATTGTACCTGTAAAGAGGATGTGGGCTCCTGATGAAGGACCCACTTATGGGAGCACTCAGTTTAAGTGGCTTGTGGATGGTGTGTTCAACACAAAAATACGTGTTTTTTTGTGTTTGTTCACATTCCGGAAAGGCTGCTTAGTTCTGCCATGCATGTTTCCCCTCTCACATATGAATACATGCAGCTCAAAATTCGATTGGTCAGGGCCAATTCAAGTCCTCTCCACACATACACATGCTCTGGGGGGTAAAATTGCTTTTTACTTTAGTCAGTTGAAGGAACAAATTGCAAATAGTTTTTGCCATCACACATTAATTCTATTCAGTCGATGAAGAAATAAACAACAAATATTAGATGGGTTGTCATAAAGGTTTGTGCAGACATTCAAGGTGTCCAGAGTATGAATCCTAAGGACTTTGGTAATCCCCTAAATGTTCCTCTAGCGCCACTGTGAGGTTGACATTATTTTGTTTTGACCCCCTGACATTTCATCTAGCGATTTCTGTTTGTCCAATACTTGAACCTTTGTGTTGAGCGCTAATTAGCAATTAGCGCTCAACACACTAAACCAAGATAGTTAACATGGTAAACATTATACCTGCATATAATCACCAAAACCAAAAAACTCACGCCACAAAAACAGTTTCCTCCCAACTGACCGCTTCAAATTCTGATCAGCATTTCTGCCGTTGTCATTGTGATCATGTTTGCAAGCTGAAGTTACCATTTAGCTCAAAGCACAGCTATGGCTAAGTACAGCATTACCATAGGCTCTTTTTTTCATTTAACGTTCATTTAACTATATTTTGTTCTTATCCCATGTCTTAGATCAAATATTCGACCAGAGAAAGCCAACCACAACACCCACCAGTTCAAGATGCACACCTTTGAAAGGATCACTTCCTGTAGTTTCTGTCACCTCTTACTCAGGTAATATTCAGCTATATGAACAGACTCTTCAGTTTTGGATAATTATGTAGTCCTGATGAAGTCCCTGTAAACTACGCCTGAAAAAGGGTGAACAGTAGCTGTAACTTCACAAAGTGTTGTATAATGGCACGTCATCATGTTTAATTGCACTGTTCTTAAGAAAATTCACTTTTTCACGAGTATTGTTCATATTGAAGGTATGAAAGGAACACCATGACATTATACATTTCAGTCTTCAGTCACTTTTTCTCAGTCGCTTTTTTTTTTATTTTTTAAATGTAGCCTCTCACTGGAAATGGCTTCCTAGCACTGGGTTTAATTGAGACAACTAGGGACTACAGATTGTTAGCTGTCTCCGTTTTCAGCAGACAGTATCAGTTTTAGAGTTTTTGAAAGCTGAAGGACATTTCCTGTGTCATTTTTCTTATCTGTGACAGGAGCCTGAAATTTCAAAATGTCAAGGTATTTCTCTTAAGGAGGCTGTTATACATGAAATATATCCTGTGGTTTATTGTGTCCAGGGGCATCTTTAACCAGGGTTATCTCTGTCTTAAATGTGGGCTGGGGGCTCATAAGGAGTGTCTGGGACGACTGGGAATATGTGGGAGAACCGGTGAGAACAACACAAATTGTGTTTCACTTTTTGAACAGTTTGGTCTGTAACAACTTATCGTGAAAACTAATGGCCTCAAACATGAGATTTTCTGTGTATATTCATGTCCCTCAGAGAACATAGAGACCTTTCCTCTAGCGCAACAATCAGGCCACAATTTCCACTTATACACACAAAATATCAAAATCTAAAAGATTGCCGTTAGATTTATTGAGCACATTCATGCTCCTGAAAGAAGGAACCTCGTTACATTTTGGGCGCTCCATGAGCTTTCCCCTAGAACCACACACACACACACAAGACAGATTGCCAACCTTGTACAGAAGATATCTAACAGCTGGCATACTATGGAATTTGTGGGGAATATTCATAAGTCCAAATGTATCTCTCCTGATTGACCCTCCCTAACTTTGCCACCCTCACGCTCAAATTTCCACTTGAATATACCTTTCTTTCCCCCTCAAAGACAATCAAAATGCTGATATTAGAAAAAAACAGCTAATTACACTTGATGTTCAGCAGTTTAAGCTAAAATATGCCATAAACATATTTAGCAGTTGTTGCGTCTTACTCCGGTGTCAAGCTTTAGGTCTTTGTCACTAGTCTGGGGCTGTACTTCAGGTACATTACCCTCCCTGAATACACAGACAGCTAAAGGCAGCGCAGGCCTTTGACAAGCCTTCTCCTCAGAAGCGCTGTGGTCTTTATGCATTCTGAGGCATGATGAGGGCCAGCAGAGGTTGACAGTTGAGGTTGTATGTCAAGGAAGCCACCACACACTCATATTGTATTCTTCTCATGTGTCCGTCTCGCACCTGACTGCAGATTCTGCCAAGCCGAAGCCCAAGGTAAGACCTGAACTGTTTCTCTTCTTTGACTTACACCAACATACTTAGTGAAGCATAACAAAGCGGATAAGATAATATACACCAACGCATGAGGAGTTCTTACTGGTCAAACTCATGACAACTGGCCAATGAGAGGTCCTGCTGCTGCTCTGTGTCATTACTTTTTTGGCGGCACACGTATTTAAACGAAATATATAATGGAACATGAGTCAAAATAAAACTCTAAACTATGATCGAACACTTAAAAAAAGTCTGTGTATTATTATTCCTGTGGCACTCTTAAAACTCCATTCCCCTGTCAGGAAATGACGAGGGCGTTTACTTTTGAACCCCTAGATGGACAAAATGAGTACTCCCACACAAGTCAAGTTTGCCTCCCAGATATTCCTGTTTATGCAATTTGTGACAGCTACTCTAAAAAGTGAAACTCTATGAGACCCAGGTAACATATTTTTTTCCCCAAAATGCTGAGATCCAGAACTACTTAATTTTACTCGATCACTTTTAGAAAGTTAGACGACACATCTAAAGAGTGTAACACTCACAGATGATTGTATTAAGATTCATTCTGCAGGTCAGGCTTATAGAATGGCCTCTCCATAATCTATTTCTCTCTCCTTTGATCTTTCTTACTTCCTTGTTTTCTTTCTCTTTCTCCATTTTGCTTAGGCTCCTTTCCCTCTCCAACCACAGGAAATCACAGCACCACCAGACCCAGGTCAGTATGATCACTTCACTTGTTCACCTAGTGAGGGCTTTACCTCTTGAGCTGCTTTCATCTCGGGATTGTAACAAAACAGAAACACAGACATGATGAAAAGGGGACGGTTATCCAAAGGCCAGAGTGAGACCTGGAGGAAGAAGATGGTGGGTTAAAGCTTACCCTCGGATGGTATCATGCCCCCCCCCCAACCCCCACCTCATATTTTTGATCAAATATTACTCAACTCGTTCTCTTTTCTCCTCCCGAAAAAAAACCTCTGATTTGTTTTCTTAGAAATGCACTGACATGAATCTCTCCTGCTCACACAAGGGGTTCAAATAAGAAAATGAGCAACAGCAGTTTCTTTTCAACAAACATATTTGAGTAACAATAACCAATGAATAATAGGATGTAGAAATAATCCTTAACCAATGCACACAAAAAGCCCTTTTCTCATCGCATGACGTGAAGCCTGAACCCAAGACGGCATTGAGATGAATTGGAGTGGGTGGAATCATTATGAGGACTACGGCAGGAGAAATGCTGGCAGAAAAGCACTTCCAACTGTCTATATGCCTCGGCCTCTACCGCTGAGCTGTGCCTTTGTGATAAATCAATTTCCATAAGGGGCTTTATGAGAAAGACAGCCATGCTTATTGTTCTTATTAAAAACATGAATGTGAGATATTCCATTCATCTGAGGTCACCGTCAACTAATAGTTTCCTCGGGCTGGTTTGCTGGGGAGCCATGGCTGGAGGGGAGATGTGTCTGAGGGGGTTTGATGTGTGAGTCTGTGGAGAGTAAGTGGCTGTGTCTTTTGAGTTGGCAGGGGTGTTTAGTCTTAGCCTTAGCCGGATGCTTGTGGCTGTATTTGTCTGCCATGGCGAGGAAAGATTGGAGCCGCACCGTACAGGAATCAAAGAGATTAATTTCCTGCGAGAGTAAATCGCTGCTTTTTAGGATTGTGCTATTCATGTGGTTTATACCTCAATCAAATTGACTGTCAGGATGTCGGCATTTATGTACATGTTAGGGATCAATTGCGCATTGTCAGGGAATTTGCATTGTTTACATGATTAGCGCAAGAAATACAAATACTTATTCAAACAAACAAAACAAAAAAGTCTCACCCACCTCCTATTGATATTTTGTCATGCTGATAGTCAGGCCTCTGAGATTTCTGCTGTCAACCCAATATAATTCAGTTATGATGGAGAATTTAGTTTATCGTGCTCAGAGCACTGAAAGCAAACATTTAAAGAGCAACTTAAAAGAATCTTAAAAGAAAATAAGAAGTCCCTGTTGAATTAAAAGCATTATAATCACAATTTCAGTTAAAGTAAATGTTAACGTCTAGTGTAACACCACACGTCGAGTAGAATACGTAGAATATCTGCGCTTTCCATTTTAGCCATAGTCTGAGCAACATAGTATTCAATTGAAACGTCTTCTATAGATCTCATCAGTCGTCCCTTCCTCCTTATTTGCCATTTTCAAAGAATCTCTCCGACATAGTTACGATATTTTTGATCTATTACTTAAAAGTAATAACTTCTGATGAATCAATCCGGCTACACACAGTATTACTGCTCTTGCACCTGCTGTATGTTCCTGTGTAAGTGTAAGACTCGCTGATAAATGTGAGATATGAGTATAAATGTGTTTGTATTCCCTGTCTGCTAGGTTTACCCAGGATGGTTGTGATCAGAGACTACAGTGGCATCCCCTGTCCCCAGTGTGGGCCCCCACTAAGCATTCATGCGGGGGACGTCATTGAACTGATGTTTGCCGACCTGCACAGCTCCTGGTGGCAGGTGCGTGTCACTCAGCTCATCTTCGTTTTATCTTAACATCTGTGACTCTATGAAAAAAATGACATGTTACGGCCCACCGGGTTGGCGCGGTGCACGCAATGTCTTTGCAGTGTCATGGATTTGAAGCCGCGTCGCATGTCACCTCTTCGCCGTCACCTGCTGTATGTCCTTTTATCCGAAAAAAAAAAAGCTTTCAAAAACATACTAATGGGGTGACATCAACCATTTATCTCCCTTTGGCCATTATTGTTTATAAATCACAAATGATATGGTGGTTGTTTTATCACATTCTGTGTCCTGTCAGGTGAGCCATAAATATGACATTATTGTGAGGTCAGCGTTAATTAAAAAATATGAGCCGTAGATCTGTTTGAACTCCGCAGAACCTCAGCTACATTAAAAATAGGATATCTGTCCGTTCTTTCACTCCTCGGATTGAATCACAGCCTCCATCAGATGATCTAACCAATTAGTGGCTTCAGTTGATTAATTGAGTGCCACAGTGAGACGATAAAACAGCAGACATTGGAGTCTCTGGAGGATGTTTTAATGGTTGGTGCACAACCTCAAGTACAGGCACATTTAGCAACCATCTCACGAGGTCAGCCAAAGGTTGACAGTGTTTGACCTTATCTATTTTTGAAAGGATTTATCTGGGGTCTTCCGGCAGCCTCCCTAGCTGTTTCTCATTCTGCTTTACAGCGGCATTAAAGCCTCTTCCTCCTGTTGGTGCTGCTCCAATCAGACTGCAGTCTTTGCCAACGGCACGGCTGGGAGTTGGCTGTTAGCCCGATTTCCTAAGCATCATGTTTCTCTCTGTTGTGACAGAGTACAAGGTGGATGGTGAGGACATGAATGCCAGGAGACTTCTTGTAAGCCGATAGAACGGCTAGCAGAATGTCATGCTGCAGAACGGATGGCACTGCATTGTTTGCTACCATGGTAACCATGCATGCTGGGAGGGGATAATTAACGGAATTAAATGATAATACACATTTGTGTCTATTCCTTGTCGGTGTATAATGACACTGCAACAAGGCTCTCCACCAAAAAGTCAGATCCAATTAGCCTATTTTCTTTGGCTTCGCAGGCAGTGAATGAGGGCAATTATACTTACATCACAGGTCCAAGGCCATTGGACAACAATGTTAATGAAAAAGTAACAACTTTGACTCCAAACTGCAAATGTGTTTTAATAAGACACTGTATCAATCATGTTGTTTGTTTAAATATATTTATGTATATATAAATATACATAAATATATATATTTATATTCACATTTCTGCGAAAATTCTACAGAGAGCGGTAATGCACATCAACAGCTGGTGGCAGTAATGAGCTAAAGAATGTAGGACGCAGTAGTAAAAGAGAATAGGATTAAAAGGCTACAATCTCATATAAACAATACACGTTTCACAGCATGCAAAAAAAAGACTTTGCAAGTGTTCTCAACAAGTTTGTTAGGTCTTATGGTCACAATGCCTTTTGGTGGGAAACAGTGAATCTAAAGAAAACGCTCTTTGTTTACAATGAAATGTCCACAGGGTACCTTTAATCTTCAGCGTCCCCAGTGGCGCCAGAGGATGGAATTACAGAACATTGAGAATTCATATCCCCTGTTACCCAGGAGGCAATTATCCCCCATCCCACTGGCAGAACAATACAATCAATCACTGTAATTTCATTTGATCCTTTGGCTGCTGCCTGTTTATGCCAACAGAGTAATAAGTTTAATCTTTATCATACGCTTATCGAAGGCATAACAAATAGAGAGGGGCTTTCAAAAAACCTTTGATGAAATGTTATTACACAGAATGAATCATAGAGATGGGTAAAGATTCGCTTTCCAATCTAGTTACAGCCGGGGCTTGCACGGTCCCAAAAAGCATTTCATACTCTAATAAAGAGGAGTGAGGAGGAAAGCATAAACAGGGCAGGAAGCTGAATGAGGAGCTCCACATGCCCTCAACATTCACTGTCTGCTCCGGTTGACTCAATGGACTTCAAATTGACCTCAAACTCAGAACTGGAATCTCAAATGATCTTGTGCTTAATATTGACATACTGTATATGCACATTACTGTCTACAAGATAATGTACAAGGTTATGAATTAAACTGAACATCAGCAGGAGCAAGTTTCTATGAAAACGAAGTAATTAGTTTAAACTAAGTGGTTTATTCAGTAGAGAAAAAGTCTGTCTACACTATGTTTGTTGAAGGAATTAATAATGTTCATATAGAGCTTATGTTGTGCTTGAGGCAGGTTATCTTAAATGAAATTCTTAGTCTTTAGTGCAAGCCAGAGAGCTCGCGCTGTTTGGATATTCAACGACCAGCACAAAATCCATTATTTAGTGTTAAACGAGGCTCTTGTTTTGATGCAGTACAAATCTAACTGCCGGCAGAGTTTGAACCATAATTAACTTGGGCTGCAAATTAGATGCACTGCTTGTTGTGTGCTAATTGCTGAGGATTTATTGAAGCAAGTGTGGGAGGGGAAGAGAAAAAACGAAGAGAGAGAGAGATAGAGAGAAAGAGAGAGAGACAGAGAGCGAGAGACAGAGAGAGAGAGAGAGAGAAAGAGAGAGAGAAAGAGAGAGAGATAGAGAGAGAGAGAAAGAGAGAGAGACAGAGAGAGAGATAGAGAGAGAGAGAAAGAGAGAGAGAGAGAGACAGAGAGAGAGAGACAGAGAGAGAGAGAAAGAGAGAGAGAGAGACAGAGATAGAGAGAGAGAGAAAGAGAGAGAGAAAGAGAGCGAGAAAGAGAGAGAGAGAGAGAGGTGTCGTTGCTTCCAGACAAATATAATGCGATTAACAGCCAGTTGCCATTGCAGGGAAAAATTCTGGCAACAAGCAAGATTGGCTTCTTTCCAAGTGACGCTGTGAGGCCTTGCCCATGTGTAAGTGTGCATATTTTTTTTGATCAATAAGACACACTGAGTGTGAATACAATGCATTCAGTGGATAATGGCGACTATTGATGTTTTGGCAACGCAATGTAGGGCTTTTCAATTGCACTTTTTGTTTGTTGTAGAAGACTGATTTTAGCCATTAGATGTGGCTTGAATATGACATTACAACAAATGACCTGCACCCCTCTGTATCGACTCCATTAAAACACAAAATAACCCCCATTCTTTTCTATTCCAGCTTCCAAAACCTGTCGATTACTCTGCCCAGCCCTGGTAAGTGATAAAAACAAATGACTGTAGATTGCTAACAATAACCACAAGTCATTCTTACTCTATATTATTGATTGCATTGACTGTTCTCATCCTCATGTTCAGAATGATTGATTGCAGTGTAAGTGCAGTAGTTGTTCATGGGTGGTTCAGGTTTGCAGGGCCAATGGAGAGATACCAGGCTGAGGTGGAGCTTCTGGACCGAGGAAACAGCACCTATCTTATTCGACACAGGAGTAAAGAGTGCACTGAATATGCCATAAGTATAAAGTAAGTGAAATTATGGCTTGTTCTCCGTTTATTTCCATACTTAATCTACAATTTTCACTCACTTCAGCTTACCAAGAGAGGTGGAATAAACAAAACGCATGCAGTCAGCAGCAGTCTTGTGGACAAAAACACCTTATTGTTAGAGGCAAGAATCATTCAAGCAAACAAAATGCCCACATGCAAATAATAGCTCCATAGAACAGTAGAGCGGTATCTGAAAACAAGCAGCTTCATCAAATGTTAAAAGTGGATGTGCTGCAACAGAAGGAGGTCACGCTGTGTTCTACTCATGCCAATGGAAAACAAGAAGTAATAGCGACTATATAATCATGAAGAATGGAAAAAGTTGGCCTGGTCCTGATCCTAAAATGAATGCAGATGGTGGGGGACCGTATTAAGTTTATATATATATATATATATGTACATATATTATACATATATATATAAAATATATATATAAATGATATACTGTATATAAATATATTGTATATATATATATATATATATATATATATACAATATATAGAGGTAACTGAGAATCTTTTTTTTTTGTAATTTGAGTATTCGGCATCCTGTGTTGCAGGGTTTGTTTGAACCTTACATCATGCCTAAACATTATTGCAGTTAATTTGAGTTCACCCTGATGGTCGGCTCAGCTGAATGCAGCGTGGGGAAGAGGTGGAATTGGATGATCTATTTTACCATCTATAAATTGTCTGTCTTTTCTATTCAGACATGTGTTCAAGGAGAGCCTGATAGCTTTGCATCATACTATTTGCTACTCTTTGGCTATCAGTCTTAGAAATGTATTTCAAAAGAAGGCTAGAAACGCACTTGAATTGTAGATAAAAACATCCGTCCCTTTAGACTTCAAAAAATGGCTGCTTTATCTGGAAGTTGAGTGCCTCGGTATCCCTCTTTGAAATACAACTCTGGCCATTTAACTTGTGAATATCTTTCAGGCTACATCAAAGCTTGTAGTCTTTAAAAAAAAAAGAAAAAGGAGTTTCGAGTCCTCCCGACCTGACATGATGGCTCTAAGAGATTATAACGATTGAGGGTGCACTCTGAAATTGTGTTTGGATGTTAAGACTATTTAGACAGTGACACACCATTCCAGCCCATTTGGTTTGGTGGACTCATACCGTCCCTCATTCAACGCTTTGATGTACAGAGCCAGTTTCTGAACACTCCAATCCTAATTGCCTGTCTCACTGCTTAAGATCATTATCAGGATGGCCGTTTGAGATAATGAAGCTTTATACAGAGAGCTGCTACTAATCAACTGGAACTGTCTAGTGTCAAACACTACCGTTTGTGTGTGTGTGTGTGCATGTTGAATGATGTTTGTGTGTGTGTGTGTGTGTGTGTGTGTGTATGTATGTATGTGCGTGCGTGCGTGTGGCCTTGGAAGCCTATAGGAGGAAGGAAAGAGTCACCAAACAGGGCTCGTCTGTCTCCGTGCGTTACACACTATATAACTCAACGCGCATCAATAATGTATCACTAACCATGTATTCATAATGTATCTGTGAAATTTGCAACATGATCACATTCTTCTCAAGAAGAACACTGAATTGGGAGATTGCTGACATTTTGACATGTCCTTGCAGGAAAACCACAGGCGTAATTTATATTATTAATAAGGGTGTCACTCTTTACTAGTTTTAGAGCCCTGCCACTGTGTGTGCTGGCACACCAACAAGGCTGATTACTGATACACTGAAATGGAACAAAGCGATCGGTAATGTCATTAATTACACCCGTGCTTTTCTTGCTATTTTGTTATTATTTGTTTTTTGAAAAATTCCCATTGCATATGGTGGTGACAGCTCCCGACCAAAACAAAAAATGATGCATTCAATTCAAACATTTTGCTTTTTTGTTGTCTGTTGAAGTAACTTTTGTATCATGTCATGTCAGCACATAATGGTAATTATTTTGCAGATAAGCAGATACGTACTATATATTTAGTACACGGTATGGAAATGGTTCTGTCTTACAGTGCTGTAGTAAGTAGTTCTTCACACCCGATGATAATTCAATCACTTCTATGTAGAACTAAAGCTGTCCACACTACTCAAATGTTTGGCGAAGGAAACATAAAACTGGGATTTCTTGTGGTTATCTTTTTATTGTTTCCATAACAAAACAATACATACACAAACACAACAGTTGGTGTTTTTACGCAAAGGACATTGTCCTGCCAGAGGTTTGTGACACACAACATGCAGAACAGCACATAGACAGTGGCTCAATGACAGTTGACAGGTAACTTTAACTCATTAAATTAATGTTTTAAAAAGTTTGCCAAATTTTCCTTTAGTTGACAAAGTGTACCTAATTAATAATCCAAGTGTAATACGTTGCCTTGTTCCCGTAGCCAAATTTCACCTTTTCAGACTTTGCAGATCAACTTGGAAGTTATTTTACATAAAAAGTTGTTGCTGTTTATTTTATTTTAGTGGGGGATTAAAACCTAATTGCTTTATTTAAAATCTGAATGGGTTGTTACAAAGGTTGTATTGGTTCAGACAGTATTAAAGGGGGAAAAAAAAAAAATTAAATACTTTTAATCATGTCGCTTTCTTGTTAATTACTTGATACTTATAATACTAAAAAGATTTCAAATGAAACAATCGAACAAGGAAACCCACTGTTTAGTGTAACTGCTCACAAGTCATGTCCACTTTTACCTGTGATGAAGGGTCACCAGCAAACACTGGTATAAAGTATTAATTGCTTCTATTATTATCTGATGTGAGTGAATTGGATCTGATTTCCTCAGCAGGGAAAATCCAAGGTGTTCTTGTCAAACAAAGTTGCTTGGCTCAGCTCAGCATGGTAGCCGACAGTCAGCTGAGACAGACCTTCGTGATGGTTCACCACAGAGACTGGATTGATGTGGAAGCATGTATAGTTGATTAGCAGCCCATGTCTTATTCATCCTCCACAGGTTCAACGATAAAGTCAAGCACATTAAGATTCTGACTAAGGATGGCTGCTTTTACATCGCTGAGAGCCGGCTGTTCAAGACTGTGCTGGTAAAGGCTTTAACTTTGTATGGATTTTTGTGCCCTATAAACTACTGAAGCATTAATGAGAATAATCATTTTGACATTACATTGCTTTTGCAGCACTCCCTTGAGATAAACCCCAGCATGCAAGTGAAAGGTTTAGTTTAGTTTTGTGCAATGATAAAATATGTCTACTAGTGGTTTATTTCTAAATTTTTGTATGCACTCTCAAAGCTACTCGGACATGTTGTAAGCAACTGCCTGTGGTAGTGTATCTAGGTAGCTCATTTTTAGCTTGTTTCTAGTACTTTCACTTGAAATAGATAGGAAATAAAAAGAATATGTCGGTTACTTTGCCTTCTCAGTAACACTTCCTCAGTACTGGCTGCTGTTGTATTATCAAGATCAAACAAGCGGCTCCTTTCTTACTGACCTGCAGACATGTCTTAGCATTCCTTTCTATATGTTTGTACACAATACCATCGAGAGTCCCATTGGATTATCTTTGTTAAGGGTATGTTTTGTTGTATTGTGCTTGTTTGACACAGGACTTGGTGGAATACTACAAGCAGCACTCTCTGAAGGAGGGTTTCAGCAGTCTTGACACCACTCTGCAGGTCCCCTATAGGGAGCTGTCCAATGGAAACATGCCCAAGGCCATTACCAAGGCTGGCAGTGGTGAGCGTGCTTCACAAACATCCAGGTTCCCTCCCTGAGACGAAGGGAAATACTACCAGATCAGATCTTGATCCGGTTATAGTTGAAAGTAAATCCAAGCATTTGTTTTGACCTATTTGGAGTACCTTAGAGGTGGGTTTGTGCTACAGTTCAGATAAAGTAAGGTGAGTGGTTTTCCCTTCAGAAGTAGACCTTTCTGTATGACCCAAACAGTCATTGGAAATTTGATATTTCCCAGGTCATCAAATATAAACAGCAGAGGGACGAAACTGTTTGCTGAAATCAGTATTTCACTTGCTATATTTGTTCCTACAGACCAGCTAATGTATCGTATGCCCTCACCTCTAAGAACTGTAAAAATAAAAAAGTCGCACCTTACATAATACAATCATGATGACAGAGAGCATCTGTCTGGCTATTAGACACTCAAGTTAAAATTGTGTCTTAATACCCAAGGCAGTGCTATCTTTGACATGTGAGACATGCTAGAAATATTTAGCACAGCATAATGAGCTAACACGATTCAGCGCTGGGTGAAAGACAGTCGCAGTCGTCCTTGGGAGACAAGCCTCTTTTGCTCGGACGATCTTCTTTTGTCATTGTCACAATCAAGTCAAATACAACATTTGTGGCACATGTATGATGTCATGCGTACACAAGTCCTTATCTCCTTATGACATGGGATCTAGAGCCTTGTTCAGTGTGGTTATGAAATGTTTGCTATTGTTGTCACTAACAAGCACATGGGGCTTACTGTAGTTTAGTTCAGTTAAGTAAGAAGTCAAACATAAAAATAAAAGTCAAAAAATGTTTGATAAATTGGCTTTACAATAATTCCATGATCATGACTTAGGCAAGATCATATTGTGTGTTATATTCCATTAAAACATTTTTTTCAAGATGCCATTGATTGTAATCTATAATTTTTCTATTTATTCATGCTAATTGATACGATTAATCGAAAGGTGATGAAATTCTCACCGTCAAATGATGCGTTGCTGTACAATCTACATCAATTTTTTTTGAATTGTAGATGTTAACATTTCCATTTTTATATTTATGAGAAAACAAATGAAATAATGAAAACGTAATTCGACAGGAAAAACAAGCGATTTAACCATCACTGACCCTATTTCAGGGTATATGAGGTTAGGGTTATGAGGTTGTGCGTGTTATGTGGCCATTCATTTGGGTCAAATTGGGAAATGTCATGTGGAAATATTGTTTGACTCAAATATTAGAAACTTCCACAGGGTCAGAATGAAACATGCAGCCAGGATTGTATTGCTAAAGTACCAGTATGTATCACCTTGTGGCAAAGGAGGTAAATCTTGACCGTGAGAGGTAAAGCAGCATCTTTGATTCATCCTGTAGGCATTAACAAGCATGAATAAATGCACACTCGTGCTTAAATTTAACAACACCAGTCCCTGCGTCATTGCTGGCCCTCGGAGACAGACGCAGATGCTCATTCACTCTGAGGAGGCATGTGAAGGAGAAAGGTCTTGAGGAAGAAGGAGAATGGAGGAAGAGGCAGGTTAGGAATGGAGAGTGTGAGAGTGAGATTGAATAAATGAAATTGACTGAAGTAGGGGAAGAGAGGGAGAGAGAGATGGAAAGTAGGGAGAGCAGGAAGAGGTGGAAATGGTAAAACAAGGTTTAGGAAAAGAAGAGGTTGGAAAGGGAAAGACAAAAATTGGGGACATAGTGAGAAAGACATTGATGTAAGAAAGGGAAAGAGTGAGATAAATGGGCAGTAGGGAGAGAGTAAAGAAAATGAAATGGAGGTAAAAAAAAAAGAAAAAGCAAAGACCCCATGTAGGAAAGGCTCCTCTGTAGCTTTCTGTAGTGGAGTTAAGTAACATTTCAACAAACCAAGAGTTAGATGACAAGATTGATACCACTCTCTTGTTTGTGCAGTAAATATAAAGCTATTTATGCTATTTTAGCTCAGTGTGAAGGCTGGAAACAGGGGATAACTAACTAGAGTTCTACGACTCTAAAGCTTGTTAATTTAACACATTATTTTTCATTTATTTAAACCAAAGTGTAAAAACAACATTTTATGGGGTGTTATGTCCTGAATTATTTCTTGGCTAGGTTTTTATGGTAGGTTAAGGAACCACATCCTGGCTCTAGTTTTATATTTAATGTAGAGACACAAGAGTACCGTAATTTCCGGACTACAAGCCGCTACTTTTTTCCCACACTTTGAACCTCGCGGTTTATACAATGACGCGGCTAATTTATGGATTTTTCCCACTTTCACAAGCTTCATGTTGCCAAAAAACTGAGCACCGTCACATAATGTGACGTAAATCGAGCGCGCTCAAACTTCCCATTCATTACGGTAATTAACTTTTTTACGAAATTTCTCGGTGTTTCATTCAGTGTACCAAATGAACCTCTAAAAACATTATGCCAACCTTCAATTGCATTATTAGTTCTTGGAATGTCTTCAGCAGCGGACATTATGAACAGCGGACATTTTAAACAGCGGACATTATGAACAGTGGACATTTTAAACAGCGGACATTATGAACAGCGGATATTATGAACAGCGGACATTATGAACAGCGGACATTTTAAACAGCGCACATTGTGAATGGTCACGATTCTGATTACGGTCATGTTGTCACCCTCATCATGGCAAAGACACGGAGAAAGGCATATGATGCAGCTTTCAAGTTGAAGGCGTTTAAAGGCCTATTTATTTTTGTTCCAAGCCGTGTTTCGTTAAAGCCTGTGTAAAGTTCATTTGTTTCAATGTACCGGTAGGCACCTGCGGCTTATAGACATGTGCGGCTTATTTATGTACAAAATACATATTTTTTAAAAATTCAGTGGGTGCGGCTTATATTCAGATGCGCTGAATAGTCCGGAAATTACGGTAGTATCAATAAGTCCTGGCAAGAAAAGCAAATAAGCATATTTCCTAAAATGTTGAACTATTTCTCAAAAAAAACGCAGCCAAACTGTTCAGATTACGTTCAGATACAATACAAGCCCGACCACCTCCCGATGAGATATAGCTGATGCAATGCTACTCAGATTGCAATGTATTCCATGTGCTTTTACACCTTGAATTAATGTGTTTTTTTTCCATATATAAATATCCAAATACAGATGGCATGCTAATACCAAGTGTGAATGGCGTAAATAGAGACACATGGTACAAAGGGAAAGTAAAGGGTGAGAGAGATAGTGGGAAAGCAAAAGACAAAAGGAGGGAGTGAGAGAGACGGGGAGTGAAAGAAATAGAAAGGAGCCTCGGCATCTCACCAAGCTTGGCAGGGAGGTCCCAGTTAGGGCCCAATGCCCCAGGCAAGCACCAGGAGCCTGCTACTCCAAACGTCACACTCCACACGCTGCTCAGCTCCGAGATGGCTTCACAATTTTCCTGACAGAACATGACATTTCACTTGCAGAGAAAACTGTGTGACAGCCGCCTGCTGACACACACCTGGGGGATACCCCTGGTCCAACTGAGGCACTGCGCCTGTTTCCACAAAACTGGGAAAAGTTTGCAAATATGATCTGATGTAAAAGAGCAGAAAGCAGCTGGAGGTAAACTGTCTTAACTTAAAAAGAGATGTACGTGTAAACAACCACAGCCGCTGCAGCAGAGGCAAGCAGACGAACGTTGGAACAAAGTCAAAGTTAGCCCTTTGTGTCTGTTCAGATGTAAAATTCTGCTACATCCTTGTCCCTCTACCTCCTTTGGCAGCGTCGCTCTCCCAGCGCATCAGGCTTCAAAGCAGCTCTGCAAGAGGTGTGTTTGTGCATCGCTGCCAATCATCGCGCTTCCTTCTGTGAGAAAGCCTTGACAGACCCGCCGTTGCCTCAGTGCATTCTGGGATAGATTATTATTGCCTTAAGTCGTCCACCCCCATAGACAGACTTAGTGTGGGCACCACATTCTCTGTCTGGTAAACAGCCTCCGTGGAAAGACAGATGTCATGCCAAAACAAAAATGCGCACACAAACACACAAAATGGTTTGAATCTCAAAACAGACACCTCATAACAAATGCAAGTCTGAACAAACAACCACAAGATGCAGAACTACTGAAAAAGCATCAAAACTCTGGAGTAATTTGTTTGGAGAAATCCCAGCCAGCATCTTTAATTAAGTCTGACTGAGTGCTTTTCGTCTGTGTATGTGTGTTCGTGTTAGGGATGGGGAAATCATTTAGAAATCATCAGTTTTATTCGGATATACAAATCTGTTGTCTCAAATGAATGATTATAATTGAATACTGCAAAGATTAGAGCGTTTATTAGAGAAATGATTACAGGATATTTATTTTTGATCATATTAAACTGTATCAGTGTCTAGTTTCAAATCCCATGCTAGTTCATGGCTGTATGTACAATACATGTTTATCTAAATGTGTACGCACACGGCTTGTGTTTGTTTATACTGTATATACTCCGTACAGGTATGTTGTGGTTTGTGTGAACTCTGGTCAGACAAACAGTTGACACGTATTGGCCTGCATTTACTAATCCCTGCGGGGTAGAGGAAGAAGCCATGGAACCATATTGTTAAAATGACAGCGGGTTGTTTTCTGAGTGTGAGGGTCCGCTGGCTCTGATGGGATTTCATGTGGGAGCCGAAGTCAGTGGCTCTGCAGTGTGGATTGCCTTGTCAGTGTGCTGTGCTGTGCCCAGACGTATACTTACCCTCATAATGTTGCTTTGGCTAGCCTGGTATGAAGCCTAAAAGGTTGTTATTGCTGTGTTATTCAGTATGACTTGGGGAAGATTATAAAAGCTACCCTATGTAGACAGTAGAGCACCTGATTTTTAAAAACCACAGGAATTAATATGCTGTTGCAACATCCCCAGCTCTTCTAGGGATGCTCTCTGCAAGACTTTAAAACCTGGCTGCAGGGATTTGGTTCCATTCAGCCGCAAGAGCATTAGTGAGGTCGGCCACTGCTGTTGGGCAATAAGTGGGTGTTCAGAGTGAAAACAGCCGTGTGTTTACTTCACACAAATAGGCTGCCTTGGTTGGGTCATGTTGCTTTGAGTACCAGTGGAACGATTTTAAAAATACAATCCAGGAAGACCAGTTTGAGTAACAGATCAATGACCTTAGGAGGCTTATCACAGAGGATTTACAGGGATAACTTATGACAGGGATAATTTTTTTTTATCTGTCACAGCAATAATCGCGAGGCAAACGGTAGAAATGTACTGTTCTCATACGATTGGCCAGGACCCTCAGCATTTGCACCAATGCTGCGTCGCTGGACTGCAGGACTCATTCAATGCAATGAGGAGGCTGTGTGTTTTTCACGTAGGCCCTGGGTCACAGCATTTCAAATCATCCCAAAGGTGTTGGAGGGGTCTGAGGTCAAGGCTCTGTGCAGACAACTCAAGTGTTTCCACACCAAACTTGGGGAAGGCATTTCTTTATGGACCTGGCTTTGTGCACAGGGAGGCATTGTCATGTTGAAACAGGAAAAAGCGCTCTCTTCAAACTCTTTCCAAAAAGTTTCTGAAGCACACTATTGTCCGAAATATCATCGTATATTGTAGCATTAAGACCTACCTTAATTAGAACTAAGGAGCATAGCCCACATAATGAAAAACAGCCCCTGACCAAAGTAAGATACTTTTGGACATGTAAGTTAAGTTAAGGATGTATGTTAACTACTCAATACCCACCTTCCATTGCTCCGTATTTGACAAAAACAATGTGCCAGGTGACAAATGATTTGATGCTTCCACTGTTTTGTCCTCCTCTCTCCCTGTTCTCTTGCACCCATCCTTGCTTTTTTCTTGTTTTTGACTTTTCCAACTTTTCCTGTATCTCTCTCTCTCCTTTACCCTCTTTCTGTCAAACTTGTGTTTACTTTGCTTATGTTCTCTCTTTGCTCCCAATACGGCCTGAAACCCCCCCCCCCCCCACTCCCTCCGTTTCTCTGTAGTTCCTCTTGGTGGCTGCAGCTTTGTTCCTCCCTCCTCTTCGCCTTTCTGGTCAGGTACAGGTACATCTTTTCTACTCTCTTTATCTCTCTCCTGCTGTATGCCCACATTTCCAGGTTTCTAAAGACAAACTGTCTTGTTTTTCCTGTCTCTGTTAAATTATGTAGTCTACTGATGGCGCTTATACGTCATATTGCACGGACCGTACAAGTTGCCATGTGGGGAAAAAACATTCACGTCAGCCCCCTGTAATTCCAAATCAGAAATATTGTGAATTTCTGACAGCTGTCATATCTCCAGTGAAAATAACTGCAGAATTGCCAACACCCAGTGGTAAAGGGCTGCAAAGCCGCCATTGCTGGCATTTACATTTGACTGCACTTCAACAATAACATTATCAATTGAGCTAAATAAAAGGGGAGATCCACTTTTCTTTGGCATACATCATAAAAGTCAAAGATTACTGTTATTATTGTTTGTGTCTGCCTTTGTGTGCATGTGCATGTACTGTATATGCTTGCATGTATGTGTGGCCATGAGAGAGTAAATGTATTCCTTTCATCCAGCGTATTTTCCCAGTTGTGTCTCCTGTATTTCCACAGATAAGGTAAACAAACCTATGCACACGTGTTCGCAAGTGATATGAGCCCTGAGCTGCATGTGTAGGAATAACCTTGTATAACATGAAAAACATGTTGAACATTAACTTTTAATGAGATCAACACATGTCTGTGATAACCCAGGACCTGCCATCTCTACTTTTTTTTTGGTCACCGCCGAGCCATACATTTCTGTCTCATCTGCGACTGTGGTTTTTCTTTTACACTTAGTATGACTCAGTCCCTGGAGTAAAGGCTCTTTGCTGCCTTGTCATTCTTACGAGATAGCCATAATCCTTTTTACTGTGGATAATACCTGCGTTTCATACAAAACCTTGTACAAACAAAACTTCTAAGAAAAATAATGATAATATACCACTGTATATCAAAGATAGAGAAACTGAGTTTTGTTGAGCTTGTTTGCCCTGTGATTGAACTTGGAGTCCATAAAGGCTTTTATTATTGGGTTAATAGTTTGGAGTGGACCTTGAGTTAAGATTTATTTATTTTTTGCCAAAGTTGTATTACAATTTCAAAATAACATCAGTTTGAGGTAAAGTTTAAAGTTAGTCACCAAGCATCCTTTCCCTTACAAGTGTTCCCAAGGGGACAAACCGAAGAGCATCCATAAGCCATACTTTTAGATTAGATCCTGATTCAATTGTATGGAACGTGGATCTCTAATTTTGCGAGTGTGATAATTATTGGCGGACCAATGATAGGAGAAAGCTGCATAACCACAGCGCCAGAGATAATGCAGTTATTGTCCATTTGTAGTCCAATGGCTGGTCTAAGAACTTCAATAAGTGATGTCTCTCAATAATAAGACAAGATCTCTTTGTCTCAGTGTTTTCTCCCAGGGTTGTGGGTATTGCAGTGGCACGCTATGACTTCTGCTGCAGAGACACGCGGGAGCTCTCTCTGCAGCAGGGAGACATCATCAAGATCTACACCAAGATGTCCAATGGGTGGTGGAAGGGAGAGGTCGACGGCAGGGTAGGTCTGCTGTAGGGTCTTGTCATTTCTGCACACATTTAATTTCATCTTTACCTTGGTGTTATTGTGACATTTGTGCTCATATACAGTGTATTCTACATATTCATACAGTATTATTACACATCCAATTGATTGGACAGTTTACTCTTGAATATCAGTTAAAAGTTACCAATTTCTACCTTCTTAGATCTTAAAGGGAGTAAAACATTTTTTTTTTTTTTTAAAGCAGTCTTCTTGGGGGGGTTTATTTATCTGAGCAGTAGAGCTTCAGTGTAAGTACTGACCTAAATAGTTTACAAATATGTTAGTGTTAAACTAATCACAGCTCAATTAACTTTTTCTTTTTACATACAAAGGCTTGATAGTCGTGTGCCTGGTGGCGCAAGGGGGTAAAACAATTGTAATAATGAAAATAATAACCATATATTTAAATATATGGTTTATTTGACATAATTGAGGGTGTTTGGTGGTGGGGAACTGGTGAGGATTCATGGCACCTGCATGGAGGGTGGTTTGATCTTGGCAGGTTGGGAAACTAGTGTATGTGTGTGCGCTAAGCAACCATCTGTAGGCCAGGCCAAGAGTAAGATTTGGGGGTAACAAGGACAATTCACCATTCAAAATTGGGAAAACGAGTAAAAAGTATGTGAAAATGTATATCTTGTCAAATATATGTTCCACTGCCTGAATTGTATCCTCTGCTATTGCTTCTTAGATGGGCTGGTTCCCCTCTACCTACGTGGAAGAGGAGGACTGATTTCGGGGGATGACAGCGAGTCAGCGTCCATTCAAAGCCGACCACCTCCAGCGAGCGCCATGTTGCTCAGCTCTGTGCCCTGCAAGTCAGATCTATTTGATAAAACCCAGAGACTCAAACTAAAGAGGAAGCGGCAGTGCCCTCAAAAACCTTCTCCTGCCCTCTGACAGACTCTCACAGAGTAGATGTCAAATCACAGATTCCAGGAGCATCGCGCCATATCTCGCCTCTCTGCGGCCCTGTATGTCCCCGCGGCCCGCTGGGAAGTGCATGTGCTGTACGCAGATAACCCTCCCCTCTCCCTTCCTGCTCACCTTGTCTTATTATTGATGACTCCATTGGCTGGTGTGAGACTTGCCTTCACTGTCATCATGTTTCAATACCAGTAAGGCTCAGTCACCCAACTGGAACACAGATCCTGCTGACAGCGCACCGCGCAGGTACCGCACCAAATTGAAATGCAGGAGCTGAGGAGCTTTGACTGTTGTTGGAACAATATAGCCCTCTCTGCTGTTCATACTTTTGTGTTCAACTTTCTGTCGAAGGCTTTTATTTTTAACAGTTTAAATCACTGGACTGATGTAAACTACTGTACGTGATATTTATATACAACTGCGGAATTGTGATTGGAAAGGTTTCAGTGCCACTGCATGAAGGATCGATCCGTCATGCACATGTGGAGTGTTTGCAATCTTAATTACTGACAGTCTTGTTGAGCCACAAGTGATATGGTCATATCATCACAGAATAATGTTGTTATTGTGTCGAAAGTTTTGAAACCCACTGCTGATAAAGCTACGTCTCCAAGCCTTGATTCCCATTCTGTTATCATTTCTTTGAAAACATTGTTTTTTTAAATCACCACCTTTAAGTAGCATCTCCATGAGACATTGGATAGGACCTGCAACAATGCTGAGGCCAGCCACCAGGAGAGCAACAATTCGTTTTGAACAACTGCAGAATCAAGCTCATCTGCATGCTGGTTGTCCTCACCCGGGTCTTGACCCGACAGCAGTCTGTCGTCGTAACCAACTTCAGTGGGCAAAAGCTCACCTCTGATGGTGTATGGTGAATCCTGTTTTACCAACAAATTGCATAACTGTATCCCTAGTAGTTTGGATTCCATAGAGAACCTCATAAATGTCCTTTGTGAAGATAAAACTGCACATTTTGGCATTTTCGACAAAGCACACCTTTGAAATAATCATGCTGTTTAATCAGCAGCCACCCCTGTCAGGTGGATCGATTATCATGGCAAAGGAAAAGATTTTACACGGAGATTTACATTTCTTTTTTTTTTTTTTTTTTTTTAAAGGAGAAATAAGCCTTTTGTGTGCATAAAAAAAAGTCTTACAGTAGATCTTTAATTTCAACTCTTGAAAAATGGGAGCGAATATGAAAGTGATTGTGTTTAAATACTTTTGTTCAGTGTAGTTCACCCTTTCATTGTTCCCACCCAGAGTAAAGCGGGTGGTTTTCTGAGTGTGAGGGTCCGCTGGCTCTGATGGGTAATAGTAATAGTAATAGTTTGGGAAATACACTTATTTGCTCTCTTGCCAAGAATTGAATGAGAAGACTGATACCACTCTCTTATTCGTCTGTTCGAAAATAAAGCTACTGCCAGCAGCGTGTTAGCTTAGTTTATCGTAAAGACTGGATCAGGGGGAAGCTGCTGGCGCTGTCGGAAGTCAATCAATACAAAAAACAAATATGATGGGTTTTGTGTGTGGTAATATTTCAGTGACTCGGCTGGTTGCAGTCAACCTCACGACAATGACAAAACTCCAGGAATTAGTGAGCTGAGGTGCTGGTAGGTATGTACGCTAAGCTACACTATGGATGGGCGTAATAAATTATATTTACCGCCGCTAAGGAACTTATGTTTTGTGTTCGATTTGTTTGTCTTTTTGTCAGCAGGATTACAGAAAAACTACTGGCCTAATTTTCATGAAACTTGGTGGAACCCATTACATTTTACAGCGGATCGGAGTTATGGGATGGATACATAAATGATATTTCCCTTTCGTTAACCACTGCAAGATAGGCATTTGGCCTTGGCGGAGGTTTGCGCTCCCCGAGTGCCCTTCGAGTTGCTCTTGTTACTGTAACAATGTTGTCTTTTTGTACATTCTCTATCTCAAGCCTTGTACTTTGCGACATTTCAAGTTACATCCCTGACAATAAAAACTAAAGTCACATGAACAATGTACGATAAACTGCGTGAGAATGGAACAAAAGAAAGGGGATAAATCAGCTGCTGCAACAGAGAAGAAGCTGCTGGTGTACCTGTTCACCTGTCTGTCTGTACACCTGTCTGTCTGTACACCTGTCTGTGTGTCTGTGGCCACAAGAGGGCACAGCTGACACTGCAAGGGATGGATGTTAACATGTACCTTGACTGTTTGGGGGTATGGGGGGTGCAGTAGCAACTGGGCCTGACCTAGCAGTTTAGGAACATTACAACATGCACTATAATAAAGAATCACGTCAAGGTTATAAAGTTAGCATTATTCTACCTGGACATAAAAAAAAAAAAAGAGAGGTGGCATTACCTTAATTAATCACTGGCTCAACCAGGCCTGACCGAAATCAAACACACCCAAGTTGTTGCGGGAACAGGTGCATGCTGGATCTGCTAACATGCTATGCTAAAATGCATATGACGGATCCTCCAGCGGTGATTTCTGCGTCCATTGAGGAGCTGATACCTTCAGTGTGGTGCGTTCAAGACAATAATCCTGGTCACGTTGTACCTGCAGAGCCTCATTCAGCACGACAACGTTTGAAACCTTCGAGGAGCGTGTGGGCCAGAGAGGCTGAGTGGACTGGTGTATGATTAATGTGAAGAAGTAGAACCTGAGCAGACTGTGGAGGCCGCGCGGAGAACAAGACTCACGGGAAAGCTGTTCAAACGGGGTGAGTACAACAACGAACTCGCTGTGAATGTTGTAACTGTGAGAATAATCAATATGTAAACTGTTACAATGTGCCTTATTGTGTCCTTATTTAGATGTAATATGTGATATGTAAGATGTTATTGAATTAAGTAACTTAGTGGCCAATCTACTATGAAATAAGAAGCAATATTTGTAAACTGGGAAGCGGAAGAGTACACTTCCTAAAAGGGCGACAGAAGATGTGATTGGAGCAGAGAAGCACTGAGAGGCGTGGCCTGAGTGCCAACAGGGGGCCAATAGGACCTGGCCCCAGCCAACCAATGGGAGAAGACTATACCTGAAAGTATAAAATATGTTGTAAACTAGAGATCTGTGAGACAGAGTCACTACTTAAATGTGGTCTGTGGACAGTGACATGATCCTCAGATGAGTACTTTTGTAATGCTCACCATATCATCATCAAATAAATACAGTTAATATGAAGAGAAGTTTTCTGAAATTGATTTCTATGCGTCTCTATTTCAAATTCAAAGAACACAACATAACGGAGGAGAACGTCAACATGGCCACGCAACGTAGCGTTGTGTGCGCTTGCGCGTGTTCGAAAAACTGTGCTGCTCCTCTGGTTGCTGGAATATGTGTCTGTCTTGGTGATGTTTAATTCTGCTGTTAATTCAATGAGAAGTGTCGGGCTTAATTTATGTGGCTTAATGAATTGTTGCACCCACCACGGTGTCCTCGGCTCTGGTGAATGCTGGTGTTGCCACACTGAGGAAGGTGGTTAATGAGAATCCTTTGTATGTGCAGGCTGCAAAGAGCCATCCATAGATAAGGACTATATTGGTTTGGCCTTGAGTGCTCTAGTGTGATGTGTGTAGGTGACAAGTTAATGCACTATATTTTATAGCCTAAATGTGTTTTTTAAATTTTTATTTAATGGGTCTTTCATATAATGTCATCATCATATAGACTTTTTTTCTTTATCATTCCTCCAAGTTTACTCGGAGTCCATGTGTGATCTACTATCTATCTATCTATCTACTTTAAAAAAAACAACTTTTATCTAAATACATTGTTACACAAGTTGTGTCAAAATATTCTATTACTGTTTCCATCTCTGAGCTAAACTTACCGACTGCTGGCTGTAGCTTCATATTTAACGGACAGATGGAGTGGAATCAGTATTCTCATCTAACTCTTTGTCAAGAAAGTGAATAAGCGTTATTCCTGAAATATCAAGGTATTCATTTACGCCAAAACTGCCTAGAGTTTCGGCTGGTCCCATGAGACTAAGTGAATATAATGAATCATCAAAAGGAAAAAGAGAACACACACTTTGATAATATTTCACATTGTTCTCATGTTAAAAAAAAAAAAAAAGGAGTCCCATTTCTCATGTTTCATGCTATGTGAAGTCATCAAAGAGAGATCTTCTGCACAAAAGGAATAACGAAGCCAAATAATTCTTAAAAGTGCATGTGTGTGGGATTGTGTAATTGGAGGTAGGCCTCCGTACTTCACTGCGAGCTGCTTCATGTTTTCATAATTCATTGTAGAACCAGGTGAGTCCTTTTACATTCCACAGATTTTGTGTTTACCTCAACTCTTTTTGGTTTCAGAATGAATGATTCAAGGGTGATGTAACAGCTGTTCACTGTAGAGCAAGGTAGCACAAGGGCGTTAAGTGACGCTGTTCTTCCTTCAAACGTTAACATCCCGCTAACCATGTGTGTGACATCAATATTTAATAAAAGCACACTCTTTGAATTGTACTTTTGAAATTTGATAGGCTATTTTCTCTTAAGAAAAATATTACGTTGCAGGAGCAAAGGCTTTTTGGTTGCATCACAAATCATGGTCTGTCTGACAGTTGGAGGTGCAGTGGAGAACTGGCAGTTCTCAAATAAATGACTAAATAAAGATAACAGAAAGGAGAGATGCCATAAAACAGTTGTGTGGTGTAGGAACATTTAAGCTCTGTGAAGGTCTGTTTTCTGTCTAAATTTGCATCTCTGAAATTGGAAACAATCTTGGGCCAAATTTGCAACATGTAAGCTGCTGTTTGCAACATGAGATCATTCCGCTCTCATTTATTTTTGACACATCTCACTAAATACAACAAATGCCACACCTGCGACCCATACACGAGCATTCAGGAGCCCTTTATGACTCCTATATTTATCTCTCATTTGCCGGGGGACGTGGAATCGCGACACTGTCATCGAAAGTTACAGAAAAGGGTTAGGCTATACAAATTCAAATCTTTCCTCGTGCTGGATATCTAAAAGTAATTATTTTCTGAATGAGGTAAGGCAGTTTTTTTGATATCATAACACATGCAGAAAAAACTAATAGTGGCTAGAGGTATGGTGTGAGGGGAGATTTGAACTTTTACAGTAGTGATTTTGTCCTGTGTATGGAAGGAATGCTCAGCTTTTATATAAAAAAAAAAAAATAAGTTAATCAACTCTTAGCAATAATGGGGCTATCACTTTAAAAAACAAAACAAATCAGTTTTGATTACATGAGAACTCGTATTTTGTTCTATCTCGGTCTATTAATTTGTGGGGTATATCATTGCTCACATCATTGCCTCCAGGAATTCTGTTTTATTATATATTCCAATTTATCAAAGGTTTGTTGGAATACAACTTTGGATCCTTTTGAGCCCTTTGAATTCTTAGCATGCAGCTAGTTTTGTCAAATCATGTCTATAACCATATATCTGTACTGGTTCTTGGCACATTTTCCTGCAATCGTCTGATGCTCTGAACCTATTTTCTTCACTACGGTGCTGTTTGACGTCTGCTTGTCAGTGGATTTGTCTGTCTACTGTTTTATACACTAATATTAATTAATTACCTTTTGCATATTATGTATTTTGAAAAATGACGATTAAAGCGATGTACTCTGTCAAATATGGGAATGTATTTATACACCAGTGTCTCACAATATCAGTATTCTGGTAATGTAAACAGTCCCTCAGGCTTACTTTCCCCTCACTGCTCTGCAGCCTCTCTAATGACCAAGCTCAGCAGAGGGAGGGCTCTGCTGCACTAACAGTAACCCTCCTGTCACAAAGAGGCAGAAAGAATGGCTCCCCTAATACTCTTCCTCTCCTTAATCTGCCTGTTCCTGTCTTAGCCGAAGAGATGAAAGGCGACGACAGAAAAGTTGGACGGCAGCCAGAGAGAGAGAAATGGGTGTACAAGGTTGCATGGAGTAGATAAAGTGCAGGGAGAAAGAGGATGATGTGTAGGGGTATGTGTGTGGATCTGAGAGAGAGAGACAAAAGGCATACAGAGAGAGAGGAAGCCATGCATCATCTCCATCTGTCTGAATGATCTCCTTAACCCCAAGTCTTTGCCAGTCAGCCCCTCTGGATCTCTATATAGGGGTTAAACAGGGATTTAGCAAAAGCTGAAGTTGCCCTAAAATACGGTGAGCTCTCAGTTCTCCTCAAAAGGGCTCGACTCTCCGAAAGACTTTATCTGTAAGATTTATATTCAACTGCTGACTGTGACCATCAACCCCTCTTACAAAATCATAAAACTACAAGTACAGAGTTTTTTCTGTATTCAGACAAGGTACATAAAAAAAAGCTGCCATGCAAGAGAAAAGATGAATGTAGAAAAAAAGTACTGTAACAAAACCCACAGAAGCTGTTGAAGCTGACATTTACTATTTAATGACCATGTAATGCCATACAATCAGGAATTGACTTGATGATGGGTGACTGAATTGAATACTACTACTATACTATTAATTATACCAATAAATGACAAGAGAACATCTTGCAATGGGATCATAACAGCTGCAATGCCTAATTGTATTTCCTACCCCCCTACTTCATTTTGGTCTGAACTACGCACATGTAAAGTTTGGTGAATGTATCTTGCACGGTTGCGACGCTATCGTGGTAACAAAATCTGTTCACATCGAGACAGACACATAAACACCTGGCAAAGTACTCAAGGCAGCTACAGTGGTAGTTTCTGCAACAGTGGTAGTTCCTGCTACAAGTTCCTGCTACAGTGGTAGTGGTAGTTCCTCCTCAGGGGTAGTGGCAGTTCCTCCTACAGTGGTAGTTCCTCCTCAGGGGTAGTTCCTCCTACAGTGGTAGTTCCTCCTCAGGGGTAGAGGTAGT
>CALSBV010009973.1:8777321-8847957 GCA_943590825.1 Bovichtus diacanthus
TGGTAGTTCCTCCTACAGTGGTAGTGGTAGTTCCTTCTACAGTGGTATTTCCTCCTACAGTGGTAGTTCTCCTGTAGTGGTAGTTCTTCCTACAGTGGTAGTTACTCCTACAGTGGTAGTTCCTCCTGTAGTGGTAGTTCTTCCTGTAGTGGTAGTTCTTCCTGTAGTGGTAGTTCCTCCTACAGTGGTAGTGGTAGGCCTCCTGTAGTGGTAGTTCCTCCTGTAGTGGTAGTTCCTCCTACAGTGGTAGTTCCTCCTGTAGTGGTAGTTCCTCCTACAGTGGTAGTTCCTCCTACAGTGGTAGTTCCTCCTACAGTGGTAGTTCATCCTGTAGTAGTAGTTCTTCCTGTAGTGGTAGTTCTTCTTGTAGTGGTAGTTCCTCCTACAGTGGTAGTGGTAGTTCCTCCTACTGTGGTAGTTCCTCCTACAGTGGTAGTTCCTCCTACAGTGGTAGTGGTAGGCCTCCTGTAGTGGTAGTTCCTCCTACAGTGGTAGTTCCTCCTGTAGTGGTAGTTCCTCCTACAGTGGTAGTTCCTCCTGTAGTGGTAGTTCCTCCTACAGTGGTAGTTCCTCCTGTAGTGATAGTTCCTCCTACAGTGGTAGTTCCTCCTGTAGTGGTAGTTCCTCCTACAGTGGTAGTTCCTCCTACAGTGGTAGTTCCTGCTGCAGTGGAAGTTTCGAGTACCACATTTTGTTATGATGACACGCACAGAATCATGGGTGAAAACAATACCAGCGTTGCTGTTGCAGCAGGTAAAGATTCTCTAAAGGTCCCTCTGTGGTGGTGGGGATGGGGATGTGTATTGAGCAAAGGATTAAAAATATATTTTAAGAGCACCATCCAATAATTGATTGGTTCATGGAATTTGAGAAGAATGAAGATTGACCAGATTCAATAATGTAAGAATGTGTGAATCTGAAAAAGCTGGAAAATAGGTTTGCAGCTGACTGAAAAAAGCAGATATTCAATGAGAAGAAAGATCTTCCTCCTCACTGAACTTCTAAGCCTCATTAGCTAACAAATCGTAACCGTATCTCAACGATGTGGGTGGCACATCAGAAAACGCTTAATGAATGTTGTCCAATGCAGACGCATGATACAATGAGAGTAAAAACATTAAGCATGTGGCTAGACATAAAGAAGCATGAAGCCATCAGGAAATCCCCCGCGTTGATTAACCTCAGAATAAAAAATAACTTCATATTTTATTAAATACTTTTAAGTAATAATACTTAAGCTTTGATGAAATTTTGTCTGTTTAAGCTAAAACCATAATTCAGCTAAATCTGTCACATGCATGTATTATGTTCAGTCTTTCTGGAACCATGTGTTGTTTAGGTATACGGGCTTTCATCCAGCCCAACCCACAGTCAAATTAATCACTAATCCAGAGAAATATTTTGGCATCTGCTAGATAAATATCAAAATTTGAAATATGAAAAAATTGGACAACTTTTTCCTTGCCAACATAATTGTGTCAAACTTTTCACTTTTTCCAATTTGGTTTACAGTATTACTAAATATCTGCAAAACTAAGAATTTTACTGTCGACATTGGTAATTAGTGTGAGTAAATATTACCAAACTAAACAAAGTAAAACCTCCCAGAGCTTCTATAGTGGTTGTAGATGCTCATTCTTTCGAAACATAAATAGAAATACAATTAAGTAATAATGTCCAGAAATTGAGATGAGTTCATCCAGAGGAAGAAGGACAAGACCACCCTCATCCCTCGTTGCCTGGATAGTGTTGCTAAGTCGCTGTGAGGACTCCATCAGTGCTACCCAGCAATTAAGATCCCACAGATCAAAGCAGCCTAAATGAGCTAATCCTCAGAGAACCGCTGCTCGCTCCTCCTCCGTCTAGCTCTCTCTTTCCCTCTCCTCCTCTCCTCCTCCGTCTATCTCTCTCTTTCCCTCTCTGTCTCTCTTTCACCCTGGTTACTTCCTCTTGACTCATGGCTTCATGTGCTGACTGCGCTTTGATGCTTGGCAGCAGTGGGTCTGTAAAATGGTGAATAAATGTAAATTAATGGGTAACACTTTCATATCTTTAATGCCAATTTGCACAGGCTGGGGAGCATGTTTTCAAAGGTCTTAAGAAATAATTGGTGATCATGAATCTTTAGCGACTCTATCTGGTGCACGCATGCAGCGCACTTATGAAGACCACATCAACCGAAAGGTATTTTGCACATAGTTTGATAACAAGCAATATTCATACATCTAGGCCTGCATTAAAACTTATGGTGCAACAAGCCCCTTCTGAGTGTGGCGAGTTGGAACCAGCGCTGGCGTGAAAACGAGTGACTGCTCTGAGGTCAATAGTTGTTCAAAGGAGCGTGACGGTTGTAGCTGCTTAGCAGCTCGGCCATTATCATAGAAAAAGCAGAGCATCTGCCTGTGACTCCTCCGGACAGGTTTAACGAGGTGGAGCTGCTCGGTAGGGGGGCTTTTTGGCAGGGCCTGTCTGTCTCTTCCCCCCTCCTGCCCCTTCTCTCTCCCTCCTGTCTCCCTTTTTTTCTCCACTCACTTCCTCCAGGTCTGCCAAACAGGGGTGTTCGTGTTAACTGCTGCCTTTTTCCATTAGGGAGCCATTGTTTCATGGCAGGCTTTTGTGAGGAAGGCTGCTGTCTTCCCTCCTTTACATGTATTTCCCCACTATAACTTGAATGTTTTTGTTTTTGTTTGCCCGCCTCTAAACTACCTCCTCTTGTGTCCCTGTCAGTTTGTCTCTCTGACTGTCGTTCTATATGTTTGTTTCTTCTCTAGCCTCTCTTTGTACCAGTACCTCTTTGTTTTGGGATTTTCTGCCACCACCACCACCTGTGCCTCTTTCTTCCAAAATGCAAGACAACAATTCGAGAATTAACCAATACCATTGCCAGCGCTAGTTTTCAACAAATGTGTAACAAAACTTTTTACAAGACTTTTTCTGTATAACTGTGAAAGTCTGTCTGACTGAGTTATTATTATATCATCGGCCGTTGCTATTTCAAAATGAATGAATGCAGCAGTGTTCCATTTTTCACCCTGGATATGTACATGTGCACATATTTAATGTTTAGAATTAACAGCTGACAAAACTGAAACTGATTAGCCTACCACTGTTTTATTCATTAATGACGTGTCATGTTTCAGATGTCAATCTCGTCACTGCCACAAGTTAGATGTTTAGTTACTGCTCTGTGCGCACAAGAGGATCCAGAGGCTCTATTTTCGTGAACAAAGCTGCGCGGTCAGATCGCAGTCAGGTGCGCCCTTCCAAGTGTGTCGGGAGCCTGCCAACACACTTTTGGTAATTTTGTTGCCATGCTCCCTTGGTGCACCTGTGCCGCACTTGGGCACGAGGTGGGATCAGAAAGAATTTATCATTATACTCTCCCTGTCAGTTGAGAGTTATCCTCAGAGGAAACTTATTCTTGGGACAGAAATAATTTTTTAAGTTTAGTTATGAAGCCGAACAATCTCTCACATCATTTTGCTCATCACAGCCACATCTACTTGTCCTATAATTAAACATGTGGAGCAGTGGATCTGCGGTGCGTAAATGGGGGTTGACAGTGATATCATCTCTCCCGTTAGAGATTTTAGATGGAACTGATATCTGCTCCCTTTTAGATGGCTGTAAAAAGAGTCACCAGTGTAGAGGGGAAAGCCTTTATTTTAATGTCTTGACAGACAGAGTTTTACTCTGCCTAGCTGGCATTAATGCCATAAACGCTTGTAGAAAATCAGCATTATCATGTTGTACAGTACAATAACTACACTTATTGCCAAACTAATTACCCGCGGTGACTGATGTAGTACAATAACCCTTTTAGATGAGTAGTCAAGAACAACAAATTGTTGAAAAAAGCATTCATTTATTGTTGCATTTATTAAATTAAAGCAGTCCTCAATTACTTGACTCAAACACAGCTTAACCATGTCATATGCTATGCCACTTCAGTACACTTTGAGAACAAATATTACTGAGACCACTACAGATAATTGAAGATGAACATTTAATATCCAGGATTCACATTATAGACATTACCACTGACTATCTGTGTTACAATTTGGACACAATTAAGCACATTGACCATACACGTCCAGCCATACAGTAAACTAAGGTTTCATCGTTAAAATAATGTCAGAAGTTGCTAGAGGCTGTAGATTTTCAGCAGTTTTAATTTGGGCAGCTATTTTAGATTTAGTCTCAGTCTTTTTAGATGACTGCGTTTTGAATTTCGTAAGTGTAAAGGGCGACACACAAACATTGACAACCATCAAAATACCTGCTCCCATTGTTATCTATGTAAGACCGCACAATGTCGGCATCTTGACCTGTGTCACTGTAGGGTGACGCGGGATGACTGCGTCAATACATCACGATACACTATTGTCCTAATTCATAGCTTGGATGCATGTCAACTCCACAGAAAAGCAGCAGTTGTATCACATTTCCTCCACCAATCAGCGCATTCTGTCTGTTGTACCTTGACAACTTCCTCTGTTGCGTTTGATGTGTGCTCCGGTAGTCAATTGACTCGTGTCATCCTACAGTGACACGAGTCAAGATGCTGCCATTGTGCCGACATGCATACATAGATAAGAACGGGTGCAGGTGTTTTTGATGCGTGGCGGTGTGTGCTGCCCTT
Organism: Bovichtus diacanthus; assembly: GCA_943590825.1. Taxonomy (NCBI): domain Eukaryota; kingdom Metazoa; phylum Chordata; class Actinopteri; order Perciformes; family Bovichtidae; genus Bovichtus; species Bovichtus diacanthus. The sequence goes on from CALSBV010009973.1 coordinate 8,781,964, forward strand.
TACAACATCGTGCTGCACTCTGCTACGCTTGCAATGCTCATTTGACATCTTAACAACTTTTGAAGAAGCTTTTTTTCTTTTAGCTTTAGCTCAGTGTATCCCTGCCCCCTGCTGTAAACATTTGATTGAATCAAAAAGCAAAGTACATGTTAGAGTATAAACTTAAATACTTATACGCTGTCCTCTCTAGTACTCAGGGTGTGGGCGGCCCTGTCAGACAAACCTGTCTGGTGCCTTCTTTAAGAATGGTAGAGCAAAAATAAATGTTAAAATTGGCCTAGCATGCTTTTTAGGAGTCATTCTGTAAAGAAATGGATAACAATCTTTGGGTGCAATGTTCTTTGAAGCGGGTTATAATCTCCTCTACATTCTACAGGTACTGTATGTTGTTTTTACTTTTCCCAGTCAGAGGTGTTTATGATGCAATCCAGGGACCAGCACAAACCCCACATCCCTCTCAGCACGTGAAAAAATGAGGATAAACCGTTTTTATTTTCAAGCTAAGGGAACTCTGGAACAGACTGTGAATGGTATCTTTTATTTATGGACGGCGGCAGTGTGATACATAAATAATTTCTTCAACAGGGTGTCGGGGGCTTGTGGTGCCAATCCCAACCGTGGCTGATTTGCAATTTAGGTGTGGCACTGAAGGCCAGAAGTGCTGGATTTGGCATTGAGAAAAAATAGACAAGAGCTGTGATCGTGTGTGACACTGAATAGGATTACCATCTGTAGCCGAAGAGCCGATTGCTGCCCTAGATTGTATTAAAATGAGGGGACATCAGATTGGTTTGTGGTCGTGACAAGAAAGCAGAATTCTTTTTTTATAGCTTTTGCTTAGTGCTTCTAAACAGTCCTGCTCAAAGCTGCATGTCCATTTCAGATAACTAATTTTAATACCATATTTTTGCAATGATTGTCGTGCGGATTGTTTCACATCCACATCCTACACAGTTTATAGTATACAGTAAGTCCTCAGCAATACAAGGGCAGTATCAAATGAAATGGGTGACCTGCACCTTTTTTTTATGAATAAAACAATTGTATTTTTCACATCTTTTTTGAGCTAATGGATGGCGGCAGAGTGGAATCATACCTTCCTGTTTAGTCAGTTCCAAGAACTCTGAAAGGGCAGTAGCGAGAAAGGTATTTCCATTATGTTCCAGCAGAGGCAGCTTAACTTCCTCTTTGTTCTGTCTATTGATTCTAGTATGCTGTGGCTCTGTGTGCCAAGCCAGTGCACCACCCACCAGCTGTCCTTGCGGTGTCAGGGATGTGAATAGGAGTTTGATAAAGTCACAGATGGCATGCTGCTCCCACCCCTCCATAACTGCCGTTCCTGATGTGTTGCCACATAAATGGAGTCGATACAATTTCTACTGCTGGAGCTGACAAATTGATTAGGATGGAGAGGGCGCTAGGTCCTAGATGTTGGTGAGTTAGTGTGCCTCTATTGCACACATAAAAGCACATGAGGTGCACTTTTGCATGTGTGTGTGTGTGTGTGTCTGTGTGTGCGTGTGCTTCAGGCGGTCTCATCTGATGTTCAACCTCTTTTTTTTACTGGTCCAAAGAACACTTGATACAATCTAATAAAAGTTGAATACCCATTTATCTGAACAAAAGTATCATCATTACCATTTCTTTTTCTAGTTTTGTCCTTGTACATCTTTATTTAATTTATTTTTTGTAATAAAAAACAAAAAGTGTACATAGAACGTGATAGATGTGGATACATTGTAACAGTGAGGGGTATTCTACCCTGCATCATTGATTTCTCCCTGTGGAGCGTCTTAGCACTTCTGCACCTTTTTTTTATAAGCTTTCTGTATCTCGCAGGGGAAGAAATCAGAAACTGATTTTCTCATGCAGGTTACGGAGTGAAGTGGAAATTATTTGTAAGTCCTGGTCACATCTTGCAAAATTTGCAGCGAAATCCGTTAATTTCAACGGAATTGCTATGATCAGTCGATTCAGTCGAAAATGTACATCTGGACCTGTTTTTTGCATCAAATTTGTGCCAATTATCAATAGTAGGCAGAACGACAGTGCTGTCCCTTGAATGAACGGAGAGTTCGGAGAGGAAGCTGTCGTAACGTGTTTGGTGTGTTGCTCTATCCACTTTTATTCAACCCTCCTCTGTTAGGAGGAGTCAATGGTCAAAGGTGCTACAACTGCATATTTTGAAGAAAATAGAGAAAATGGAAAGAAGCCTCGAGAGCTATGTGACTGACTAGCACCATGTTCCCAGCTGGCTAGCAAGCTAGAGTTTAGCTGTCACTGAATTTGCGAATACAACCAGATTAATGGTTTATGGTGTGACCAGGCCTTTAAAGTTGAAGGAATACACATAGAGACTGTAACAATAAGAAAATACAAAAAACATTTTTGCAAGACTAGGTGTAACTTTTCTTCAAATGTTGGATATCTTTTGCAACAAAACTTTCTGAAGAAACAAACAAACTCACAAGAAAATAAATAAATAAATGAAGTAACTTCCATGTTCAGACAGCAGGTAGCTTTCGCTCTATGAGAATAGTGCTGCTGCTCAAAGGATAAGAAGGTCTTTGTGCAAACTGCAACTCTCCGTATGGAGCCACACTGATGGGTCAAGGACGACTTATTGTTAGAAACGCAGTACTATACTTGTGAGAAGTATAAGGTTCTGCAATCTTTATCTTGGATTCTGAAAGTTAAAATAACTGTATATTTTCTAAACATGATTTAAACAAACTGTCATTTCTTTATAACCCATTGATTTGAAAACAGCCATCGGAAGAAATGTGAATTAGGCTTTGTGTTGCCATTTTTTAGCAAAGAAAAAGTTGAGCTTTCTTTACCTGCGCCCCACCAATTTGTGTTTCGAGTTCTACTGCTGGGCATTTCAAAGACTGTCATTGATGGGCTGAATATGGATCTTGGATTGCTAATAGGCTGAGTGCTCCAGTCATGTTGCTGAGCCTCTTCTTTCCTAGATACTGAATACCCCTTGTGTCATGTTATGTAACTTTCTGTTGGTGTCACCAGTGCTGACAGTGGCAGAATACAAGGACTGCTAATGTCTAAAAATGTCCTCCTAATACCCCCTCCTGAGTCTTAGAAGTGAAAGGAGGAAGGACAAGGCTTTGCTGTGACACAGAACAGTGGGGAACATAACTAGCGAACAAAATCCTCAGGTCTTTTCTTTGTGCACTGAATTCTGTCCTCTGGAAAAAATAGCCTCATGCTGAACTCTAAAATTGTACCAAAAATCATTATCTTAAAATGTTCCACTGCTGCCACATGTCGGTTTAAATGTGAGCATTTGAGTTGCGCTATTAATGGTGGTTTTAGAAAAATATATGCATGCATATGTTTAATAACAAGCTGGAGATGCCACAACCTTTTCTGTCTGGTGTAGAGAAAGTTGCTTTAATTATCCTCATGCCCATACTCCAGCAGTAAGCGGGCCATGAAGAGAATTATGGCGCTCATTTTCCCGCCGTGGCTAAGAATGTCTGTGTGTTGCACTTGCTCTCGAGGCACAGCAATGGTCTCAGTCCAGTTGTTCATCAACCTTTTGGGCCATAATCTGCATTTAAGTGCAAGAGACTTGGGTTTAACCTTAAAACTTTTTGTGCTAATGGCTAAATGCAGCCCAAAGCCAGGAGCAAGTGTCATAAAACACCAATTTTATTGCACTAACATGTCATAAAGGTAATTGTCTTTCACACACACACACACACACACACTCTCGTCCTTAAACACTGCTCTAAAGGCGCGTTTCCTCCAACTGTCACCACAAACCACCTCAAGAGTGCCACTACACATTCTGCAGAGACAGAAACCTTGAACAAAACTATTAAATCCCAGAAGGCGGTTGTAGTTGTAATGCTGGATGGAGATGGTGTTGTTACTGTTTTTGGGGTGTAGTTATTCGTCAGTTTTAGATGCATCTTCAAGCTTGAAAGCTAAGCCACCCGTCCCCCTTTTCTTGTTGTCGTCGGTAAGCCTCTGGCGTGGCTCGTATGCAGTTCACGCTGACAACCGAGACAGCTTTACCATTGTAATTGTCGCTAATTCTTGAAACAATGGGTCCTTGATTTCAGGCATGTGGGCATAAGCAGGCTTTCCCACTTCTAGCTGGCAATCTTCTTTTTATTTACGGCTGTAATGACAACAATTGCTGGTGATTTTATCCGCTGTAGCTAGCTTTTTAAGCTAACGTTAACTCCATAAATTGGCTGAAGAAACTGCATTGTTTTTGAGTTGCAGTGTAGAGCTAGTTAGTCCTGGCATTACACGATAATCTGTTACTATTATCGTAACTTTGCTGTTACGGTTGCTAACCTATGATTGAACAATCGCTGTTTTGGGGTTTAGCAAATGTACAATAATCCTCCACGGATGTTTCGGATTTGATTTTCTAACTGAAATGAATTGGCAATCACATAGTTTTGTCTTGCTTTTTCTCCAGCAGATTTACGCTGACCATGAACTCCCAAAAATGTAATATTTGTTAAAAAGATCACATCCATTCCTCTCAAGTTATTTCACACACAATAATTTGTTCCAAGTACCTTTTAGTTTCAAAAAGTTTCTTTCCAAGACAAGAGTCTCTGTCAAAAAATGCATTCTCTTCTCTTTTCATCGACAGTGTCATTTAATGAGAGGCACTTACAGTAGACTCTAACACAATTAAGTGTTTCATGACAACCTCGGTAAGAAAATTAATCTCTCAAATGAAATTGGTCTCAGCGCTCAGTATGTCACCCAGTGGGATGCGACTTCATTTCTATTCATTGACCCTCCATGACTTAAAGCTCATTTCCTGAACGTGTCGCTTCTCGAAGGCTCCCGCAGCAGGATGCAGGCTTTTAACCGTACCAGCTCAGAAAACCTTCCCCTCTTTCCATTTGATTCAAGGATTAGATTTGATTACATATTTGAGCTGGACAACCTCTGCGACAGCCGTGCAATCTCCTTTTTTTTCTTTTTTTTTTTTTCCTGAAGTCGTCTTGTTAAATTTACATAAAGCAGATGGGATTTTGGCTCGAGATTCTTCAGATTTTCCTATGTTTCATGAGCACAACAAGGATGGTTACTACACATTAGAAAACACATCTGTACTCATAGAACTAGGAATTCATTGGTTGACTGATATATTGCTACCAGCAACCGTTGCTTCATTGAATAGGCCCACGACTGGCATTTAAAAATCCGTGAATATGACATTCAGGTATTGTCATTGGCTTGAACCTACATCTACAAACAATACACTGTTTCACTCGACACATCTTGTCTGAAATCTCATGTTTCTACTTAATAAAATTACTACTATTCAACAACAAGACAAAGACATGTTTTTTCTTTTTCCCCTTTGGTGGAAGTGTATTGTGTAAGTGTTTTATGTAAACATAGTTTTGACAGCAGCTCTCAAATGATGAGAACCATTTGCCACACAAGCAAAGAAATAATACAACCAAACTCTTTGCGCACTCATAGTCCACATCTAGGACAGGTCGGCAGCAATAGAAAACAAGTAATACATCTTTCTGTTTTGCGTAGTCATGAAAATATCTGTTTTATACAAAAATTAAATACAGTTACAGTATGTTACAACTTTTTATGCCCCGTACAGGTGAGCTCAAGCATGACTACAAAGCCTCTGAAAATGAAAAAGAAAAAGTACTAGATTTGTACTCGTCAAGGGGCTTGATAATAATACATGTGCAGCATTTGGCAAAACAACAGACACCCTTCAGCAAAGTAAAATCACCAGAGTCACCGAAGCACAGGGGGGGGGGGGGAGAGTGAGGTCAGGAGAGAAGAAGGTAGCAAGTAAGGAGGCAGTGAGGCCAGATGTTTTTAAGATGTCCCCGTCCACATTATTATTATTTTTTTAATAACATCAGATGATACTTACAAATCATGTGTCTAGTTTTGTACAGTTTGCTCTCAGAGTGTGGGTAGCTCTATCCGAGTCTCCAATCTGCCTTTTTAATTAAGTACCAGCCAATGACATAATCACAAAGCGAAAGCTCCAACCGCTTCCTCTGTGACATTATAAGTCAGCATTGACTCCACCAAGCCTTTCTTAAATCCATCTAGCATTCAGTATAACCGATCAGTGCACACGCTGTTGCACTAGTAACACTGTCACCCACCACTGTGGCCTTGGATATACAAAAGAGTTGCTTATATTGTATGCTGAGCACATTGTCCACACATCCTTTCTCCTTGTTGTCCTTAAGGTCGAGAGTTCAGTCTCAACATATGTGGTCTTAGGATGGGAGGCCGTTCAGGTCCCTCAGCAAAGGGAAACAATCGATAGCGGGAGCACTACAAGGGTAAGAGCGAGCTGGCGGCTGATGGGGGGATGATGGAAGGAGTTCTGTCCAGACAATTGGTCATCACACTCCCCGGGGCCCTGGCAGCGAGCTCTCTCGCACAGGACGCCGGTGAAACCCGGGGAACAATGGCACCGCTGATGATGGTGGCAAGTGCCACCGTTCTGACAGCGCAGCATCGCGTTGTCACACACCCGAGCTGCAGAGACAAAGCAAAAAGGGCAGGGGAGACAGGACGGGGTGATTAATAGATCACTCAGTGATTGGGCAGCTGAGAACATCAACAGGCAAGTTCACAGGGCACAAGCTGCCTCTTCTTGTCCTGTCTGCATCGCTCTGTGTCCTTAGAGCACAGCTGAAACATTAGGGAGGGTGAAGCCAAGGACTTTTGTGAAGGAGTGCGCAGAGGAAGAGGAGACGGATAACTAGGACACATACTGTCTGAATACTAGAACGCAGCCCACAGCCAGTGACAAATCTTTCCATGAATGATTGTTTATGACAAAATAACACAGACAGACATTTTATGGTTTAATGGATATTTTTAGGAACACCAAAGGGACTTTAGAGCAAAAACTCCTGGCAAAACAAAAGAGCAAACCAACCATGGCAGTGATGAGGTGAAATGAATTATTAGTGACTCAAAGGATGCCAGAGTATTGTGAAAAAGCCCCCCCCGTGTAGGGCAGGAGAATTAAATGTGCTACCCTATGGCACAATGACACTCAAAGAACAGAAAGAGGAGAAGACATGGGATGGATACCTGGCTCCACCTGCACCACTACTACCTTTTGTTGTGCAAATAAGCATTTACAGTAATTAAACAATATCTGTTGTTATTTTCTTCTCTGCAGTTTACCTCACAACAAACAGTACAACGCTGGAAGAACATGATCCAGGCCTGCATTGTTCTATTGGCCCCCCAACATTTCTTTGTTTCGATATAGATTGATTAGGACTACATAAGCTAATATTCATATTTCCAGACAAAAACTCACAACACAATTATCCCAGAAAGCCTCACTGCTGGCAGAGGTGAAATCCTGGAAGAGGTAATGTTTGCCAAGAGATTTCGGTGTAATTGGATATCTCTCCTTGCATAAATAGTAATCACATTTTTGGTTTTCAGTAATGTGGCTCATGCATCAGAATAAACTCAAGAAAGAATCATTGCTCCTGCCAAAAGTATTAAAAAGGCATTGGTATTGCATTTAAGTTAATAATATTCCCATCCCCTTCACATAGACACCACTGCTGTTATGCGCTTTAAATGGAAATTCCACCTGGGGATAGAGGGTTTTATCATCAATATGGGATTTGCAATAATTCTGTGATGAATTGTTGTAAATGACTCTTTAGGTAAACCCGCTTTCCTTGCCTCGTCTGCCTCCACTTTCAAAAAACCCTGAGAGGATTGGTGTGACAGCCTTGTTGTGTTTAACTTTATGCATTTATAGACAGATTGATAATGAGAACATTATAAGAGCAAATATAGAAGCTCTTCCAGTCAGTCTCCTCACTACGTTGCATGATAGATTTCTCCCTGTATGATTGTTGAACACTGGTGCAAAATAAAGACTCTGGAAATCCACTGCTCTTTGATTCAGAGACTGACAATAAAACCTGACATTTACAATTGATGTTTTAGATAGATTAAAAATGTTCGTCCACATAACTTGAGTCAATAGGACATCATATTGCTTATATTTAGATGAAACACAAAAAACGGACACAACCGACTGTTTTGCCAATCCTATCATGAATAATCTGTTTGTTTACATTCAGGCCAATTTAAAAGGGCAAATCAATACTAAACAAGAAAAATCAAAATAAATATTTTTTCTAATTGGAAGCAATGGTGCAGCTGTGGAAAGAGTTGGAATAGAATTATGATATTATTATTGGGTTAGAGGCTAGTATGCCATGGCTTCCTGCCATGACTACTGATAGTTTCTGTACTGCAGGTTTTGCATAAAAGATCTCAATATTTTGTGTTCATATTTTGCAATTACGTGGTGATGCAAAGCAAGAATTAAATAAATAAAGTGCCTCGAATCAATATCTTTTTTAATAGCAATGGCTCAAACTGCTATATGTACAACTTAACTCTGTAGTACCCTCGGCTCTACAGAGATTTAAGTGACTTTCAGGTCACATGCAGACACAGTTCAATGTTAGTATTTATTTGATCAAATAAATACTAAATTTGATCTGAGTCTGCTGGACGTTTGCAACTTAAAATCTGATGATATGTCAGCGTAGTGTTCACAGCTTGTTTCCACTGGTGCCAAAAATCAGTAATTGCAGGTTTGATGATGCTTTAATTGTAATGGCCGTCTGGGAGCTTAATCCCGTGCAAATCTGCCATGTCCATAATTACTGTATCCATAAGATGTACCATATTTCGCCAAACACAGAGGTCATGTGATGATATTAGTCCCATGCGACTCAGCATCTCTGTGTTTTGTTTCCTCCACGCTGTTTTTTCTTCCTCTTTCCTGGTCGAGAATATAAACTATTCATACTAATACAAGTGAAAGTTTTGACACTATTATGGATGCAAATTCAGGAGGCTCACTTTGCTCCACAGAATGGAGACCAATCCACACGGCAACCGGAGCGAGATGTCTTTGGTGAATATTATATAAACATAAATAGGCCTATATAATATACTATTAAATATAAATATGATATTGTTATTTTTAAAGTGGATGTTACGCAGAGCCTTGACATACTGTCATGGGGGAGTAAGTCTGTATTTTACGCACATTTACTGACTCTGCTTTGGTCCCAGACTGACGGGACCAAGATCTCTAGTAAATCCACTAATGCCCAACAAATGAACACCTTACTAATTCAAAAGTGCCTGTACTTGAACTTTGCATGCATGGAAATAGACTCCTGAATTATAGAGTGCTGTTGCCCTGTCCTCAGTGAGTTCAAACATTAATGGACCTCTGGCTACACCCCAATCAGTAATATCAAAGCAGCCTTCTTATTTTACAGCTAATGGAAAACACCTGCTCCGTGTTTTGGTAAAAATTACCATGGGATCAGCTGAGTCTCCATTGTCTATTCTACACATTAACTTTGTTTCCTGTGGCCGAAGAGTAATCTCTGTGTCCTGCAGCAGACCCTCAGGACCATTGTCTTTCTAAAAGCATCTGTAGCCCAATTAGTTTGCTGATGCTGAGGCTTAAGCCTGCGGTGTCTTTGTGAAGCCACAGGGCCCTGCTGTCCTGACAAAATACAGAGAAAAATAAGTCAATTATTCTGTGTCACTCGGAATCAAATCTCACGTAGTGACAGGGCATGTGTGAAACCATAAGTTTGTAAGTTGGCATCTTCAGTTACGATCCATTATAGATGAACATGCCAGTGAAACTTTGTGTTAACACAATACAGTGAGACAGATGAGTGATTTTGGGCTTTATTTTGGACTTTGCTCAACACTGCGTGGCGTACAATAAGTGAAAGGTAAAGTGTGATTATTATTTCATATAAAAAAAGCCAAAAGTGTACGTGGAAGTAGTAGTATTGCACTTCCATAAAATTGGGGGACTTACAGGAGAATCATCGAAAATCGAAGCGGCACAGCCTCAAGTGTAGGTCAAGCCCCCACAACATGGGATCCTACTTTTCCCATATTGCAGCTCAATGGCGTATTTCATTAAACTCTCCTTGCCAGGCAAATTCCCAAGTTATTAAAACTCTATGCCAACCAGTTTATAACGCAGGCTTTCTACCTTGAGTTTGTAGTCTCCAAATCCAAGCCAAAATAACCCTGATGACATCATTAGGGGTGTCTCCAGAGCAACAGAAAAACCTTTTTATACCACTGTTTCACAGCCTGAGTAGTACTCTCTGTGAGTACAGAGCACACTGCCGGAGTGCCCCTTTAGCAATGGATAATAAAATACAATATCCTGCTTTTTGAATGATTTTCTATATACAACTGAATCTTATGTAAGGGAGTCGACACATTTTCCCTGTGACTTCACTCTGTCTTGGACTTGTTACTGGCAGCAAGTGAGAACACAGCATTTTGAGCCCTGGCTAAGCCGGCACTCTCTCTGAGACATATGTGCACCTCACACCTCCGTCAGATGTGTGACATTGTTATGACAGATCCAGCCTTGGGCCTTGGTGTTGCACGAAGCAACATGGAGAAAATTCACCACAGCAACAGCACAATATTGATAGATGGGAAGGACAAAGAGCTGAATTAAATTTCATGTTGCCGCTTGTGGGACTGGAAGCATGATGCAAGAGAAAGGTGCGTTTTTAAATGGGATTTTGTCTTGTCGTACTTTACCAAATTCTGTAACGCACTACGGCTTGGATTATCGTTATTAAGACACATTTCTACCATGATACTGAAATATTGGACTAAGGACATCCCAAGAACCGATACTTCGGTACCAGGTCCATGCCCAAATTCTGAAAATGTGACTTGTTTTTCTACAGTACCAGTACCGTCAGGGGCAGAGGCTAACGGCATCCCATTATCCAGGGTCCTCGGATACTCTTTGTGAAAGTCCTACATCGTATGTTGTAGAAATAAATTCTATTGAATAGCCAACATTTGTAAATGCGTCAATTCTTATCAACAGACCTAATATTACATGAAACACTGAGTTCTTCTGCAGTCATTTTTTTTTATTACAAGACACCACAGAGACAGAAGCACATGCAAGGAAATACATATAGTAGTTATTTATAGTATGGTTTATTCAGAGTGATTCATTTAATATTTAAAAAATCCTGAATAACTATAGATTCACCATTGCAATTAATTATAACTGGAGACAGTTTTCAGATACAGGATCTGCTAATTATATGCTCTGAGACAGAACAGTGTGGCTTCAATTACATTGGATCAATATCTTTGGTGTCAGAGTAAGCTGAAACCCGCGTTCAGCCATGCCTCCTGTTATCATATTAACATGAAGGCTTTGTCATTAGTTATGACTCAAAGCTCTGAAGTTAAATATAAGGTGTCGGCTGCAAAGGAGTACTCGACAGTGCCAGGCATATAATACTGCACCAGAAGATGGAAAGGTCTGCTTTTTCTTTCACTCAAGTACAAGTCCTGGGTTAGAACAAGGAAAAAGAAATTAAAAGGAATAGTAATAAAAAAAAAGGGGAATCATGCTCTGGCTGAGAGTTATGCTAAGCTAGGCAAGAAAGCAAGTAAATATATTTCCCAAAATGTCTAACTATTCCTTTTTAAAATACTGCTACTTTTTAAGATCATTTTAAAATACTACATTAGTGAAGTTCACATGGTTTATGGTATGTTTACGCAACCTATTTAATGATTGCTTTTCTTAAAAAACATTGGTTCAAACAAGAGCGTTTTTGCTTTGCCCAGCAATAGCATTTTCAATCAAACATTGTTTAAAATCTATCATTTTAGTTAGTTAGTTAATTTTTGAAATTGATTAATTACAATTTGTAGATTAACCAACAATGAAAACAGATGTCGGTTGCAGCCCCACGTGGTACCTTTTTATTGCAAATGCTAAATAATTTCCGTGTGTTTATTTCAAAGACACTGCAGTTGCAGCATACAATGTCACCTCTTTGCTAAGAAAAAAGAAAAAAAATGTCCCCTAACCTTGCACTAAAGGATTTTTCCTAACACCTACGGTTATGAGGCATTTAGAGCTGCTAAAGTAAAGGCAGAAAATGGAGCACACCTCCATGTAAAAGCTTTTCATTGAAATTGTTATAGGTTGGATATATACGGTGTTCTGACAGATTATACAGGAAAGCAGAGTTGTTTATAATCCACTTCAGTGCAGTAACTGTTTTCTTCTCACCTCTGACACTGGTACATCTCGTTCCCAGCTTTGTGAGTCCAGAGAAGAGAAGGAAACGCCCTCTCTTGATCTTGGAAATCCTGAAAGTCCTCCTTTTTTAATTCTTTTTCTCTTCTCGTCTCTGAGAGCAGTGATGCAGATGCAACTTAACACTCACTACACAGGATATCTGGGCCTGAGGATTAGCTTGAGATAGCTGGAGATCAATCTACATAAACCCCCCTGGAGCCTCTTTTCTCCTTCCCCTTCCTTCTCCTCTTTCCTTTTTTTCCCAACCCTTGTAAACATGGCAGAAAGGGTGCATCCCCAGAGTGCATTCTGGGTAATTAAAAAGAGGGCACGATCAGAGGGGTTAGGAGGCTGTGGACTGGGTGATCATGAGGCATGTGGTCCATTCCCTACAGTGTTCTCACAACAGAAGGTCTGCCTTGTAAGGACCAGCGTGTGTTTGTGTGCATGCAAGATGAAAACATCTGGGATTTGGGAAAACAATTAACTGCATACTTCTATTTGCATTTTCTACGTTACATTTTTTTTTTTTTTTTTTTTTCCAAATTGGCAATCGATAAGCAATCAGTTGTTTCTAGGTATGGTTAATGTCATGCTGAAGTTACAAAGCCTATAAGCCTACCTTGGTTACGATTTGCAACACCAAGAGATGAAGCATTTGCTCGATCTGTGGTAAAAATAGGAAAGGTTATATATTACACTGAGTTGTCATATAATTCATGCTGTTATGTAGTTAAAGCACAGGGACAGCATGCATAGATTCTCAATAATTTTTTTGAAATAATCTGAGTTGTCTGGGCTGATTTGCCTCATATTGGAAAGTTTCTGCCACGTGTTTTGGAGTAGTAAATGGACTGATCTACTGTAGAATAGTGTGCATGCAGCCTAAATGAGTGAATCCACAAGACAAAGGCAGAGACATACACATGGTAGTTGCTTTTGTTATCTATTATTAGGAGTCACCTTCAGGCATCAACATGCATAAGGATGCATGGTGGGAGCCATGTCTTCATTGTTTTTTTTTTTCTTTTTCTCTGGCTTTGGGCAAATAACTTTCTGAGCAAATATTCTAGTGTGGAAGGGAGATAATGACTCAATAGTGCCTGCTACAAACATGTACGACTGTATACTACATTTTATGAACTAGCAAGTCATTTAATCTTAAACCATCCTAGGATTTGTTCAAATGTAAGCTTGTTAACTACACATTTTACACTTAATATTACTGCTGACCATTTCGCAAACCATGCTGCAGAGTTTTTTTTTTATGGTATTTTATGATACTCTCTTAAACAGTTGATGTGGGCGCCCAGATAACTAAGCTGATGTACCAAGGCTGGTCCTTGCCACAGTGGAGTCTTTACCACAGAAGCTGAACAAGAACAAGAATCTGACCTGCCTTTCCAGTCTATCTGTTTTATCTCTACAATAAAGGCAAAATGCCAAAGAAATATATATATAAAAAACAAAAACAATGGATGCCTGGAAAGAAGGAAACATCTCAGGCTTACATTGTTTTCTATTGGTCCATTTCCATTAATTTCTATACTATATATAATTTAAAAAGCCTCTTAACGCATGCATGTGGTGTGTAATTCAACACAAAGTTTACAAAGCTCCGTGGTCATTAAGTCAACTGCTCATTGATTTCAATGCTACATGGAAGAATGTGGAAATCAGCCATTGGTTTCCATTCATTTCCCAGAAAGGCAGGCAAACGTTTCCAATGTGATACTGGACAGCATGGTTTGCAAAACTGTTAGCAGGAATGTGCAGTATATAACACATGGAAAATCAGGTATAGTCCTTTTCTTAAAACAAGTTAGAAATGTTGTCAATGGGATGAGAACATTGTACTTGCTATTAAAACTACATGGAGAAAAATATAGTTTTTTCATACCATGCATTGGTTCATTTCTATACATAAAAGTAGGATATTAAGATGCATTCTACATTAAGCCCTTGTTAGGATGTTTGTTTGTTTTTACTTTAGAAAACATAATGATGAATGATTATGGTAATGTACAGCACAGTTTCTTACACCAACATCATCAGTCAAACAAGAGTTAGTCATGATTGAAGGAGGAAACCATTAGTCAGCATGCCAATTTAAAAAGCTTGATCAACTTACGCACTGGTCCGTGGTTACTGGGGATACCTGCGGAAAGAGCAAAGACGGTATTTCATGAAAGTATGGACTCAAGTAATTTAACTCTTGAATCTTTAGTCATGAAACTGCAAGAGAACATTATTGTTGCCTTGAATAATTTAAAGCCCACCAGCTCTTATCAAATTGGTCCCTACTGTGTCCACTGATTAACAGCGTTCATGGCTCTGCAGAGAACCTGACCCATGCATGGTCCAACATCCGCCTACTTCTGATGATAATAACAGGTCTGCCAATAATTCCTTCCTAAGTATTTCTCAGCGATTTCATTTATCTTTTTAAATAAACATGTTTTCTGTTCCTTATCTGCTTTTGGCTTGTCTTAAAAAGGTAGATGATTGTCATTTTTCTGTATAATCTTTGAATCAACGAATCTCTGAATCAAAACCAGTCAAACGGCATCTGCAAATAAATCATAGTTTGTCTCCTCCTATTGTCAGGATAGTGGCATTTTAAATATAAAGAAAATGGAGGTAAAGCCAATCAAAGAAACAAATGTTTGAAAGTATTTTTGTTTTCCTTTAACTGTGATTGCTTGTAAATTAAAGACTCTAGGCTGAAAGAAATGCATTTTTTTTGTATTTTCCCGAGCACTACAGTAGTGAAAAGTCTGTGCGCTGGGACTGACTTTGGCAACCCTGTTGCAGCCTTTGTCTGAGACATGTTATCAGTATTTGGCTGTGGATTCCCCATCTTTTTGTTGTGTTATTGTAATCAGCTGGGAAATCCTAATCCACAATTAGTGCAATTTCTGATAATTTTCTCATGCTTTCCCATTTTGTAACTTCCGTGATTATGTTTCAGTGAGATTTTTATATTTTTTGCACCTCCATTCATTACTTCATTACCAGTTTGGGGCTGTCGCAGCAACTGCTGGCGAATGCACAACACTGCAGCAGCAGAAAAAGCACAGATTTTATGCTCCAATTTGCAAGAAAGCAAGCAATCCGCAATTCCTAACCAATAGTTGTCCTGTGTGAGAAATGGAGAGCAAACAATATTGCCCTTTGAAGCCAAAGCACATTCTAAAAACTGATCAAAGTCTCAGCCCCAATCCCTCTTAACCTATGAACCTGCTTTTGAACACAAGATGAGTTGACGCTCACTGCAAAGTAGACTGTCAACATAATTCTCAAAGTGATTCCTCTTCAGCTCTGCAGGCAACTTACAGATTTTTCTCCTCCTTCTTTGAGGGAAGCATTGGATTTGAATCACTCTCAGTCACTCTAAGCTGCTGACAGCTATGGCCCATAGCAACGCAGGGCTCCATTTTGAGCTCTAATTTATTAGATGAAGGGCCACGTATGTCCATATATCTGCATGTGCAGGGATTTGAATATGTAATAGACCTCGCCCTGTTCCTATCTTTGAAATAAATGACTCCCATGATTAAAGAGGAAGACTTGATGACAGATGAAACCTATTAAACCATAATTACATTTTGCACGTTCAGAATATTTGTCTTGATACGAGCCCTGTATGTTTAATATCCTCATAGGAAATATGAGCTTCACATAATGGATAAAGGCATGTTACAGGGCCTGGGCTTTACTTATGAGAGAAATAAGAATAATTCAAGACAAAAGTGTGTTAATTTAACACCTGGGGGACCAATATTGTTACGTCACTTCCATGTGCGACATTATTGCATTTTATGCCACTGCCAAACAAGTGCTAATATTGCTTTTGATATGGCTAGACCTTTGTTTCATCAGTTCAGTGCAGATGCGGCCAAGTGTTGGATTTTTTAATAACGGCCTGTCAATCTGACAGTGAGCACCACATTGCAGGGAGACTCATAACACAGAAGAGGTGCAGGGGTAAATCCAGCAATATCTCCTCAGAGTTCACAGATGTTCCCAAAAACAAACTCCGACTCACAAGCAAATGGGTTGCATGTGCACGCACACACACACACACAGCCACACAGTGTTGTGCACATACACGCATGTATGTATGTATGCATGCATACATACATACATGCATGCATGCATACATACATGCATGCATGCATACATACATGCATACACAAGCACAGACTCATAACACACGTAACACAAATGACTGTGTAATCCTCCAATTCATCAACAAATAGCCCAAAGAAGAGCAAGAGAAGATACCGTTACTGACTGCACAGATGTACTCGCACTAAATCAGTGGATCAATGGCAATATCACATCGCTGTTAAAAAATCTAATCAGTACCATGTCTGAGAATTCAAGTCAGACGATCAAACTGAGCATCTGAAAAACCTGCTGTCAATCCCGGCAGACTTCTGCCTTGAGAGTTGCTGACTGTAAGTCTGAATCAGTGTGAATGGAGGACCAGAGGGTTAGATCTTCCACCATCTGGCCTCGCCTGGCCATCCACCACCACATCCCTGAGTGGCTGTATTAGATTTATTGAGGCAATGAGCCCCCTGCCTCAGGCATGGGATTTGATAAATGTGACACAGCTCCCGTCCAAGATTATAATGGGGATAATGCAAAAGAGCACCTTCTGCCTCAGAGATACCATGTGAACAGGCAGAGAAATGCCCAGCATTATTTCACACTTCATGGCATGGAGTTGAGGAAGGAATACTCAATTCAGTGTTTTAAGTATTGGAAGGAAGTTATGTTGACTTATTACAGAATGAATAAAACGCACCATCACAATGATTACAAAACTAATTACAAACCCAACGCAGTGCTCATATCTAAACAAGCAAAAAGGCCATTTGTCTTCACTGTCTTCCAAAAATAACCCATATGACTGTTCTAAAAATGACTCTTATCAGGGTTTTCTGATCTGCCACAACTATGGCTCAAGTGTAGGCTACGTATATACACAACTACCTGTTTGACAAAATAATGTTAGCTCAGCGTCCACTTACGGGCCTTTTTGAGGAGCTTTCAGCTGTACTTACTATCTTACTGAAAACCCTGTGCCTGTAAAGGGATAAAAGTGGTCAAAAAATAAATCAACGAGGAGTCGGTGGACAGCCAGACAGATCAAGGAAGCCATTCACTTCTAACACCAAAGACAATCTTTGAATAGAGACGGCTGCTACAGTTTGAACAACAAAATGACAGAAATAAGTTGAGATCTGAGTTCAGTCAGAGGCTGAGCTGAACGCAGATGCACTCAAGCAGTCACGACCAGTGCATCTGTTCCCAGGTAGACGTAAAAGAGTTTGAACAAACTGCCAAGTTGTCATTTTACTCTCTGATATACATATCGGTGCAAATGAGTCTTTTAGTTCTGTAGGAAGATTGCTCAGTCAACCACCCAAATAAAACGTCATATTTAGCAGTATCTGATTTATAACAAATCAAAAGCATTTGGAGATGTTCAGCCCAGAAGCAAAGAGGTAATATGATAAAGAGGTGGGACAATCTCTCAAGGGCAAAGAGTAAAACTTAAAAAGGTGCAATGTTTCATTCTTGCATCCGATACCAGTGTCTGCTGTCGCCTGACAGGAAATGGTGCGTTACTACCTGCACCAGTAACAGTCTCACTAGTAAATTAGCTGCATGGCCACTTTATATCTACCAAAGATTAGAAATACTGATGTACTTACATATATTTGCTGTTCCTTTGGGTATAGGGAGGTAGGAGCCCACGCTCCAGGCTCTTCCGTGGTAGTGCCTCTTACAGCGGCTGCAGTCTGGCCCTGTGGTGTTGTGCTCACACTCACAGCCCAGCTTCCCCTTGTCAAACACACAGCTGTTGGCATGCAGGTTACACTTGCACCTGAGACAGAAAGATAACAACAAAAGACGGACACATGAATAGGCATCATTCTGCAGCCCTTGAATCAATACCCTCTGGAGGGAATACGCAAAGTCTGCCTTTGCTGTGGCGTGTATTTATGCTTTTCAATTTTTTTGACAGGGATATATTGAAACCTTGGTGGGTTATCTGACTTGGATCATGGCTCCACAAAGCTTCATTGTCCTCTACTTAAAAAAAAAAAAAACAGCAACAAAAAAACAACAAGGTCTCATTTGTCGCTGCCTCTGTGGAGAGAACAGCGATGCAAATAAGGTTACTTCTAATAAGAGTTACAAATAAGAGCTAAATGAAAGGGACTCTGTAAGATTTGTTAATTGAGCACAAAACAGGGATGTGAGTGATGATGGCATAAAGAGAAGCTGCGTAACCTGAGAGCTCTCTTTTCTTCCTCTTCAAAGTGTTAGTGTTTTTTGGCAAGGGAGCCTTCAGGCAGGAAAACCTACCAGTCAACAAAGCTGGTTTATTAGACAGAACAGTGGCAGAGCTGACAGATGCTCCTGACTGGAGAGGAGAGAGAGAGCCTGACTGCTTACAACTCTTAACCAAATCCACCTCCTCTTTTGACCACATGGAACAAGAGCGCTTGTATTTCCAAGCTTGTGGGGAAAAAAAACAAGTTGGTTGCAGTCTCACTTGTGTGTATCTAACAACCAGAGGTGAGAGTAAATGAAATGTTCTCAGAATATAACCTTTTTTTTATTATTGTAGCGAGAGTTGTGTTTATTCCCAGTGAAGAGCGGTATTATAGGCAGGACAGGCTGTGTTTGTTGTCACATGGGCTATTACAGTTTCATATTCCATGTGTATTCCAAATATAATTCTCCATATTTGATTTTACTCCTAAGAGACCGAGTTATCTGATGCCTACAATCGCCAGTGAACATGAGACAGAAATGACAGCAGCAGTCAGAAATACATCCATTCTAATTGACTTCCTGGCCTTACTCTGACATCTCACATTAATGATAGATAACTGCGGGAAACTGTAGCCTGTTCTGTGTAGCTGATAATCAGCAGTAACAAGTCAGTGATTAAGGTCTCAGGTAATGTGGATGTCTGGTAACGTCAACCCAAGAGTAACACGTTATTTTGAACCCCACTATTTAGCATGTTTAGGCATCTTACACACAAATACTAAATATTTCTAAAACACTTTTCTATCGATATAGATCTATATCTAGATCTATATAGCTATAGATCTAGATATATATCTATATAGATATATATATAGATCTATATCTATATAGGTATAGATCTATATAGATATAGATATCTATATCTATATCGATATATATCTATATCGATATATATACATATATATATCTATATAGATATATATATCTATATAGATATAGATATATATATCTATATAGATATAGATCTATATCTATATATCTATATAGACATATATCTAGATCTATATCTATATAGCTATAGATATAGATATATATATCTATATAGCTATAGATATAGATCTATATCTATATCTATATCTATATAGATATAGATCTAGATCTATATATCTATATATAGATATATATATATCTAGATCTATATCTATATAGATATAGATGAAGAGATATATATCTATATATAGATATATATCTATATCTATATAGATATATATCTAGATCTATATCTCTGGCGCTATAGATCTATATCTATATAGATAGATAAAGAGATATAGATCTATAGCTCCAGAGATATAGATATATATGGGAGATTTTGCGCTCATGACGCAATAACGCTACCGTAAACGCGTGCATAGACTTCAAAACCCAACAAGCAGCAGCTTGAGCACATCCTGAACAGGCACAATTCTACAAAATTATTTTGACAGTTTTCATAGACTCAAAGTGCACAAAAACTCACCAAAATATTACATGACCATGCAGGAATTCACTTAAACCTTAGATGATCATGCAAACCTTCAAACCAGAAAAAAAGAATCGTCATTTGCAGTTGCATGGATTTAAATGGCTACGGCAACATTTAAAGTGGGAAAACAACTTCTTGGGTCTATCTGTAAAAGAAAATCACCATCTTTCCTCAGGTTGAGTGCTGTCTCGCAACATAATTGATGTCCAGACCAGCTCACATTCACAGCAACTAAATGCTCGCGCCTCTTACCCCGCATTCCCCATAGTCCTTAACTTTTTAATCAATTAAAGTCCCTGCTCCATAAAATTAATGACTGAGTGTAGCTCTTCTGCCATGCAGACAGCAGCAGCTCCCTGAAGTCAAGTGCGATGAGATTTGACCTTCCACTTAATTAAAAACCAGCAAAATCTGGATCATCGAGCCCAACTGGTGCGCGTAGCACGCTGATAGAGCAGATGATGGGCACTCAGGGGAGCACTGGGATGTAATGCTTTTGCCGCTGGCATTGTCATATTGAAATCAGAGACTTTTTTTTTTGTCCCCAGTTTGGGCAACAAGAGGGAAGAGATCGCCTGTATGTCCAGTCTTCTCATCCTGCACCATTACGAAGACACATTTCATAAAGTGTAATGACCTTTCTATCCAGAGTACTCCCCAATAACAATTGGTATTATCCAAACAAGTGACCCTCCCTGAAGAGACACAGGAGATCATCAAGCGTCTTTGTCCCTTCCTCATCAATTGCATTTCTTCAAACAGCTGGGGGTAAAAATGCTCTTTGAAAGGGTGGAATGGACACTGTTATGGATGTCTGCTATTGTTAATGTGTATGTGTGTGAAAGAAAAGGGGTAGTGGGAGTTATTACTAGACACGAAGGATCAGTTCATCGAATTCACAGAAATAGCTTATTTTCTTACTTCTTGTAATATCCTATGTAAAATTCCCTTTGCCTTCTTTGAACTGGTGTGGAGAAAGTAATATCAGAGACAGACATCTCAAAACCTAGGAAAATAAAATCCAAACTATCTGCAAGGTTAAATCCTGTGCTAGATAAGTAAGAACATTGAGTATCTTGTTTTTGTCATTGGAAATGGACTAAAGCTTTAACATTCAACAGGATAGACTTGAGGCTTTGTCTTGTTATGATTGTTGTCAAGACCTTCTTACTTTGGAATTACCTTCTATAATCCTTGCATTGAAAAAAAAAAGAAGACGATATTATAATGTTCTGCATCTGATTTATGCTGCACCTGGTGAATAATGCGATACAGATTGTGGACTAAATTGTTGCCTGTGAATGGGCATGCTAAGTGTAACAAAGAACAAATCTCTACAGTGAAGTAAAGGTGAGGCGAGGGGCTAGTTTATGTTGATATTCAGGTGTAGACAGCAGCAGTGCCCCTAACCTTGGCTTCTCCTGGCTGCTTGGCAGTGTGTTGACAGGCTCACTATGTCTAACGCGGCTTTTCTTCCTTGTCACGGCTTCTACTGTAGCATCTCTGATCCAAGACAAGAGAGGAGCACAGAACTCGTTAAATAAGAACCTCAAAGTAGAAGAGCCTGAACTGACGTGTTGGGGAAACTTTCATTTTTCGCACATTTTTTTAAGTTTAACCTCACGGTGACTTCCTGAAAAAAAAAATCACATTTAAAGTCCACTGATTTCATAAAGTGTACGTTTTGCTTAATTTAAATGAATGTTTCTGGTCTTGGCCACAGTTACAGCAAGCAAATATTAAACTGAATAAAAATGCATTTTGCCAGTGCAAGTGCAATTATCTTTGTCACTGTAAAGCATAAGAGGGAAATTATTGTGCAACAGTTGCAATACACAGTAGGAGACAGTATAAGAATTCTAAAATGTACAAATAGTGCAATGACTTTTTTACTGTATCTATATCTATATCTATATCTAAAAACGGTGTAAACGTAAACATACAGCCCTGAGGTAATTGTGGAAGGCTAAAGACTATGATATAACTTTAACTTGTTACCTCTCAGACAAATTCCAGGCTGATAAATTACAGTGAACTCGGTGCCAAGCAATAGAAATGTTTGAATAGGGAGACATCTCGGTTATGAAAGCCATAATGAATTGTCTAAAGAGCAGGTAAAGAAAGTAGCGCAGTTAAAGATACTGCTAAGTGATGTTCAGTTCACCTGTGCCATCCATCAGAGATGTCTTTGGATGAGGGTCTGCATCTAAAATATAGGTAGAAGTGTGGCTTTGTAACTTATAATAAGGTGGATTGATTTTTAGCCGATATCTTCCTCCAGATTTTGCTACATGCCCTGCAAGTCCACCCATGCAGGTGTTGTTACTTATTTTCCTGATTACACCTCGCAAGATTCGATGTGGGTGTGCGTCTCGCTTCCTCTCCGACAAGATATGTAAGGGCACGGTCACACTTGCGTGAAAGCAGACGAGTGACCATTAAGGCATTTTGATACATCACAGTAGGAAAAGCACAGCTAAAATAAAACTTAATGATGGCTCATCATTCGTTTAATTCAGCTGCTTTGGTTCCGGTGTGCTGGTATGGTGAGACACTTTGATATAACGGAGCCATCGTTAATGTTATTAGTAAAAGCCACTGCTTTTCCTACAAGACAAAATAACTGCTATGAAAAAAATGCCAAATGGTGGATTGAGTTTGGCTGACCTTTCATAAATCCCAGCATAACTCTGCCAACTTCAACCTGAGGTCTAATTAATCAAAATAATAAAATAAAAAACCCTGTGTGGGTGGCTGGCTGTGCAGGTACACATGTGAAAACCATTGGCATTAAAGAAGACGAATACAAGATGGATCTTTCGGTTATAACTGTGCTAAGTTTAGATTTAATGTTGTTTTGACATCTTGGCTTTATAGAAAGATTGCAGAAACAGCATTTCTGTGTAGCAGGTCCTAACTACACTTTGACATTTAGTCCTTGTAATGCTGTTGAACCAATGTGTGACCTTGATGCCCCCCAACAGTTTACTTTTGAATCCATTTTCTTCACTACTTTTCACTTTGGATTCATGTCTTCCTTGCTACTATAAATCACAGGGTATTTATTTACATTATTTTACAATTACTGATGCTGAATAATAAATAATACTACAGTATATGTGCCTGGTGTTTTAATATAGGTCCCTATGGTTCAATTTGGGTTGGGTTTTCTCTCTCTCTCTGTGGAAGCAATGATGTGGTTGAATTGATTTCTTTGCACCTGCGGTAGGGTATAAATCCTGAGGCTCACAGGGCCAGGTCATACACTGATGAAGGGCTAGTGGTAGCTTAAAAGTCAGTCTGTGCATTATTCCCCACTGCTATGAAGATATGGAAAATATAGATAGGAGGAATTGCATATTATCTACCTTTTGGAAAAATAGCGGCAGCAACTCCAACAAAAAGTGTCCTGGAAGAAGAAGGAAAAAAGACTGCAAATGTGTATGCAGGTGCTACCTAAAGAGAATTTTATAACACTAAATGCACAAAATAGTATTTTAGACTGAAAAGCACCTTTTCTGTCTTTTTTTTCCATTAGAGATTTAACCCATGAGCGCTGCTCTGACTGCTAAGACTGACTGAGCACACCAGTCTCTCTCACCTGTTCCCTCACACAAAGTGCCCATGGTCAGAAACTGTAATGTGCCTCCATGCTGTATAAATACATACTGAGGTTTCTTGATACTTTTCTCGACAAGGCACTTTGAGAGCCTCGCGTATCCTGACCAGTGAGAACTCTGACAGATACGGAGAGCTCAAGGCTGTTGAGGGGAAACTTTGGCCATGTTGAAAGTTTTAGATGAATGTCAACGTGTAACCTGGACAAACCAGAATAGCCTGACAACATCTTACAGGGAAAGAGAGGCTGTTTGATGTCTTTTACAGCAGAGGAAGGAATGCCCTTGAAACACGTGAGCTAGACAGGGACCAACATGGGATATTTTCATTTAAGAATCAGTAAGTTGGTCCTGTTTACATCACGTTTATTGGTCATGGGATCCTGTCTTTTTGTGTCCTGTAGGAAATGGCAAAATTACCTCCATCTTTACACCGATGGACAGAAGGAGAATAATTATCAGTGGTCAGCTTGATTATTGGTTGGCTGCTAGGTGATGGACATCCAGACCTCTCAGATCTTCTGGGAAAGGAGGATTAAACCCTTTCTGTTTGCCACTGCCTTTTTATTAAATTAAATTAAATTAAATGTGCGACTATTGACTCATGCTGTATCTTCACTGCACTGTAATTATTATTTTCCCGTTTAATCCGTTTATTCAATTTTGTCTGAAATTTATCCTCTATTTTATTTTTGCTCTTTTCAAATCTTGTTATGTTTTCTGTGATTTGCCTTGCCAGTCTGCACAAAACCAACACATTTTGTTTATTTAGAGTCTGTTCCAACTGTCTTTTGTCTCTATATTTAAATTTGACTACTTTTAGACTCACAAATAAAATATTTAGCAATGTCCTGCACAAATGTTATTGCGTGGTTAAGGCTTAAGTGTGGATAAGTTTTTAAAAAAAGCCTTTAGACCTTTTATTTTAGGACTCGCGACATCAGTATTTCTAAAAATCCTGTTGTTAAAAGGTGCTATACAAAGAAACTGGATACTCATGTTAAATGTTATCTGGCTTAATAAACTGTGTTTACTCTTTTGTAATAAAAATCATTCATCGATATTCAAATGAAAAATAAAGCACATTTAACAGTTAATTGTTTATAAAATAGCCCCGAAAGGTGAAAAGGAATGTAGCATTAGACACAAGCTAAAGTGTTTACGTTAAGGCTGTCTTTAGAGAACACATAGTTGCAGGGATCGGGGAAATAAAACACAAAAGTCCCCAACATAAACAACAATCATTTGAGTAGGAACGAGGCAAATCCAGCTAACATGATGAGTTTGACAGCGTTACTTTACATTGACTCATTTTACATTTCGGATGGCATTGAAGTCTTTCACAGGGAGAGGAGGGGAGTCACCTCATTACACCAGGCTGTGTCACCGTGAAATTGAAGAGTCCGATTAAGCTTGTTTTCGTCGCTCTGTGCTGTGGCCAATTTTGTCATTCTTCGGGGTGTAATGTAATACATCACAAGCAAATTGTTTGCGTCCCCCATCGAAATATAAAGTAGCGACGCCAGGGCTCCCCAAATTGTTGGAGAAATATTAGGAATGGATCACAAGTTAATTCCCCATGCTTCAATTTTCTGCCGAGGCAAAATGAAATTTGAATTTACGTGGCTTGGGCCACTGCCACTGAAAGCCTGTGATTTGTTTCAATGACGGGGGCCTATTATTGAGGTTGTGCATTGATGTAGGCATACAGTATGGTAATGTCTACGCACCTCAGCCCTAGGAGGGCCATCTCATTCATGGGATGTAAGCCACTGAGACAAGGAGGAAGCCATGAAGAAATCGTCTATGGGTAGACATATTAATATGGAAATCAGAGGCCGGCTGCTGTGCGTGTGTCTGTGTGTGTGAACACAAAAGCATGCAAGTGGTGCTTACTTCATGCACTCGCCTACTACAGTGTGAAGGGTGAAAGTACAAATAAAAAATAAATCTGTTTTTTTTTTTTTTTTTTAGAAACCTAGTGTTAATACTTTAATGTAATGGAAAAAAAACATGCTGTGACACTGTATTACTCAAGTGAGGACAGACGCACACGGAAACGTACACCCCATTTGAACTGCCACAACCAACTGGTCTGTAACACTACTAGTCAAGCTTGATCGTACAATAAGTGTTGCAAAAAGGACATGTTGATTTTACTATTCATGGCTGCTGGCCCACCAGAGGCGGCTAATGTTGATGTACTTTCTCTCCATATATTATTTACAAAGAAAGCCTGGGCCTTAATGAGCACTAATTAAACGCTGGAGACGGGGAGATGACTGGCAGAAAACATCGCAGCATGTGACAGACATCTGGTAGAAGATAAGTGAGCAGGAGTTGGCAGAGCCGGAGAGAGCCGTACGGTGGTAGCGGAGTAACGCTGGGGGTCGTGTGAACCTGCACTTCAACCTGACTTTCAAACTCTGTCAATCAGGCTGGCTACAGCTGTCATGGTTCACAGGGCACGGGCTATGAGGATTGGAGGCGTGTGTGTGTTTACTGTATGTGAGAGGCTGGATAAGAGCCAGTGAGTTTGTGTGTGCATATGCGGGTGAGTGTGTGTGCACTTAGGCTTTTGGCTGGTGTGGTTATGTGAAGGGCAAGACGGCAATGTAGTCATTTAAAGAAAAATGTCAGTCCAGTGCAAAAAAATAAAAATCGAGTGTCCTGCGTTTGATGGGCTTGGCTCTGTGTTTACTTTTTTTCAGCGCGCACACAGAATGGACAGCTAGCGTGCCGCTAGGAGATAATCGCTGTCTTTGACAAAAAAAAAGAAAAGTGTATTGGATTAGAATCGCTGACTGCACCTTTTTTTTTTTTTTTTTTTTGTCGTTGTGATATTTATCGCCTTGCTCATTAGCTGTTTAGAGAGTATTGAAAGTTTGGAATTGAGTTACAGTCTGGTGTACCTCAAGGGGACTAGATGCAATATCTTTCCGTCACCTACAAAGGTTAATAAGATTAAAGATCGCTTTAAGCCCCTTGCTATACTGCACCACTCAACCATGTAGTATATACTGGTAACTGTTTGGGCATGATTTAAAATGCAAATATAGATCAACTACTATGGTAATGGCTGATTCAAATAAACAGCAAGCTTTGACACAGTCCTCACCAGACATGAAAGCATCCATCTGAAGCAGCAAACATCCCAAAGGGAGAGAAACAGAAATTGCTCAAAGATGAGGGGGGGGGGGGTTATGGGTTCAAAGACCTTTTTGAATGTGAACATACTGGAGGAGGAAAAAGTATAAACACATGGGCTGAGTTAAAAACCCAGCTGTGCAACTGTGGATGCTCTGCCGTCTTTGCAGGGGTAGACTAAAATTACGAAATCATCTCCACCCACTGAGCTAAAAAAAATCAACGGCAAATTCCATCAAGCTACTCGGCAACATCCTTTACTCCAACACTCCAGAGGAATATTGATTTATTTCCTTCTTTCGTCCTGTCCTGTCCTGCCTTTTATAAATGTACACGCTATATAGAGAAAGAGGGAGAGGGACACACACACACACACACACACACACACACACACACACACACATAGAATGGAAGGCCACTTCATCAGGATGGAGGGATATTCAAATGTCAGTATTTTAAATGAGGGATGGAAATGTCCTGGCACATTATGCACAGGATGGTATGGTGTAATACCATTCCACTTTTTTTTTTCATTTCTATATGCGACCGTTGGAAGGCATACTGTAGATATCCTCCGAGTTTAGATCTTCTATATGAGGTTCATGCCCGTCCTGCTCTGTGGAGGAGCTACATTTAGACATTCTTTTTTTTAAGTGGAAGATATAGTTGAAGTTTGTGATACGGTGCTTTTATAAGCTCAGGATTCCCACCGGGAGCGGGGGAGTCTGTCTCTAGCTTGAGGGGAACATGGGGAGTATATAATAATAGTAAAATGTTTCATACTTTATCTAAAACTATTATTCTTTTGTATCTAAATTGCCTTTGAATAACTCTCATGTATACCTCAGAGGGAGGATTCAGGATATATTTTTGTCTTTGAAATTTGCTCTTTTTAAAAAAAAAATATTTGTCAGCATAGAAAGTCAGAAGGGAATAAAACGTCTCTCTCTTTAATTTCTTTCTTTTCTTTTCTACACGCCTGCAGTCATGTTAACATTAGGTTTTTCTAACTTCCTTATGTTCGTTTCAGTGTATATATTGAATGGCACAAGACTTGCTAGTGTCAAAGAAATGGTATATTGTACTAAATAAAAAATAAATAAATGTTCTTGTTTTATGATCAATAAGGCTTTGAGAAAAAAGCAATGTGGCGTAATCCTGGAGCCACACACCAGCTGTTCTTCAATTGAAACTTAGCCTAGTCATTTAAACAGGTTGTGCTACAAAGATTTGTTTTTTTTTAATAGAGATGAATGATCTTATATTTACACCCAATATCTGCCAGGTGTAACTGCTGTATAGGAAACTGAACCGAATGACAAAGCTAGCGTTAGCTTGCTGTATGACATAAAACATATCTGAGTGGAGACTTAATCAAAATGCTGTTTATTAAAGATGAAAACCGACTAGATTTCAAATTACATTTCACAAAAAACACAATACCTCAAAATACAAAATGTTATGCCAGTAATATAAGACTAAATGGCCAAATAACACCAGTTACTTTAGCAAAATGACCACTCATTCTAAGTTGTTATTTTACGGTTACTTTGACACAGTGTTGGTGTAGCAGGTAAAAACAGAAACGAGATAGAAACAGTGAGGAAAGAAAAACGGTTGGGGAAAAGTAGAGAATGACATGGAGGGATGAGAGAAATAGCACATTAGCACTTATGGATTAGCTGCCTCCCTTTCCCAGGCCCCGCTGCAGCCCTGCAGATGTGCAGCTCTGACCGCGCAGCCAGCCGGCAGCGGTCATGTCTTAATTAACGAGCAGACATCTGATCAATAAGTGAGGAACGATGGAGAGGGAAACGTGAAAGGTGGGACAGCCCGCACGGTTCAAGGTTTTTGTTTTTCGTTGATGTGGAATAACATTAGAAATCAATAGCACAGCTAGCAACGCCACATGAGACTCTACTCAGGAGAGGTTTAAAAAAAAATGAAATTAAATCCCCTTCTACCTTTTCCTCATGTCATGTTTTACCCACAACTTTTCTATCATACAATCCCATTGTACGGGAAGATTTGTCAAAGTTTTTTCAGTGCCTTTTGTTGCCAGTTTTATAAACTTGTGCTCTGTAGCGATTCTTAGATTATTAAAGGAGAAATCTACTCTGGTGATTTTATGCTGTCATGTGTGGCTTCTCGAGCTTCACAGGATTTATTTCTGAATCAATTGCTATTTGCTTTTATTGGTGTGCCTGCTTTGCTTCAACCTGCCTCGGGCACTTAAGTCTGGGATTTCATTATGTTCCTCGCAATAGGCCTTTTTCACGGAAGGGATTTTGACTTCTCACAGTAGGAACAGCGCTGGTGTAAATAATGAAAGAATGATGGCTGAATTCCATTTAGCTGTTTTGTTTTCAAGTTCCTGGTGCCGTGCATGCTGGCTCACTGTCACTTTCACTGGAACACTTGACTAGAACAGAGCCATCGTTAGAGTTGTATTTTTGGCTTCCAGGAGCCTACAGGTAATTCATAAAAAAATGTGTAGAAACAACTTGTGTAAACTCTCAAATGAACCATGTTGATGATGCTGTTTTATTTATTTCAACACTTTGGTAATTCAATGAATCCACAGAAAACTACAAGAGTGATTAGTTGCTATAATATCTGACCGTGGTATCTATAGTAGGGGTAAGGAAGGGAAAGATTGTAATTAGATACCTACAGCACAGGTTTTTATAGTTCAGGGTCGGATTTCTCCTCACTGATGGCACTATGGCAACACTAGACTGATGTAGCATATGAGATTGATTGCTATATTTTCGTTGCTTTATTCAGTGTGAAAGAAAGCAGGGGTTGCAGTGGAAATGTCTTTTGCTAGATGTGTCTTTCTGAAAAGGAGAATAAAGCGCGATGGTTCACAAACTCCAGTCTACTGTTTGTAATCTACTGTTTGTAAATTCACCACACCGTCTTCCACACCCTTACGTTCTGCCTGACTACATTTCAAGGGACGTAAATTGTTCTATGATTGTTTTTTTTGTTTTTTTTTTCTTCAAACATTTTCCCCAAATTAAATGACTTTTTCATTCGAGACTAATTTTCATATTATCTTTTTTTTTTATCTTTGCAAAGCACATGAACCTTACACAAACATGGTACGCTCATATTACTGTTCTCATTTCTGAAATATAGCCTAAGTGTAAAATGAGGCAAAACCATCACCAATCTTTTGTGGAAATATAATTTGGTGTTTCTACAGCATGACAGTATCCCCATCCATTCAGAGCTGTGACATTCATGAACGTATCCGCAGGTTACCTGACACTGCAAATATTCACCGGTGTATGAGTAAAAGTTAATCAGCGTTTGTAGAGTATTCTGGGAATTCTCGGACAGGATGGCCATTCTGTGATAAGGCTTTCACATTTGGTTGTAGCCAGAAGGCTTCCGAGGCTGGTGGGGACTCTAATCAGTCTCCCCCCAACCCGTCTCCATCACCCTATTTCAAGTGAGTTACTGATCCACCTCGGGACAGAAATCGTATGTTTATTTTCCTTTCTTTCTCACTGCAAACTTTTTGTGGAAAATTGAATTTGATGCCTGGGGGCAGGATGGAAAATTGGGCAAAATAGCTTATTTTCCTCCCATCCAACTTTTTGCCACTCTTTCTAATGAATAGCAATATAAGATATCTGTGGGAGATGCTATTCTTTGCAGGGTAGCAAGCCCGGCAATTTAGATCTCATCAATTCATGTTTAGAGTACAAGTGTTACTATTGGAAAAGTGTGTCTGACTGCAGAACATGTTTATTTCTCTGAATTGCAAATATCCCATGCCACCATTATAATAAAATAAATAAAAAAAACTTGTTGAGGTATGCGATCGAAGAAATCAAATATCATTAAGTGCTGTTTCATGTTTTTGGCAGCTGTGACAGATCATGTTCAGGGACTGATTTGTTCAGATTTTGCAACCAGCATCCAAAGATAAAAAAAAAAAAAAAAAATAATAATTACTAGAGATCTCTGAAAATGTGTGTTATTTAAAGCATAAACTGTAGCTTGCTCAAAAAGGAAACGTGAGTGTTTAAACCATAAATATACTCATTATGAAATGGGGCAAAGCTAAATTTGGAGCCACGGCCTGGCAATTCTGAAGGCTCCCTGTTTCACTGATGTGTCTCTGATGATTACCATTTAATCAGCTGCAAATGCTCTTAATTACAAGATTAGTCTCCTACCAATTAGCCAACGTGCTAATGGTTCTAATCTGCCATTGAAGTCGACTGAATTCTAATTAGAGACTAACTGTTTCGATTCACCAAGGGCCCATCTGATGGGTCATTACCAACCTAGTTATCCTCATATAA
Source organism: Bovichtus diacanthus (assembly GCA_943590825.1). Classification (NCBI taxonomy): domain Eukaryota; kingdom Metazoa; phylum Chordata; class Actinopteri; order Perciformes; family Bovichtidae; genus Bovichtus; species Bovichtus diacanthus. The sequence continues at coordinate 8,813,035 of CALSBV010009973.1, forward strand.
ACCAAATGCAGCAAGCAACACAGGTCCCATTTGGAGAGCAGCTGTAGAGGCTTTATGAGCATCATGTGGGCCATTTTCATGCATCATGAAACGACAATGTTTTCATTCCCTGAAAATCACAGAGGCATTCTGATGACTCACTGATGAATATATTATACGTAGCAACACTGCAAGCTGTGTTAATGACATATGCAGAGGAAGTTTTCTTATATTTACTGAAAATGTAGGTTTAGAAATTGAAATATTAGCAAAGCCTTTACTTTAAGTGGAGAGTATCTCAATGAAAAGAGATACAGATATAATTGGCTTTCTTTTAAACTGCATTAATCTATATATTTAATATTAACAATGGATTAAATTGGTATGTGTGATGTGAAGGATTAGTGACGAACCCACAAAAAATCTCCCAACTCTGCAGTCCCTCTCAGCTCTGCAAACCTTTTTTTTTTGGATTGTTTTGGGTTTGGGCCTGCAAACGCATGCTTTCGTTATACTTGTTTCCCAGCTATAAAATCTTATTACACACACAGTACACTACGTGCTCAGCTCCAAATGGCAGACAGACAAAGTTAGCAACTATATGGTAAACATAGTGGAGCAATTAGCAGCTAAAAAGTTGGATATTTCCCTCAAGAGACCAAAACACAAAACATATCTTCTCCTTACCCGGGCTCTAGAATACAGCTCATGTTTTTTATAATCATTCATCCAGAAGAACTCAAAAAATTAAGGACATATCACCAAAATGAGCCCTTAAATCATCATATAATGAGCAATAAACTCCATCTCTCGTCTCATCTAAATCGCATAAAGTCTTATCTCTTCAGGGAGACCAGTAAACCTGCCTATAGCTAATCGTAATATACCTGAACAAAACTGTGCACACAGAGAACTAAATTCTGCCTCACATTACGGTAGGCTCGACACTACAGTTGTTTTTCATCAGACAATAAAAACTTCAATTTTACATTTTTATATTGTCCATGTTTTGTGTCCTAGCATTTCTCAGCTGTCTTGTGGCCTCTGTCCTCTCTGGCCCCTGTATTGTGTGAAGGTAACTGAACATTTCTATCATATATGATTCTGTTTAAAACCCTAGCAGCAGATTTTTGCTTGCGATTCAGGAGACTGTTGTGTTTGGCAATGGGAAATGTGTGTTTTGAATTGTGGATGGTGATTCCTGTAGGTGTATTACCTTGGAAGAGTTCATTAATTTCAATAAGAAACTTTTATGCAATAATACAAAGTTTAGTAATGTAAAATGTTGTTAATTCATAGTAATCAAAAGACAGAATCTATGCTGTTATTTAATTAAACTGACAATAATGTTTCAAGGCAAAAAAAGAATTAACCAAAGTAAGTTCAGCTCTCTAGAATTTATGTGCTACCTGACCCAATAATCGTAATATCACATTATGGGATTATGAGATGTCTGTGGAATATTGATGTGTGTCTGCAATAAAAAATGCAGAGAGACATGCATTAAAAGTCTTCTTTTTGCAATGGTGCACAGGAAGCAATCTCAGCCCTCTGTCCTTGTCAAGTTAGGGTTATAATAAGTAATTTAGGAGAGTAGGGTTCAGCGTCTGCTCAGCCTGCTCTTTTTTTTGCCTGATTCAGACTCATTTTAGAAACAGAATTATGGGCTTGGTTGAACTTACTCTAGGCCACCTTAACACTTTGGCTGCTCTGTGTTAACGAATGCAAATTGTACAAGACTTAGCCTAAAGGAAGGGAGGCATTGAAGCTTCTTTCTTTTGTATTTTGAATATTCACCCACTTGTAATCAGTAATGCAATGTGTCAATTCACTTAATTAGGAATCCTCCTAATCAAAATGCATTCGTAGACCTCCATTCATGTTTAGACAGTGGCAGTTTTCTTTTCTAGTCAGTTGATGGTGCTTTTTAAAATCATAATTGGCAACATTTTATATTAGAATTTGTTGTGCCAAAATTGGTCCATGAAAAGGCAACTTTTACACAAAAGGCGGAAGAAGTATGTTGGATTAAACCAGGGGTGGTGTCATGTATCACAGAGAAGCCACGTCTGTGAATTGACATTCCAGCTGATCAACTCAGCGGGGGATTTCACTGATGAGCTCTTCCCTCTACTTGAAGCAGTGCTAATCGCTGTGTGGTGTCTTTGTTTGGGATGAAAACCTGCAAACTGTTGGCACATCATAGCAAATGGTTGACCACCCCCAGTTAATACTGATGTTCAGTAATTATAGTGCCCTAAATTCTATCAATCCATCCAAAACATCAATCATTATTGATCTGGCTTTATCAAAATGCTGTGGACTATAGGAATTTGAGGGGTATTGATACAGTTCCTCACCACAGAATTCCCACTGTTTGAAAATGTGATTCCCGACAAAGACCAGTTTTAATTTACTAAAAAATCCAGGCTCTTTTTTTTGAAAGGCCTTCACTTTGGTATTCAGGTTTTTGGGACTTTGCCGACAACTGTGCAAAGAGGCACAGCAACACACTAACAAAGGCAGTGAAGAAGAAGGCTAACAAGTTAACATGGATGTAAAACATGCACAGTTTAAAATACAAAAAAAAATTAGAACTGTAAATGTTTTATGAGGATGGATTTGAACTCAACATGTTTGTTTAGACCTCTGAAGGATGCATACAGTGGTTTTTGGTGACATTTAAATGGGGCTTACCTGCCCTGCACCTTGATGTCAGAGATGGCGTAGAAGTATCTGGACAGGTTATTCTCATCCACCATGGTGGCTCCAGTGGCTGGCTTCAGCAGCTTAATCCTCAGATCAGTGATGGTGAAGAAGTCCCGCAGGTTCTTGGTGGTATCCAGCTGGCCATACAGCGAGGCCATGTTGTGTAGCCGAGGCCCGGCAAACAGGGCAAAGCGGTCCTTTATCTCGAAACGTACCGTCTTGTCGTTCTTCCACACGTAGCCTCGGGAGTAGTCCTCAGTGCAGATGATATCCAGCAGAGTGCGCTGGGTGAGGTCGTTGACTGTCTTGGGTTCCATGGTGAAGGCGTCCAGGCAGTCGGTGGCATAGAACTGGTACGGGGTCCAGGTCCGGCCGTAGTCGAGTGACTTTTCCAGGACCATCTGCTCCGGTCGGCCCGACTCAAAGGTCAGTACGATGTCGTCAGTCAGCTCGATGGTTTTGTTCCACGACAGCGTGATGTTAACCTGGAGGGGCTTTGGGTATTTCTTCCATGAGGAGGACTGCCAAAACGTTGTGGGGTTGCGACCCTCAAAGTCAAACATCAGCTCTGGAGGATGAGCCAGCTCCTCAGTGGTGGCGTCACATTCATTGTTGCACATATAAGGATTCTCCTAATTAAAAAAAACCACAAAAAAATAGATACACATGAAAGTGCATGTTAGAATCAGGGTATAACAATGCGTATGGTGAAACTATTACATTTTGGTATGTATGGTATGGTTACATTTTTTAATTAATTAAGACTAATTCGAGTGAGTTGTTACAAACTACAGTATTTTCAAATTGCAATGCCCAGGATAAAAAAATAAGTAGTTTAAATTGGGGGACACTAGCCCACATAATATGAAGAGAAATGTGCATCCAGTGAGGTAGTGTATTATTCAAAAAGTATATTTTACATTGCAATGCATTTGCTGCCTATTTTATATTAAAAGGTATCAATCACCAAAGACAAATGACATTTCCTGAATTTCATTAATACAATAATAAAATTGCAATGGACACATTTTTCATATTATGCACAGATGAAACTGTCAATTGCGGATTTATTTATTTGTTCTTTGTTATATACGTATGCAAAATCATGGCAGTATCGGTAACAATTCAAGGATTGCACAAAAGGCAGACTCCTAGTGAATAAATCAAAAATAAATGTTCCACCTACAGTATCCTTCAGTAAATGAAATGAATCCCTCACAATTGGCTGACGAGTGGTTTAGGGCATGATTGAATTGCTTTTTGTGTTAGACTGCTTGACTTTCTTGACTCTTTTGATTATAACAGAAAGGAACTCTCCCCGCTACCTGCTAACTCTACAGCAAACTAATAAAAGTTTAATTAATAGTGGTGAAAAGAGTATAAATCAAGGACCATGCTGAAAATATCTAGAATTTTAAGCGATCTGTAGTTTAAGGAAGGGAAGTTATGCAATTGAAATGTCAAAAGGCGATTAAATATTTAGTTTTGCATAAAATATTCAGAGAAAAATTGGAATCCTCATAAACTTGTTAGTTATAAAGTCCCTGGGATAGTCCCACCCTCACAATTACAAACCCCATAGCATCTCCCAGGTCGGCTGTTGGTCCACTTTGCATCGAAAGGTTGTTTGCTTTTCCCAGCGCCTCATTGGCTCGCCATCCTATCATGATTCCATCAGCGTACTCAAAAGCACTTCCAATACATTCAGTCCAACGTGTATTTTATAATCTGCACAAGCAATGTTGGCATTGGAGCTATAGGAGACGGTGACCCTCTCATTACGATGACACTGTGGATCCCATATTCTCATTCAGCGGCATTCCTGCCTACACTGCCACCCAAATTGCCAGTGTAATTGATATTCCTGTGTGGTGTTCCAGTTGAGATGGGAACGGAATCCCGATGAGTGCTTCTTATGAAACACGCAAAGGGACATGCATTTTTCATGGGCCTGTGACTGCTCTGTACCATAGACATCCACCAAGTCTGGATGTTTGTGTGAGTGTGTTAGTGGGGAAAGAGAGGAGCTCTTGATGTGTTTGTTTGTGAGAGGGATAGAAAGGTGTGTGTGTGTATGTGTGTGTGTGTGGCAGGGAGGGAATGAGACAGAGAGCTGAAACAGAGCCAGCGAGCAGAAGACACACTCCAATTGACATTCCTCTCACCTCTGCTCCAGGAACAATGAGGTTAAGTGCAGATGAGATTCAGATCAACTGTAAAGCGGTTCGATAATCAGCAATCATCCGACACTCTACACGCAAAATTATCTAAAGGTGAGAACAGTGCTATCTGCAACATTACGCGCTTATCTCTCCGGTATTGCAGTGCATTCCACGGAGGCTGCCACTTTGTCGGGTGAAGATCACTGGCAGGAATATTGATAAGCACACGCTATTATATTTATCTGAAAAGACCAATGCCTGCTTTTTGTCTTTGAGTAAGTATCTGGAATTCTTCTCGCCCAAAAAAAAGAAAAAAGTATTTGATGCTTTATGTTCTTCTCAGTTAAATGTATGACTCTGTTTTTAGATACAGATCTTCTCAGCCCATTTTATTCCCTGTATGACCGTGATATGTGATATCAGCTCCTCGGCTACAGTAAAAGCGATAACTATGGTATGAGGTAAAACAAGACAGAGGGATTGTGGGTCACCAGGCCTGCCTCACTGACTCAAAGGAGCGTTACATGATCCAATTAGGAGGGTGATAAGGGTTGTACTGCTAAGACAGAGAGTGAGAGCATAAGAGAGAGTGGGAGGGAGAGATAATGTATAACAAGTACACCTTTTTGTGTTTTTTTGTGTTTTTTTTTTTTTTTAAAGGAAGATCTGCAGTAGCTAAAAGTATTCTGCTCTCATGTCCATGCACACCCACACACATGCAAAGCCAACGTGAAGCTTGATAGGCCACACTGAAAGCAGAGAAAGAGAGTTCTGAAAGAGAGTTAAGATATAATAAGGAGGACGTCGGCTGCCTGAGATTGACTGCAGGGACAATAAATTGTTCCAGTGTCAACTGTTTACCAATGATGTGTGCTGAGGCTTGTTATATTCCCCACCTTTGACTGAGCAGCCTTGGAGGTCTGCTCAGAGCTCAGACCTTGACGGTACATGGAGAGCGAGGGAGGAAGAGAGAGAGACACAGACGGTGTGAGAGAAACAGTGATTTCCCTATTGTCATTCAAGAGCATGACTTTCCACTTATATTTGTTTCATTTGTTGTCACGGTTAGGTTGGGGGAGCAGCAGGGTGGCTGCCTTTTGCATCTTCCGGAATTGGAGCCTTATTCACAGACGATATAAAGAACTCAGACCGCAGCGTCCATGGCTAATGAGAAAACAATTTCCCGACTGAACAGTGAGAAGCAGAGTAAATAGACGCTTTAAAAAGAGAGGAATTTGCTTCATTACGCCAGCAGAAGAATCGCTCAGAGACCAGTGGAAAGCAAGTCATAAATTCAATCCATAATCATTCTCTCATTGCCTGCTTCAACTTCAGGCCTTCAGGGAAGTGATCTTTCTAACCGTTCACATATGGGAAATGGCTGGGGACAAACCTTTCGTAAAAGCCCCTTCCATCATTAATAACACTCAATAATGTGAAGGCTCTTTTCCAACATTAAGTGGCATGCAGTATTTACCTTCTTCCGGTGAAGCTCACCATACCAGAATGCTTTCATACAACCCCGTGAAAGTGGAAGAGTAGAAAGTTGGACAAAGGTCAGGACCTTTCATCGTATTTCCTGCAGGGGTTATTTAACAACAAAAACAGTGCCTTATGAAGATCAATACCTTCTGTGGTCATTTAAGTCCCAGGGCTTTAGTACTCTGCCACAGGGCAGCTATTGAAAAACAATAAGCCCTCTCAGCTTGATCCTTTACCTGTGATCATGACTGTGGGAGAGGGAAATAGTCTGCAGAGAATTAGAAAGAAACAAGAGTTTTGTACCAAAAGGAGATATCGACCAAATGAAAAAGGTGACCCGCCCTTACAAAAGAATTGCTACCATGAAAGTATAATTTAGCATGGATTATTACCGGAGTTAAAGGTTGCCGTAATGTGACTTTTAACCAAAATTTGACGCGTTGATGATGTAATTAGATTATCGAGAAATACATTTATTTCTATGCTTGAAATATTGTACTTCTGTGTTTTGATGAAAGCAGCTTGCTGACATGTATACATTTAATTATAATTACTATTGTCACAGAATTACTACACTTATAAAAACGTACATATGGCACACACACACACACACACGCACGCACACACACGCACAGACACACACACACACACACAAAGTGCTGATCATTATAATTGTTTATTTTATTGTTTTCTAAGTTTGTACATTTGAAAGGGTCCCCATTAGGTCATGTCATGGCAGTCGGATAGTCTTCCCGAGTCCACACCTATTGACATTACATACAGCGCTGCAAAGGATTCTAATGGCCTGTCTCATCTTGATATTGCTGACATCTCTATTGCCACCACGGCTGCTGTGTAAGGGAGCCCAGCTGGTTTCTATCAGTGCTATATGATCTGTCTGGGGGCAGTGGCTTAGTGGAGGAGGCCTGAGCAGCAAGTCTGCAGCTGGTCGCGCAGCTAATGATGTCCCGATCTCTGCAGCCTATAAGGTCAATCCAATATCAGGGTGTCACACAGTAGGAGAGCAAGAAAACACGGGTGAGAGACAAAGACTTGAGCTAGGAATGTGCATTCAAACGTTGTTCGCTGGCATGTAAAGCACGCAGGTCTTTTAGATTACTGTGAAGGCTCAGTGGATATTAAGATGTCATTTCGTAGTTTTCTATTAGAGGAATCAACGAACCGTAACGGAACTACATTTACTAACAGTACAGCAGTGGATGTTTTTCTCTCCTAAATAGGCTGCACTGATAACGCCCACACAGACATCATCCAGGATTGTGCAAATATACACATCATACGAAAATCCACACACGCACGCGCACGTAATGATGTGATGTGAGGCGGATGTTTAAATGAATGACATATGGCCTGTGAGATTGACAAAGAGTAACCTCTCGATGATGTGCCTTTTGACACAAGATGTGGCTCGGCAGATAAATTCTCTGGCCAACGACAGCTGCAGTTGAAGGATGGGTGCAGGCAATCCAACCAATCAGTTTAGTTGACAGATTTCTGGACTTGGAGCTCGGTTCACAGATTGAACTCACAGCAGTTTATTCTTCTCCAGCCATTTCCTTTTAAGGGGAGCTTGTTATTTTACCATTGTGACATTTTGAAGTTTGATATGTGCTCACTGCTTTGTTTCTCTGTAACTCACATTTTTGCTCAGTAAATGCTTTAAAAAATAATTTGACTGACGCACTCCTTTTTCAGAAATAAAAGAAAGAAGAATAAATATTTTGCTAATCAGCAACAAAACAGTCCAGGTGGAAATTTATTTTGGGTATAAACAAAGGCTCACAGCATAATAAGAGTTCTTTCAGTGCATAACTTGATAAGCAGTTCAGTCAGAAGCCACAACACAGGAAGGATATAATAATGATAATTATATAAAACAGTTTGTCAGCGAATATAACTCATCAAATTGTGGGTCAATCAAATAATGACTCATTCAATTTTGATCGTTTCCCACCAACCTTCCAACCTACACAACATAACACTTATACAAACTGCACACCTACGTCGATACTGTATAGATGCATGACATGTTTGTTTCAGTGTTTGAGGTGGCAATTAACACGAGCTGTCAGACGATCAGAAAGGTTGAACACAAGTGTTTATCCAGATTATGGAAAAAAAAACACTTTTCTGGAGATATAGCCGAATGTGAGAGCCCCCGAAATGTCGTAACGACCCCTTAAAGCGCAGGAAAGTAATTTCACATGTCACCATTTAAATTAGGAAAACGGCCTGTTAACTGTGATCAATGTTTACAATGGACATTTTGGGTGATTATTTTACCATTCACCATCCATTTTATCTTTCAAATAAGTTTGGCTGCCCTGCTGTGGGTTTGTTGAAAACTTGCATCACACATCTCACTTGAGATGTGTGAGATCATTTTTGCCGTAGCATTGTCACTGCATTCCCCAATCTCAGCAATTAACAAACTGAAAACGAGACAACAATTGTAATAAACCGGAATTTCCCTTTTTTAAACTTGATGCTTCACCTACCGTTATCTCTACAATTTGAGGTAAAGCTACAATGTGAAACATGCAGTAATATAACATTAATGAGTCTGTGACCTGTGTGTACTTTACTAGTTTGTGCTGATCCCTCCGTAACCTCCTCACCACAGAGCCTCTGTGGCTGTGAGAGAAGTCTCTCCCCCAGGACCCGAGGTGTTGCTGGATTAATCAGCCCATCATCCTGCTCGGCCTTACACCTCCTAACCTGCAGCATGACACCTGCAGACCTGTCGCTGGCCCAAACCCCCTCTATCACACCTCCGGATGCCCATCCTCATTCATGGGGTGCACCAGAGGAGGAGAATTTGACAAATGACAGCTTGGTGATATCACTTGTCTGCGATTCAGTGTTCAGGGAGTTGATCCAGGACAACAAAGATGACAATTATTTGAGCTGAAGCACTACTTCACAAAATGACAAGATGGCCATTTTAAGACCACAATAACATCTCAACTTTCAATCAGGGCAAAGAGGCAAGCTATCTATGCCGTGCAGTCACAGGGTACTTCGATATAACTGAAGATGATACGTTTGTGGTGATACACAGAAGCCAGGCCAAAATGGATGATATCAAGGTAGATCTCGGACGGCTTTTTAGAGGAGGGAATGCTCGAGTTTAAAGTGAACAGAGGGACTGGGTGTTGATCCTTTCAGGGCTTGGTATAAGCCCTGATGGAAGAGACAGCTGAAATGAGCCATGGTGAGATATTGGGAGAGTCAGAGCTTTGGCAGAAACTCAATAGAGCTTTAATGACCTGCAGTCAGGGCCAGCAGTGGCTCACAACAGAGCCAGACTTTTCATTCTTCTGACCTTCAGAGGAATGAAGGGCGGGAGGATTGCTCATCTGACCTGTGAGTGCACCATCATATCACATCTGAGGTTGGAGGGTTATGAAGGTCTGAGACCTGACACCAGATGATGGCGCGTCAATATCATGCATGTACAGCACAAAAGCACTTTGGTGTACTTTTCTTTTTCCAACCATTAGCTTACATTAATTTCTGTATAGTATGAAGATCCATTAGCCAAAGCTTGCGTGAGTAATGTAATCCAATGATCGCCAACCTGTAGGTCCTTGGATCATTTTGAAGGGTCACAAGAAGTAGGGAATTAAAGAATTAAACACATGATTTTCTTGTGAGGTACTGGATACATTGAGCTGTTTTTGCTTAATGTATATAAACTGCTATATTACTTATAAACAGCCATATCCTGTGATGATGTTTTACAGACCAAAAAAAATAAATAAATAATGATAATAGTCAAAGTTGGTGCTTTAGAAGTCAGTATATCCTGACTTTTAGTCTCTACCAAAGATCAAACTTTTATCCTGTAGAGCAGTGTTCCTCAAACTTTTTTCAATATGCAGTATGTAGACCCATTGAAATGTATTTTAAGCCAAGTAGTCCCTGACTGGCATAAAACCTTTTTGTTAGGGAAAAAAAAGCTTATATAAAGTGTCTGATTACTAAACGGCAACCTTGTTACTGAAAAACACTTAAATGCTACATTTCAAATGTTTAGACTCCATCACTAAGTTCATGGCAAACCGATTTTTTGTCATGATGCAATAACACTAAAACAGCATTGTAGTTGCATTGAACTGCGTCTTTTTTTTTTTTTGTAACTATGCATAGCTGATATATTTTTAATTAACAAACCTCGAGGGGTGTTTGAGAAACACTGCTGTAGAGATGGATCACAATTACAATATTGCTAAGGGTTGTGATTTTCATGTAAAACTTGCAAAGACGCACCAGGTTCCTTTAAGTGCCATGTGTGAGGCAGCACACGGCAAACAAAATGAAAACATGTGCATCAGGTGGTTCCGTAAACGGCACATTAGAGGTTGCAGAGGTGATGGCTGTAAATTGCTATCGTCGCCGACGTATTGAACAAAAACAAAAACACAAAATTCTCCTGGCACCCGTGTTTCAATTTGCCACATGCCAAGCGCTCCGCCCTCTGGAACGTAGCCATTGCCAAAGCAGTCCTTTTTGAGGACTGCAGTACAGCCAGTCTGGGCTTTTGAAGTACACTGCTTGGCAACTCAGCCGTGCCGCGATCCAGCCTTGATTGGGATTCACGGGGCATCGGTAGACGAGGGGAAACGCACTCCACATTAATTAACACCTGGCGTCATTATCTGTCCCATGTGGCAGAGTCCCACTGGGGTAAATTTAACACCGCCTTATTACCATGGGGGATGGTGGTGGGCTTTCATGTGCATTTGCTTTGCTGCGTGTTTAGAGAACTAAATCAAAGCCATTTGTATGGGTGTATCTGTTGCTTTGTGTATCTGTATGTGAGCATACCTGCATATTTTCCTGTGTATTAATGTGTGTGTGGCTGCGTGTGTCTGAGCTTGGCTGTGTATGGGATTAGATTCCCTCTGATGTCAGGATTCAATAAAAAGCTTTAACATTGCTATAATGAGAGGATGTTTAATTCTCTTTGCTAGATCTCTGGCTCTCTTTGCGGCGCTCTGTATTCCAAAGCAGTCTGGATGAAGCGCTGCCGGCTTGTGTGGTACAAATGTATAGCTCTCTTGTCAATATACTTTAGAGAGAATACTTATATATTTGTGTATAAAATAAACGCATCAGATACATTTTGTACAAGCATCTCGTTTGATCCTGCAGAGATGGAGCGCGACACTAACAATGCCAGGGTTGAAGGTTTCTCACATTGTCTCATTTAGCTGTGCTAAACAAACTGCTACTCGGCAATTTATTATAACTACGCAGAGAGAGATCATTTTATATAACAAATGTAAAGTTTAAGTATGGATAAAACAAATGAGATGTAACATGTTCATTAGTGAGCTTTAGAGCTACTGTAGGCATATTTTTTTTGGAAAGTAGAGAACTGGGCTCGCTGTTTCCCTCGGCTTTCAGTCAACCCGTCCAGCTCCAGCTCCATACTTGATGCACGGACATGACAGTTGTAACAATCCTCTTGTCAAACTCTTGTGAGGAAAGAAAATACAACGATGTGAATTTAAATGTAAAAACACATTTAAACACTGTCGAGACAATTAGTCAACGCCAATGCCAAAAAAACACTTCTGCCAACTTCTTCTGAGGTAAATTGCCAAGTCCTTCAGGGTAGCTGATCTTCACTAAACCACCAGACCTGTGTTCCAAATCTTGATTGTCATTGATCAGATCAACTATAACGATATGCAATGCAACCCAGAATTGATCAATGTCTTGATCTACCCTATTTCACTCCTATTACAGATACAGAAAATGAAAGTGTAATCCATTTGTTACCCCAGAATGCCTCCACCCTAACAGTACACTGATAAACTATTCTAATATCATTGCATTATTGATTTTGATTCTTGCTAGTTTCATATAAACAGCTTCAAAACGCATCAATGTGCCACTGAGGGATTTTAAGTGCTCTCTCGTTGAGAAGAAAATCGGAGGACACCGACTCGGTTCTCCGCCTGGTACAATCAGATGCAGGGGTCATCGCAGAGAAATTGATAGAAAGTGGGATGAAATTGAGAGAGCCAAAGAAAGAACGAGAGACGGCGAGAGTGAAATTGCTGCATTGTTCATCTGTGTGTTAGCTCGTAGTGTGTCAACTCGTCCTCCATCTTATCAATCTGCATAGTTATTAGAGGCTTTTATTAATTTGAAATGCCAAAGTGAGGAATAAAGCATCACTGAAATGTCACCCTTTCACTGAGCATGATAAAATCCCACCAGCCACTTTTGGAACTGGACATTCTTCGCTTCCGCACTTTCATCTCTTTCCCTTTCTCTCTCTCTCTCTCTCTCCCCCTCTCCCCCTCTCTCTCTCTCTCTCGCTCTCTCTCTCCCTCTCTCTCTCTCCCCCTCCCTCCCTCCCCCCCAGCACAGTCTCTTTCACTCTTTCTCAGAGATCGATATGGCCTGACAACATGATGGCTGGGTTTCCTGAGGGGAGGTTGGTCGCAACAGATGCCTGTCATCTCGCCATTATTTCTCTCTTTCAAGTCATGCCCCTTCGCCTCTTGATTTCTTGAAATAAAAATTAATACAAAAACATAAAATTCTGCCATGTAATGCTTGACCTTTTCAAAAGAAACACAGCCAGCGTGTTGTATTAATTGGACGAAGATAGATATCAATATCATGTGGTCTGTAAGTTAAGTATAGAGCTGCAGCTGGCATGTTTTTAGCCTAGCTTAGCATATAGGCTGGAAACTGAGGGAAACAATTGGAATAAAGGGAATTAGCATACAACCTTTTTTAAATATAAGAAAAAAAAATTAGTTTGTGATAATATACGTAATTTTCTTTTTGAAAATATGTTTTGCAAAAAAAAAAAACACTGCTTGATTTCTTACCTGGACATAAATATTGTAGTACTTTCCAATTTAACTTCGTACTTGCTGACCTGTGCTGCACATTGGTGCCATCCTTTTAGTATGGACCGTGAAAATTAAGTTTCTCTGTTTCCAGAGCTAACGCTAAGCCACTGCAAGAGATACTATGGATTTATGGTGCCCTACAATATCCTAGTCAATATTACATTGTTGCTCCTGTATTAGATTCAGGTAGAGGTGACCTGCTGTGTTTTCATGATAAATAGGGGAATGTGGCCTTTGTGAGGTTAAAGCTTTCAGAGCATTCCTTTCCCATGAGAGAACTGCTTGATTGCTTGACACTTCTCAGTCTAGCTAAAATTACAGACCGTGTCTTGAGGGAGGGGAAGTCCTTCACATGCACATGCACTTCCCTGCTAAGAAGAAAAAAAAAAAAAAAAAACCTTTGGCAGATGGGTGAGCCAAGTTGATTTTTTTTTATTTTGGGCAGCAACAGAGAGCTAGCCTGCCAAATAGCTTTGGAGTAATTCAATTACTGTATCTTTTACAAGAATCCCATTCAGCTTGTCAGGCATAAGAGAATGCTGAATGGATGTGCAAACACTGAAGGCTGGGAGGGTGCAAAGAATTCAATTTAATGGTGAAGGAATTCCTTTTCATTTTTTAAAATGACAGTGTAGACAGTTTTGTAGCTACCCTGTTATTTCTATATTGAAAAAGTAGCAGAGCTGAGATGGAGACGGCGAAACCGGAAGGACAGGAGGCTCTCCGAGAGCGGGGAGTCCATCTCAAACTAGTCGAGAACCACAGGTTACCACAACAACGTTATCACTAGGAAGATACTTAGTTCACACACGCTGAAATAACACATTGTCTCCAAATGTGGCTGGACTACTGGAAGAAAGCAAGCCGAGTCATATCGTGAGGTGAAAGGATTTCTTTTGAATCATTACAAAATACCATCCTATCTCCTGCAATTTGGGTGCCTGGGGAGTAAATGCTAATGAGACGCGTCTTTGTCAACCTGCTTTAAAATTCAAACCTAAAGGGAAAAGAAAAGATTTAATATCTTAAGTTTGTTGATCTAGAATTTGAAACGAGATGATAAGTGGGGATGACTTTCAGTTGACTGATTTGTACATGTACACTTAGAACTGCTGTCAAAATCACATGGGAAGAGGGTCCCAATTTGTTTGTATTGTAAGATTTTAGGTCTTTTTCACACCTGAATGTCCAAACCAACGTTTGTGAGTTTTTCTTACATTGTGTACATCTGATCCGGTTAGTTCTCTTTTCACATTGCAATGTTGCGAGCGCACTAAAGACCTCGTCATCACCTACATGAGCTGCGTCTCCCTGTACTTGACATTACTTGGTTTGTCTCTCCCGTCCTCACGTGTTTTCTCTCCTTCATCCTCTGGGAAAAATATTGAACATTTTTGAGAGTTTTTTTCCAACTGAAAAAGTCATCAGACCAACTGTCAGTTAAACATTTGGTCTCCTTCTCTCCCTATTTGCTATTGCGGCTCATTTTGTTTTATTGCACTGTTTTTCCTTTTTCGTGTTCTGACGATGGACTGCTAGAACTCCAAACCATCAAAAATATGTTTTCACAGTAACAAACGAAGGGAGATCAATATATATGTTAATTGGAAATCCTAATGTCAGGCACTTGTGATGTCACGTCTCCCCCACAGGAAGTACATTTATTTTTTTTTAAATGATCTAAAATAGCAACTGACTTCTAAATAGTGAGCTCTAAAGAGAAGGTTCATCCCACAATTAATAATATATGATCTAACTTTGGTATAAGCAATCATAAAATGATCACACTATGTTTGGTTTTAAATCAGGTCTACCTCTCCTGTCGTATGAAGCCGCCAAAAGACAAAATCTGCAAATCTGCATTTCACAATATACAATAAACACTATTCACAAGATGCCATGTGTCTTTCATAGCTGCAGCCTCACATCTAATGAAAGTATATGAATGCATGATCAATTATCATATTATATATATATACATATATATATATATATATATATATATATATATGAATGTAATAATTTCTTTTGACAAGGGAGGCGCCGCTGATCTAAAACACTGAGGAAACTAGACTTAAATTGAAATGATGTTGGTTTCTACCATGTCATAATGATTAAATGTGTTCTGATATTTCTGCATCTCTTGAATTGAACGTGCATCGACTCCAGCTGTGTTGAGTGTAAACATATGTCACAGTTTCACTATCAAACACAGTGGGCAAGCATATCATCAACGTCCATAAAGGTTTGACAGTCCGCCAAGCAACGCAGCCTGGTTTCATCATACGCGAGTGAAAGTGGCAGAGTGTAAGATGGAATGTAAAAAAAACTGTACAATCTGTTCCACATAATGATAACTGTTGATAGGACTTGAATACGTAAGAGCATGCACATGGATATCAGACAACATTTGTATTTGTGAAAGACAGTCTGATGTTGTTATAAGTTGAGTTCATAGTAACAAAAGTAAACCTACTGTTATTGTCATTTGTGCTGAAAAAGCAATAGTTCTGCATACACCTGGGGAACAATTTTTTCCAACTGGCTTTTTAAGTATTATGTCTGCGTAGAATTTTCTCAGAAATAATGAATGGATATGGTTATAGGTGCTCCATTTCAGACGGCAGACATGCATTTAAATGTTAAGCTGCACAGAAAGACTCTGGTCTGGTTGAACCACAAAGCCCATCGCTTTCTTTTATATTTCCATGCATAATTCATCTGTGTTTGTATTTACAACCCTCTAAGAATTAACCTGTCACAGATCCCAGGGAATAATGCCGACATATCTCTATCTTTCAAGTGCTCACCTCATACGAGGCATCCAACCTCCACATGTTTAAACAAGGCATGGACATTATGCATCATCGGCTGACAAAGAAGAAGAGACAGGGAAATTAAAAAGCCGGGACATAAAAGAGGTTTGCCGGCAAAGTGAAAGAATAAATGATGACTCCCCTCTCTCCTGGAGTCAGGGGACATGTTGCATGTCATATCAGTGTCTTGGTACGCAGTGGTGCGGTGATGATGTGCCGGGCAGGGCTAGTTCAGAATAGAGTCAAGGGCACAAGGTTGACGGGAAGCTAAACGCTCCAACTGTTTGCTGTCCCCAAACAAATACAATTTATGGATGAATGAACCGCCCCCCCACCCCCCAAGAAGGAAGGGTACAGGGATCACAGAGGCAGTTTCTGGTTTGACCTCTGAACTGTTCGGTCATTTAAACAACTAGAGAGGCTCAAACTCCGTAATCACTGTCTATTTATCCTAACCGTTACTATATATAATAGCTCTCCACCATTTTATTTGCGTGTCAGAATTCTGTGTGAAATGTATATGCTATATGATTTTAAAAATTTAAGAAAGTCCACAATAGAAAAAGTAATATACATGGCATGTACACTACTAACATAACATAACATGTAGGTTGTGTGAGACTACAGTCAGTGATGGCGATTCATAATGTCAGAAATCTCAGTTTACTCTTCACGACAGAGTAAATTACTTAGTGTTTATTATGTAGGACATAGTCAAGTGATTTTATGCATATCTATATATACTGTGTATATAAAAAGTTGATTTGGAGGTGATTAAACCTCACTTTTAGTATAATCAGGACACTCGACTCTGTATCCTAAACAGTACGCACTTATGCAACTAGTTTGCAATAGCAAATTAATTTTGCAGGATATTCAATGTCACCTAGAATACGTTTTTCATTTTAAACACATCTGCAATTTGGTCACTGTCAACTTTTAGCCTAAAATGAATAAGCATGTTTATGTTTAGGGCAACTTGAAGCCAGTGTTTCCCATACATACAATGTACTTGGGCCAGCTGCCCAGGTACATTAGCGTCTGCAAAGTGTATTTTGCGACCCATATTAGCATTTATTTTTTTTTTTTTAGCAAAATTTTAAATCTGTCCAAGAGAATGACATCATCAGCGATGGATTAACTAGTGGACAATCTCCCCTCGCTCTACCCCTCCCGTACCTGTTCGTGCTGCTATCATGGGAAGGGTTCTACTGACAATTGCAGATGCTCTGCAGAGAAACACAGGATGACAGATGTTCTCTGGTATTACGTCAGAAGCTGCGGACATGGTGGATATTTTAAAAGCACGGACCAGGTGACGATCACTTGGTTAGGTGGCCGCTTGGGGGAAGCAAAAAATGTGAACACAACATTGACATTAAACATGATTAGCAAACACTTGCCCATATCCAGCATCTAGCAGACATGCTACGCAACGCTAACATATATTTGGAGTTGTGTTTTTGCTATCCTATGAATATAACTCTCTCTCTCTCTCTGTCTTTCTCTCTGTGTGTCTCTCTCTCTCTCTGTCTCTGTCTCTCTCTGTCTGTGTCTCTCTCTGTCTCTCTGTCTCTCTCTCTCTCTCTCTCTCTCTCTCTCTCTCTGTCTGTGTCTCTCTCTGTCTCTCTCTCTCTCTCTCTCTCTGTCTCTCTCTCTCTCTCTCTCTCTCTCTCTCTGTCTCTCTCTCTCTCTCTGTCTCTCTCTCTCTCTCTCTCTGTCTCTTTCTCTCTCTGTCTCTCTCTCTCTCTGTCTCTCTCTCTCTCTCTCTGTGTCTCTCTCTGTCTCTCTCTCTCTCTCTCTCTCTCTCTCTCTCTCTCTGTCTCTCTCTCTGTCTCTCTCTCTGTCTCCCTCTGTCTGTGTGAATATTCTGTAATAATGTATAGTTGCAGTCACCAAATTCCATTACAACTTTCACATTACAAGTCCATTGTTAATTATGAAAAAAAGATTAGAATAGCTTTAAGGTTAAGGGAAGATTGTGTCTTGGTTTATGATTTGAAAAAGTCAACAATGACACCAAATTTGGAAGGCATTTACGTTTTCAGTATTTAGCCTAAACCACAGCCTGAACTTAATCCAGGCAGAAATTATGTTTCCTCCAAAACTGTCAAAGCTAAGTTAGAAGTATATAAACGCATCGTGCAGGAGAAGGAATTGAGGCACTAGCCATTGTGCCAATTTATTATTTATGTCATGACCTCACAGCCTATGTAGCAAAAGTGACTTCCCTTTCTTTTGTCTATAATCGATTTATTTCTAAAGTCTATTACGCCGATTCTTATGAGCATGTAAGACAGATTGAAAGTTCACAATGACTGCCGTCATTGCCTGCAAAGATAAGTCTGCTGCTTTGACTGTCAATAACGTGGCAGTCTCCGAGCAGCTTAGTGGGAGCTCTCGTCTCGTCTTTCCTTCCTAAGCCTCCGAGGAGGCCGTGTGGTGAACTGGCAGCCGCAACTCCTTTCATCCATTCTGAGGGAACTGAATAAAGTTCAGAGGAATTACAAGAATCTACCCAGTTAGACTCAGAGTAGCTGGAATAAGCACCATTACTGAATCAGTCTCACAAATGTTTATACAATTGCCAACGTAATGTGGATGAATCAGCATGGCTGCAGATACTGCGGAGCATGTGGGCCGATGACACCTAATTCAAAGCTGACATTCATTCATTTAGATCTACTGCCAGATCACTGTAGATGTTGTGGGAGAACAGAGTGTCAGTCAACTTCTTCCCCCAAGATTTTCCCTGACACATTTCAAACCACCAAAACCACTGAGTGAAAAGTTTTCTAATCAGCAGGGTACTAATCCAAACACTACTCCACCATGGCAGACTCTGTTAGAAATGCTTCACAGGGTGGTCTGTTTAACAAAACAGAATGTGTTTACCCAGCGGATTCAGATTGTGAACATTTTAAGACTCTGTGGCAGCCATCTGCCAAACGCTTATTTATGTGTTGTGGAATAAACACATCCATGCCTATTACTTGGCAACTACAAATTATTTGGTTTGACTCTGAATTGCATGGAAATGAAACATCCTCTCAAGGGAGTCAATGTACCTGCCACTTTGTGAATTGCCATTAAATCCACCAAAGCCAACCTGATTTTGACTTAAGAGAGGGAGAAAAGTGCTGTAATTAAAAATACTCTCATGTCCGTTAACCATATAATTAATTATTATGAGGGGTTTTAGATGTAGATGACGTTCAGCTGGCATTCTTCTGCATTCATAGCTATTATTAATTAGGGCCCATGTGGTGCAATAGTGTAATAAGTGTCTCGCCTAAGACCATTCAAATGGGTCTAGTTGGACCATTTTTATTTATCTATGAAAATGCAAAAATTGCAAAAAAGTCTCTCTTTCCCTTATTAGTGACAACAGAATGCATGACTAGGAAATATAATACACATTTGGAAAGGTAATGGCAATTAATCCAACCTTCCTCTTAAATGACAGCATATGTATTTCAATGTTTTAGCTTGCCCACGGCCTCTTAGTTGAAAAATACCTTAAACCTGTGTTGAATGATAGTGAGTGACAGTGCCACAGTTCACCACAGGAGCCTTAATACCAACACATTTTTGAAGAACCCCTGAAGGTCTGCAGCTAAAAATAAAAACAAGGCTAACTCCCTGATGCAGAACACCTGTCCTCGACACTGTTTTTCCTGGACTCTCTCAGTATTTGTCCCAAAGAGAAAACAGGCTTGGTATTAAAACCAAAACTGAAAGGGTATCATTACCATTTCATCCAAAACGTAAACAACCTCAAACCTTAACTTATAAAAGATTCACTCTTCGACGATTAATGCCCTTTTCATAGACTGTCGGCAGAGCTTAGTTTGGACAAAAAAAAAAACATCGACACAGATGGGAATCATAAGCACAAGACGGAGTGAAGGGAGGGTGGACGAGCCATCCAGGATTCTTTGACCATCCGCTATGAGGGAAACCAACTCCTGGGGAAAGTGATTAGACTAGGCTCACTGCAGGCAACTTGGTGATTGGCTAAAAGAGCTCATTTGCATGCTGCTCTCATCTTCAACAAAGTCTCAGGAAGCACCGGTGGATAAGGTCACCGGTGTCTGTCTGCCTGTGTGCCAGTCGAGAATGTAAACAGATCAAACGCACAACAGCCATTTAAGCGAGTGCAGGACGAGCCTGTGTTCTTGATCATGTGGACAATGATGACCTCAAATTCATGTCAGAGGTGATCCTGGCATCCTGACAGTCAGATGAAGGGACATCTCAACAGTCGCATAACAAAACCTGTGTACACGTGTTGTGGGGATTGCAAATGCTATATTGTATCCATGAGGTGAGCGGGATCACTCATGTGTTGTTAAGGAAGGTGGATAATGTTATTTTTTTCTCGCGTTCCCTTTTTAGCGAGTGAACAATCGAAGATTTTGACAGCCTTGTCATTTGCAAGTGCAAGTGTTTTCAAGCGGTAATTAAAACACCTCAATTTCATCTATTGAAAAATAGATGTTTACCCCATTCTCCATTTACCCCATTTTAAAATTCAACAAATGTTAATTGTAACCGGCCACTAACCCCACATGGTAATGCAAACAATGGGTAAGCAATAATAATAATCTATAATAGTCTATACAAAGTCAGTCTCCTTTAACAGCTGACATGCAATACTGGTAAGTAATCAAGTTTAGTCTAATTTTTAAAAAAAATAGCTTTATCTTAAAAATATATATATATATATAGATAGATAGATATATAGAGATATAGATAGATAGATATAGAGAGGGATATATAGAGAGATATATAGAGAGATATAAATATATAGATATAGATAGATAGATAGAGAGATAGAGAGAGATAGAGAGAGAGATATATAATTAGTATAAAGTGATGAATTATGAAAATAATGAAGCATACTTAATATGAAACTATATCTCCAAAGAAATGAAAAGGGACACATGGACAAAGTTGTGACAAAATAGCTTTGACTACCCACAGTTGCTGTAGTGAAATGTCGTATCAGTCTTACCAATTTGACTATTTTGCTCTTTATACTCCCTGTGTTATGGTAATGTTGTGTATTCAGGATAATCTACTGGGCTGATAAAGGTTTCACTGTTTGTTTTGATATAAAGCTTAACAGAACGTCACACATGACTGGCGACCGGCTCCTTTTTCATCCAACAGTGGCATTAAATGTCTCAATGCCATCTGGAGCTGTGAGAATAAAAACTCTCCTTTTAAAGATTCCCATTTTAATTGGTAAATATTTACTTTCAGGAGCTCTCGGTGGGCACGCACATGACTTCTAATGAAGCACTTTAAAGCCTATGGGCTCTTGCTGCTTACTTTGAGTGTGATTCTAGACAAATGCAACCTGGGGTTGAACTGTTGGTAATGGTTGATAAGGGCCAATGAAACACAAAGCTGAACACTGCGGAGAGCATGCAGTGCATAGTAACTGCAGCAGTACAATAACCCTATCACTGTTAACACCGATCCTCCCTCTGCGTGTGCGTGTGTGCAGTTCTGAATGTGGTTTGAATTTGTGCAGTCATATGTTTAAGTGTACGTGTCTTTGTGTGCTTAGGATGTAGAACTGGGTGGCAAAAAAATTCAACATCACAATATTTTTGACCAAATACCTTCATATCTATATATGCTGTATATGTAGAAAAACGTTTTTTGAAGAGGAAAATAAATAACATTAAAGTTCTGCAGTTGCATGCAGTGTTTTTCTGCGAGAGACCACACAATCTATCAAGGGAACACGAAAGAGATTGCAAAAGAAGGTTTTCTCCCATCTATAAAATTGTCCCATCTGTGGCTCCGTAGAATTGACAAGAACCACAGTTACCAGCTGGGTTCTCGCAATACTACGAAGCCACGCAAGAAACTTAGGATCACACGGAAATCCATCTTCCAGTAATGCGCTCGGACCGCTCAGTGTCCTGTGAGGATCTACTGGCAGCTACGGGCGTGGTTTAGGTGTCTAAGAAAACATTAATCTAATTGGTTGAAGTAAGCCTGTGATGGACAGATGGTTCATCCAATCACCTGCCAAGTATTTTTAAAAGCGCTTGCCCTTTTTTTTATTTTTTTTTTTTTATAAACTGTTTCCAAAAATGGCTTCTTTGTGTTCTGTGTAACAAACCATCTGGTTAAAACCTTAGTTCTGTTGAAAAAATGACACTTTTCATTTAATTTAACGACCAGACAGATGAGCGCAGAGATGTTACTGTTATTCATGCCCCATGACCTGTTGGGTGTATGTGCCGTACACATGTGGATGCTGATCTATATCTGTTTATCTTTACACCTGCTTCTGCAAGATTTGTGCATATACTGATGCGCGTCTCTATCTAGATTGTGTCTGTGCTGCTGCATGTTAGCACATGCAATCCTAATGTGCACACCAGGCCTGGGTGCACATTAATCTCTGCTGCAGTGGCAGCACATTGCCTTGTATGCACTGCTCTCTATCCCTGACCCAGTATGCCGTGTGATCCTGCCTACAGCCTCATTTGTCTCCATCACGGGACAGACGAGGTTACGACTCACCAAAGCGCAGTACGTTTCTGGCGGATCTCCACACGTGATATTTGGTGGGTCGAGGGCCACTCGCAGGTACTTTGTCATGTCGGTGGCTTCTGGCTGACAGGCCATGTAGTCCCACGTCAGGCCCTCCTCTGTATAGATCTGGGACTTGCACACGTCATAGTGTCCCCAGGCAGCCGGGTAATGTTGCATGGCATGTGTCACGCTGGTGCACACAGCTTGCAGAGTGAACAATACAGGCCAAAGCATCGCTGATCTCGTTCTGTATGGTTTCTGTGGAACTTCTTCTTTGCGTCTTTACAGCAGCTGCTTCGTCACAGAAAATGACAATATCGCTGAGAATTTTCTAAATTAACTGATGCTTTGTACCAAATGGTGCATCTGGGAACTGTGGCAGCATGGTGCTACTTTTATGTGAGCAGCTTCAGGCAACGATTCGCCCCCATTTAGTTATTTTGTCTTCGATTGCTGCCACTTCTGCCTGGTTGATGAGGTGTGTCAACAAGGGAGCTTCTTCACAAGCGTTGGGTGTTGATGAAAGGGTCAACTAACGGTCAGATGTGATGTGCAGAGAGAAGTGACACTCCTCATAAATCAGTGGCTGTCAGATGTCTTAGCTTGATCTCCTCTCAATTGTGGGTTTTTGCAGCCGACAGCATCCTAAAAGACAGAATAAAACGAGTTTGGTAAACAGACCATATAAAACATTTGAGACATTTTTACTATAACTGTTATATTAACAGAGGTTCTACATGGTTTAGGGCCACTGAGGTGGATAAGTAGTGCATCTCACTTCCTACTACCACTCACACACACACACATATATATTGTATACACAAACACAATGCAGGGATCCACTATTTCTTTGTATCCCTCAATAATAACCTCGCCAAAATCTCTATATACAATTCAAATCGAGCTTGTTCTGCAAAGCCTAATCTCCATTTTATTTTCATACAAAAAGGCTTATTTCCATGTGTCAAGTCACTGCATTTAAGTTATTGCTTTTTCCGATTCTCGTGCTCCTTTATATATGTGGAGTTTGTCCCTAAGCCTTCAGAGGCATTTGGGAAATATTAAAGTAAAATTGGGAGACAGAAATGGTCTATTTGAGGGATTGTACGTTTCTCGGAGCCATCACAAGCCATCAGTCAGATGGCCTAACTCATCAGGTAATGGTGCCTGGCAGCAGTCAGTAGAGACCCACACAATTTCAATGTCTCGGGTACAACGTGTGTGCGCTGGTGGAGAAAATAAAATTGAGAAGCTCTAATACAGCTACCTGCAACAGAGTAATGACACTAAATAGGAGTTAAGTTACTGTTGACAGTCAATGTGCTCAGATGGCCTGAGGTTTTTGCAATATTGAAAAGAAGTCTAGTGGAAGTTCCCGCAAGTGGCTGTTCAGAAAATTTTACTTACGTTTCAATTGAGCCTTTGCCTTCTCAGGGTGCAATTTCAACAAGCATGTATAATTTTTCCCTTTTTTTTTAAAAGCCCATTACAAGTTTGCAATGTCACATCACATTTATTCTAACGCAGATTCAGACTTAAAAAATGTCTGTCACAACCAGCTGGTACATGCAGTTGAACCAGTAACTTTCCAATCAGCAGCTTTACTCTCTACCCTTCAGGCCACAGCTGTGTCTGACAGTCACTGCTAAAATAAAATCAGGTAAAATGGAGTTTGAAGCGTGTGGAGAGCCTTTTATGTTCACAGGAAAGAGCTACTTTTGGATTTGTGTCACGACATTTAAGTTTTAATCAAGAGATTATCAAGTCAAATCAAATTAATTAACGAAAGGGTTTTAATAAAAAAGGTTTTTTTCGTGTGAAAGGAGAAAGATTCTGATAAGATTAGGGAAACAGAAACTTATCTTAATGAGTTGCGACGGCTCACACATGCAGGCTGGATTCTGTGCTTCCTGCTGACATATGGAGGCATTAGAATTCAGTATTTTAACTTTGGCCATCTTGTCTTCGACTGAAAAATGTGCCAATTTGAATTGGTTTTTGACCACATCTAAGGCAATTACTGCTTTTCTCCTCCCAACCTAATGCCCGTTTCACAAAAATGGCTACAGGCGTGAATACATTCCATCTGTAATGACAGATGTTCATCTGAGGCAAAAAAATATATATCTGCTCTGCCATTTAGGCTCGGCAGACCTTTCATGTCGGGAGGTATGGATGGCAGGCTTCATTTGACAGACCTCAAAACAGGGGAAGAAACTGCTGGAAAAAAAATAAAGGGAAAGACTTTTCGCTTTTTAAATGTGCTCATGTCAATCAACAAGAGTCCTTAGACGAAGCCAATTACAACTTTGATAACACAGCTGGAACTCTGAGTGATGAATAATCCATTTCTTTCATAGGGATGCGTGTATCAAAATTCATAAATCTAAATGCCAGTCCCTGATCGTCACAGGATGGACCACTCTCAACTCACATGGCCACACACACATGCACTGACACACACCTAGATATACCACAGTTCATAATACTGAGGTTGACTTTCATTATAAAGACAGTTAAATTAGGCACCAGCTGCCGTGTCGTGGAGGTCGCTTATCTTATTTTTTATTTAAAATGGAACATTCAGAGCTAATAAGCGATGGCAAATTGAGCTGACCACGGGAATATTGGATTTAGTTCAGAGACACTTGGAGTAATGAAATCTATAGATGTAAGGAAGGTGTCAGGATGCTCAGTGCACTGTAGGGTGACGGGAAAGGGGGGGCATACGATAAAAAATGTTTCTGCATATAGAAAGATACATCTACAAACTACAGATATACAGCAACATTAGGAATTAGACCCTTCTCCCCTTGTCTCCCCCGCTTCTGCATCTACACCTCGTACCCAGTGGCACTCAAAATTCAAGGAATGTCATAATTTCACTGAGAAAAATATGAGGTCAGATTCTATATTAAAAGTCATCAATATTTGAGCAGCTCCGTATGCAGGGGGAGAGAGAGAGAGAGAGAGAGAGAGCTTAGGGCTTAGGGTGACCACCTCACCCCTACCCCCACTTACCTCCCCCTCCCCCTGTCCTTCTCTCTCTTTTCCTTCACTTGTTTTTGAAGCCTCTGAAACACCCCCTTGTGTCCACTTGCATTCCATCCCCTGGGCAGCTCAAGCATGGCAAAGTGTTTTAAAAGTCAGCAGGCAGCCGTGCCCCGTGGCTTATATTGGTTACAAACTCTCAGCCAGACTCTTAAAAACCATGGCGGATGTATTCCATTCATTTTATAGTAATCCCACTAAAGTGTGGCTTTGCTCTCTGTCCCTGAGTGTGGCTTTCTGATCGCCTCTTGGCTCCCATACAGGGAAAAGTGGAGGGGAGCTGTCCATGGTTCTGAATTACGGGACATCAAACCCGCTCCTATGCTCCACAGTGGTCCACCAGTGCCTTTGAACACTGTCAGTTTGTTCATGATGACACTTTTATTGATTTTAGAATAAAAACAAAAAAAATCCCTTGACAGTCTTAACTGATGGTTTATCCTGCAACAATTGCTGTTTTGTTGTCTTGTCTTTCTGTATCGAGCACCTGGTCCGGATTTTGGATGTGTGCACGAACAATACCGCCTCATTGTGTTTATTGATTTAGCTGACTTCCAACCAATAACTTCTGATCCGTAGCCAGTCTGAGCAGACTGATGCTTTGTGGCTGGCTGATGAGTGCAACAATAAACGGGTTAATGCTTCCAAGGTTCTCCGAGCCAAGAACCAAACCCTTATATGAGTCACAGTGGGATCGACTGGCAAGCAGAAGCATGTCTGTATAGGCTCGCATTTGTCTTCCTATTGTCTTTCCCTCCTTCATTCTCTCTCACTGGGTCTCTCATTCAATCTCTCAGCGCTGCTCTTTCTCTCTTCAAGCCCTTCTCCTTTTCTTTTTCTCTCAACAGCACCCTTGCTGCCCTAGATCCATAAGCACATAAAATATTACAATTAATGTCCAAGGGCTGCACCTTTAGCCTCTGCAATTAGAGTCAGGTTTTTATTTACAACAAGGACTGGCTATGCAAAGAGCTTTTTGTGGTCGATGTGGAGACAATGTGAGGGTCTCTCAGTGTGGAGCCCAGCCAGAGAGCCAGCCTGCCTGCACCATAGCCTGCCACACATGAAATCTGATGTCATACATTATTCAAAGTTCTTCTCCTGGACCACTAGCATGTACAAATGCAGAACATGTTGCAAACATTTTAAAATCCAGGACATGTAACATCCATGCAATCAGAAACGCACGACAGAGACCAAGGCGAAAGTCCAAGAATTCTATATTGTGTCAGGTCACATAGCCAAATGAGATGAAGATGTAACGAAAGCAAGAATTTATCACAACTTAGATATTTAACAGAAGCGGCGCTCAGGTCCGATTTTGCGCAGAGGCGAGGCACACCTAGATCTGACTTTACTGACCTGCTGCGCAACAGGTTAAATTCACATTTCAAATTTGGATTTAACGATTGAGGATAATGGGGAATTGTAAGTATATACGATGTAAATCCAGATTTATAAGCTCTTGCATAACAAAGGAAACCCACCACTTCCAACCTGATTAGAGTTGCAGTTAACGTTCCGCCTACAAAACGGCCCCCTGTAATTACCCTATAATTGCCCATTTAGTCACGATTGTCATCATCATACAAGTGACGATATGCAAAAAGTACAATCTGAATGCTCAAAACACAACAATACTCACATTTAAATGCGCTCCTGGGACGAGCAGCTCATTCAACAAGTTATTTACAGCCACGCGTAGTTGCACAAAGACTTTCATACGCCTTTGACCGATTCTTCTCTTTCTAATGTATTCTAATTTCACCAGATGGACCAATAAAAGCGATGTATGCGCAGAAAGCGCGCATTCACGCAAAGAGCACAACGTTTTGGTCTTTCGCTCAACTTTTATTTGAACTTTTGCGTCTCACTCAAGCAGCTTTTCCTTCCAAATAACGTCGTGGGACTCGTTCGCATGTAGTCCTTTTCTTTCGCGCTCACAAACACCGCCAAGTATCGACTGTCCACACAGGCTGTTTGGCTTTACGCAGCACTGATCTTGGCGCCGCATTCATCGGAATGGCGCACGAGAAATACTTCAAGTAGCCGTTGAGGGGCTTCACAGTGGTCGCGAATTCATTAAAGTCCATCAACGCGTAATAAAACACATCCCGGTGGAGAACAACTCTTGGGGTCGTTTGGATAGATTTGTCAGCCCAGTCGAGTTGTGGACGGGAGAGGAGGAGAGAGATAAGCAATCTTCCTCAAATGGAGCCTCTATGTCCAGTTACATACAAGCGCTCCGCCGGGTCCTAAAGATAATTCAGACTTGCTTGTAAATATCAACTTCAACCGTTGTTTTTACGCGGTGGTTAAATTCGAGCAACTGGACAAAAATATCCAACCTTCCCTAGAGTCGTATATTCTTAGTTTTATGCCATTGGGGCCGATATTGGGTTTGAAATGCAACCCATCGCTACAATGCATCAACGCAAATGACTTTGTCTTACAGTGATGCTTTTGGAAGAAAGAAAATCCTGCCAGTGTGTTTTCTCCCTTTTAGTCATACGAAGTCATACATAATTCTAAACTAATTAGCATGACACGAATTGATTCGTGAACGGAAACATATCTGCAGTGGCACTAAAGTGGAATCTTCTAATAAAGTTGCATCGCTTTGCACAGCAGAGTCCAGCTGTCTTGCAGCCTGAACAGCTTCAAGCATAAACGCACTGATATCATTTGGAAAACAGTCCAAACATTGTCGACTACAGCATGCAGTGATGGTAATGGAAATCTTCACCTGTAATAAGGCGGATCGCGTATAACCAACGCAAATCAGACCTATGAGTAAAGTCGTTGAGATTTTTATTATCACGTTTCAGGAGCCACTTACATGACGTTCAGATACCCGAGGAGAAGAAAGAAAGAAACAATTAAACTTAACAGAGGCAAGTCCTTTTAGGGCAGATATTCAAAGTGCAACACAATTAGAATGCAGCCGAAGTTGCACGAATTGGATCGCAGAAGAAAACAAAACAAAAAAAAAAACACAACTCTATCTGAAAACACAATATCGTTTGGTTTTATTTTTTTCTCTCTCGCTGATAACCACCCGCAGGTCATAGGCACACATCATTCCCACTACAACACCTCTTCCGGACTCGATGCTTTCGGGAAAACAAAGAAATATCTTACCTTCCATTTAAGAACGTGTTGGATTGAAGCTGCGCGTGCAAAAAGAAAAAAAAAAGGAAAACGGAAAACAACTCCTCTGACCGAAGTTGTTGGTGTAATTATTCGGCGAATTTTGAAGGCAGAGCTGAAAGAATAACTACAGTCAGGTGCGTATGGCGGGCTCCCTTGGCGAGGAGTCATAGATGTCACCCTCTCCACTACAGGGTGCCAAGCAGCACGGCAAACAGCTGCGGTGACAGGTCGCTTTGAACACGCATTTTAATTGTGGTGTAATGCCAACTGATGGAGATTGCACGATAAGAAAAACCGCGCCTATCTGAATGTCACCACAGTAATTGAGTGGGCCGTATCCCATGTTGGTGCAATAAAGGCTCACAACTACTGAGTAGTGGATTCAGCACTCTAGCCCTTATATTCTCCATTCATATATTTAAATTTTTTTTTTTTTTTTAGAGGTGTGTAAAGTGATTGTGTTTCTTCAAAAGACACAGAGCGAACCCAGGGCTGTTTTTTGTTTCATTTTTATTTAATTTTTTTTACTGTTTGTAAATCATTTAAGAAGAAATGCAAAGGAACTTCTCTGGGAAGCTTTTTCAGTTTTCTCACATTATACTCTATTTACTCTCTGCTGTAATCTACTCACGTGCATGTTCAGCACATTGGACAGCTCTTGATGCCCTGTAGGCAACTTCACCACATACAGGAGTGGATTTTTCCATGAAGAAAGTCAAACATTATTCATAAAAATGGTCCTTTGACACACTTTGTAACAGTTGTTTGTGATGAATACAGTTCCTTCCTTCCCGCCATTCTCCTTTTTTGCTTATATTTAGTCATTCAGTCGTCCTTCTCTCGTCCCCTCCTTCATCCATTATATTTTAAAATGTAAGAATAAACCTATTGGAATGAACCATCTCATTTTCAAGGGGTCCATTTGACCTTCTATGTTTCTTTCATTTCATCTCTTCTTTTCAGAAATCTGAATATACAAGTCTAATTTACAAACCTCTTTTTCCTTGCTCTTTATTGCTCTTTTTGCAGAATGTACGCTAAGCAGCTAGGTGTTTTAAAATGCACCCAAATCAGCCTGTATCGATTTCTGGCAAATTAATATGCAATGAAAGACCTGTAATCCCATTAAAAAGTGACAATGCCATTTCTGTTCTGATAAAGGCAGATTTTGGTCGGGACCAGAGCTGCATGACAACAAGTCTCTCATCCCCACTGAGGTAAAGTGGCTCACATTGTATCACAGGGTTCAGCCTTTTGCTTGGAGCGACTGCTGCTCTTGACATTTCCATTAAATCATTCCTCCTGGAAATACATGCCGCCCTGACAGTCACATGCATGACTGTGCTCTATCATTTTGATTATAAGCAGCGTAGATAGGTATATAGGTATAAAGGTAGGTAGACAGATCGATAGATGCATAGCTTAACTATGTGTAATTAAACAAGTAGTTTACCTACATTTTGCTGGGAGTTCAACTACATTCATATTTGCATAGTAGTTCAAGTAGTTAAATTACTTATTTTTTGGACTTTTCTTTTGTAGTTAACTATTGAAACTACAAACAATTTTGGGCCATAACAGGAATTTAATAAAAACACATTTTTGGGTGTGTTTTGAACCATTGCTTTTCTATTGAACCCCCTTTAATCGGCCCAGCCCCACCCCCTTTTTCTTTCAATGCGTTCCTCCGATGGACCATTGTTCAAGCTGTTCAAGCTGTTCAAGCTTCCTACAAAGGTGCAAGTGGAAGACCAGTGCTCGCGTCGGTGCAAGTTAAGTATTTACATTTTTTTGGTTTAAGTATGATCTGTAAACAAGTGTGGACTTTTTGAAGTGAACTCTATTGAGTGGCATTTTTGGCTGTCATGTGACTTTTTGTATTATATTTTGTTCTAATTTCCTTTCATATGTACATTGTCAATTTGATCATTTTTTTTATAAAAAGAAACCTATGCTTTAAATGAGCTTCTCCAACACTGATAGATAGATAGACAGACAGACAGACAGACAGACAGATAGATAGATAGATAGATAGACAGACAGACAGACAGACAGACAGATAGATAGATAGATAGATAGACAGACAGACAGACAGACAGACAGACAGACAGACAGACAGACAGACAGATAGATAGATAGATAGATAGATAGATAGATAGATAGATAGATAGATAGATAGATAGATAGATAGATAGATAGATAGATAGATAGACAGACAGACAGACAGACAGATAGATAGATAGATAGATGGATAGATTACGTATCTGTATATGACAATTTCTCAAAATATTTAGTGCACTATGAAGGTATTGCAGTACAAGACAAAGAGTCTACAGCCATGTAAGTGTATTTTAGGTCCAATATCAACATGCTAACCTGTTCACAGTGACAATACTAACATGCTGATTTTTTAGTTAAGGCGTGTTAGCGTAGTAATATTTGTTAATAAGCATTAAACACGGTACATCTTTGATTTTAATCATAAACTAAAGTATTGGACAAATGAAAATTCTGCCCTGATGATGGTACTAGAGGAAGATTCAGAGGTTAATCAAAGTGATTACATCCACTCTTTACCAAAAGTCATGGTAATGAAAGTCTTTGATCATTTAACTCAAAACCACAAATGTCAACCTCACGCTAGAGGTAAAGGCAGAGGATCACCCAAGTCAGTAGGATTCATCCTCTGGGGATCATAAATGCCTGTGCAAAATGGCATTTAATGGCAATCCAATGGCTGTTGAGTTATTTCAGTCAGGACCAAAGTGGCGAACCAACCGACAGACTGTCCCTGCAGCCATGCCGCTACTTTGGCTAAAAATAAAGGTCCAAAGCCTCGATGTTAAAAACATTCCACATGAGAAATTCAAACAATCACAATGACCTTGTGAGTTTCCACCTTTGCTTTCTCTATTTTAAATCCATAAACGAAAGCAACAACTATAACCACAGTTGATTGAATTTCAATGGTTGCAAACTACAGTAGATCGGCGTAGTGGGAATACAAGAATTCTGCAGAAGATGGCTCTACCTTACTCCCCCGCTGCCCCCACGGGTCAAAGGCTGCAGGGTCATCCGAATGAATCCACAAAGCCCGCTTCAAATCACATCAGAGAGTCAGGAATTCCTCCATTGCTGCACCGCGTTTTGTCAGCAGCGTGCTACTGTGCACGGTGAAGATACAGAGGTGGAGTCTGCCCTCTCAGCCCTCTCACCCTCTGCATGTCCTCAACCGAGAGCTCGTGCTGACAGAGATGGAGGGTTTGCTGTTTGATTCAGCTCTCGGGGGTCTATTGATAGTTTCAAAGTGGAGTCCACCTGCCACTGCTTTAATCATCCGTGACCCCAGATGCATGTTGGAAGACCGCAGTGGGGGACGGGATCAGCAGCCCCGTACGTGTGTGTTTTTGTGTGCGAGCAGTCAAGGGAAAGGAAAAAGAAGGAGAGACAGATGTATAGAGAAGATGAAGAAACAGACCTAAAAAGATAAGATGTGGACAATGAATGGGTCTGTCCGGCTACTTTTCAAACCTGTTATCATCATGTGTGGGTTAAGATTTTCTCTATGCGCTGAGAGTTGGAACAACACTGTTGTGATTCCATCCAGCTCCAGGCTTCTTCTTTCTCATGAGGCATTTCTATCTGGTTTAAATGTATTATTAGTGTATTTAATCGGATTTTTCTCCAGAGGTGGAGCACAGTGATTCAGCATGCAGGCACAAGTTATGGCTGCGAAATTAATTCAATTTATTCCAAAGCCTTTCTTAAGGCCAAGGTTGTAATTATGGCATGCAATTAAAGGGGGTATAAATATTAGATAACTTCCCAATTCCCACTGAAAGTTAACCTAAAAGTGTTTTTTTTTTTTTTTTTTTTCAGGTATTAGTGATTTACATAAATATCTCTCAGTGCTTCTGGCTATAATTAAAGGAAAATTCACATACCACTGACAAACATCACTCATTTATTGTGAAGTTTGGGTGAGAAGGCTGTTTTAAGTGTTTACCTTTGCTGATTGCGCCACCAGAAGTCTACTGATAATTGGAGTGAAACTTTTAACACTTTAAAGTGGCAAGTTAAGCAACCGTGTGGTGGCATATGACAGTGAGGCTTTTCACCAAGTGAGAAATAGTTGTGAATTTGAGTGGGTTGTTACCACACACAAGTCACTGTGTACAAGGAATATGTGACACTTTTTTTGGAGCGTATGCCAAAAGCACTGCAGTGCAGCTTAGAACAGGAAGTGATCAGGGTAAGGAAGGAGAGAGTCAGGAAACACTCTTTGGACTTAGTTCAAGCACCGCTGTGTGTGTCTGTGTGTCCGTGTGCGTGTGTGCTGCTGAAAGTCGATTTGAGATACTTAGCATAAAATGTATCCATTAAGTTTGTAAACATCCTTATTTACTTCTATGGTGAAATGTAACAGATACAACGTTCTATTTACTTCTATTTACTTCTCTGTGTAAAAACCTTACCTATAATAGTTACCGGTACAATGAGCTAACTGTGTTACCACAACACAATTATCATAAATAAATCATTGTTGATGTGATGTTAATTGAGAGTCCTGTTTCCGATTTATTCATCTGGTCTGCTGTTGCTCTCGTTCACGGCAGTTTCCCCAGCTTTTTTTTTTTTAATTTAAAACATCTTTTAATTTAATCTTTATTTTTATCAGGCAGTCTCAGTGAGATTACAATTTATTTTCCAAGCGAGACCTGAGAACAAGAAGCGTTCACAAGAAGAACACAACAGCAAACAGAAACAACACAACTACACAATAAAAAGGAATTAAAAACCGTTACAGCCAAAGCTTTGAAAGACTCTGGTTTGAGGGCTGTTTGCAGTTCATTCCATTTACCAGGTGCGTAGTACCTGAAACCAGTTCTGCCAACATGAGTGCGCACATGAGGGGGATCTAGTGTTAAGTGATAATTGGATCATATACTGTAGTTACCAGATTTAAATGAGAGAAAAGCTTCAACATTAGAGCTTCATAATTTCTTCATAAATAAATAACATGAGATGGTTATTTCTTTTCATCGTTTGATACGGAGAACAATGAGTACGAAATGTGTCCTTTGTGATAAAGCTTAATGCACTGTGATACAGAGTTTAAGAGAAACAATGGACCAACAGGAGCTTTGTACGCGTAATTCAAAAAAGATGATTTTATCTGCCTACAAAGCTAGCCGGCTGTCTAGCTAAATCCCTGAAAACTAGCAACAGAAATATGGGCACAAAATTGTCAACAAGTATGAATAGGGATTGACATGACTGTACAGAAATAACAACGTTTAAATCATCATTAATCTTTGACAATACAACCTGAAGCTAACTGCTCCTAGAAACCACTGCCGCACATTTCACTTACTTCACTAACTCTTGCTCTGTACAATGTTGCACTTGCGCTTTTGGTGCGAAAGCCCAGAAACACGAACGCAAAGTCAATGCATCTCAGTTTGATTGTCGGGCTTACACGGGTGGTGTTGCAGGAGCAACTTTTTTTTGAAAAGTTAGACCACATTATCCTTTTGCACGTCACGCCGTGTTGTGCCCCTACCATTACTGACATATGAGCTTTGAAAGCCTTAATGGATCTCCTGCTTTGCACGGGTCAGTTATTAGCTTGTCACATTTCATGTTTTGTGCTTTAAAGCAATCTGATTAAAACGTACCCAGGAAAAGAATGGCAATCTCAGTAAACCTTACATCGTGTTTTTACTTGGTTTAGGGTAATTCCACTAACGTACTATTTATGTAATAACAATTGACTGATGTAAAAAAAACGATTCATGCAACAGCTTTACCAAATAGACACAGAAATGCTATGATATCAGTGTATTTTTTAAAGCCTAAGGGGCCACACATGAGTCAATCTACACTTGAACCACACCGTAAAGGAAAGCTATTTATAGAACCTAATCAAATATGAAGACAAAGTCTGAGTAAATTAGAATATTGAGTGTATTCTCTACTGAAACATTTTAAATTACACAAGAGGATGAATTTTCTTATCGGTATACATCGTCATAATTCTATTATTTCATTATTATATGACACTCTAGATAGATGAATAGTTTGAGAGAGAGAGAGAGAGAGAGAGAG